>SPJY01035217.1:349819-550661 GCA_005191435.1 Raddia distichophylla
GCCAAACGCTACTTCCTCGGTCATCAACCTCACCACACCACACCTTCACTTTCCCAACCGCCCAAGCAAAACCGCCCAATTTTCCCATACCCCAGACAATATACCCCACAACAGCAATTCAATCATGCAACTTACAAAGCCCATCATGATCAAGGTATGTAATGTATCATGTCCACCAGTAAGTTTTGGCTTACCAGTGCGGGATTGGTTACCCGATTAAATCAGTAGACCTAAGCATAACTAAGCAGTTTTTATACCAGACTAGGAAGTCCAAATATTTCATATTTTAAGTGGACAATCAAGTGAGCATGATAGCAAAGAATCATGTTGGTTGGAAACGTATTTATCAAGATCAGGGCATGATAAATCATGATTAACAAACAGGCATAATCAAATCATATCAAGCATGCATTTTGTACATTTAAAGCAATATATCTTTTGAAAAACTGGGTAAAAGTATGAGCTATAGTGTTAACTCGCCTTGCGGATCTGAGGACTGAACATGGCTATCCTCTGGATATTCTTCCTCTGGAACCGGGTCCTCTGTTAAGAGTAATAATCACGAATTAAGGGATACTCTAGATAAATTATGAATGCACATGTAGTGCTGTACGCTGGTCGTAAACAGACATACTAAGCTGATGGTCTAGGGTCGATAAGGTCAAGGTTACCAAAATACCCCTAGGTTATTTCTATTTGGAAAAAGCGAAATTATCTATATTTATGTCTTCTTTAATATATTGAGAGTCTCTTCTATAGACCAAATATTAATTTCATAATTTTCCCAGGGTGTAGAGTGGTTATACTATTTTATAGAATTTTCTGGGAATTTTATAAAGTGATCTGATATTTTTAATAAATGATAAAGCTTTTCTAGGATTCTCTATTAATCAAATCTCTGGAAATTTATCTGGAACAGTGTTGGGCTGCGAACCGCGCGGCAGCAAGGCCTGCGCAGCAGCGCTGCGCACCGGACCGAGCCGGCCCATCTGGCCATCGGCCCAACCACGGCGCGGCGCACCAGACGCGGTGACGTCGAAGGCGCACTTCCTGGAAACGCCTCCACTTACCCTGACACGAGGGACCGCGGGCCCACCTGCCAGAGACTCGGACGAGGACATAGCGAACAGAGACTGGCGCGTGGGGTCCACCGGTCAGTGACTAGGCTACACAGTGCGTCGTCTTCCTCGCGACGGCGCGCGATCCGACCGGCGAATCTCCGGCTTGCCGGCGCTACAGTCCATTTCGACACATGTGCGTGCTACCTACGGATTCAGCTCAGTGACTCGGAGCTATTGGTACCTACGGCATGGTCAGTGGTGCCCGAGCACGGCGGTGCCATTGCCGGCGGCGGCGATACGGCTCGGCTAAGCACGGCGACGGCGCTAGCGTTTGGTTTTGACTAAATTGAAGGGTGATCAAGCTTCGGGACGGCCCAAGAAAGCTTACCGTGGCCTTATCTTGGACGGAGCGGCTCTGGAACGACCGGGCGACGTGCGACCCCGAGGCGGTGACGAGCAGGGCAACGGCGGCGAGGCAGCTCCGGCGGCGCACTGGTCAAATTGACCGAGGCGAAATGATCGTGAGAGGATGAGGAGACTATATCCGGAAGGAATCGAAAAATGGGGTACCGTAGAGGAAGAATCCGTGGGCGACCGAAACGACGAGGACAACTCCGGCGAGCGATCCCGACCGGTAGAGCGGCTCTGGCGACGTGAGCGTCCAGAAGCAAGCTCACAGAGGCTTTGTGAACACGATGAAGGGATAAATATGGCTCGGGTAGGGCTCAATCGAGGGAAACCGAGAAACGAAGCTCGGTTAGGGCTTTCTCGGGGGCGGTGGGGCGGGACCCAGCGGCGTCAGTGCTTAAGCGGTGGCTTAGATACGTGGAGAAACCAGCTGGGCTCGGCTGCAGGGCCCCTTCGGTGAGGTGGAGCACCGGGGCAAAGCGGTGCCGGCTCGGCAGGAGATAGGGGCGAGCTACAGTGAGCAGAGAGAGAGATGGCGAGCTGGGAGAGAGGGAAATGAGTTGGGCTGGGATTTGGCCCAAGTGAAGCCCAGCTCGAAGACTTTGATGTTTTTCACCAATTTCGGTTAGAGTTTTTGAATTCTAGAGATTTCCGATAGATTTAAATTTGAATTTAACTCCTAACTTGAATGGATTTCAAACTGGGCCAATTTTGGGGTGTTACACTCACGAAGTAGCTGCCTCTCCTTGCCCCGCGCGTCTGTCGGCCTCAGCAGCCCGGCGATCTCCAACGATCTCTCTAAGAACCCTTCCCCCTCGGGCTCGACCGATGCGCTTTCGGCCATCCTGGCTTCGACGGGAGGAGGCAGCGCCTCGGTCACCACCTCAGCGCTATGCACTGCGACCGAAGATGCGCGTAGCGGTTAGATGCAGAAGCGTAACAACGGCAAGCAGCGCGGAAACACTTACGCGCCGGTTCAAGCTCTGTGCCCTCGTACACCCCCGGTGTAGGGCGCAGAAAAAGCTCCGTCTCCAGCCCGCCGACTCGGCTCGTGGTGGGCATGGGTGCTTTCCTCCTGCCTGCAGGGACCTTCTTCAAGGGCCCCCGACGCGGCACCGGCAAGGGGCCCACCACTGGCGAAATGTCCTCATCGTCGCTACCTGGAACGGGTCAGTACGTCCTCCTCTTCTTTGAAGGAGCCGCGCCCTGAGCGCATGCGAGAAACAGAACTTCAAGGACGACTGAACGGCCGACGCTTGACCCGCATCTAAGGAAGAGGGCTCACCTGCGCTGGCACCGTCCGTTTCTTCGTGCTCGTATCCGCACCTGCTGGCGCCATACTCGCCGTGGTCGATGCCGGCGCCGGGCTCCCCTCACCCGACATCAACGACAGGGCGGACTCCCCGCCGGACAGCGCCGACTACCTCCCTGGCGGCGAGCGCGCCGCCAGTGGTCTTGCAGCCAAGGCCTCCCCTGCGGAGCCCGAGGCTCGCGTGGTTTTCTTGGCTACCTTCCATGTCCGCTGTAAACAATCAACGTAATCTGTCAAGACCACAAAGGCGCGCGTAGCCGGGAATTTAATCGAACATCTTACGGGCACGTACCGCGGACAGCTTATCCTTCACAAATCGTATGGGATGAGGATTCTTGTCCATAGACAGCAGCATCCCCGCGATCCATGCGACCTCGCGGACCGCGAGTCCTGCGTGGTGTCACAAACGGTCATGACGTGCCCCGACCTGAAATCAAATATAACGGTGCGGTTCGCGCCTACCTTCATGGAAATCCCGGTCCGGGTCTTCCCAACCACCCATGTCGCTGGCGCACCGCTCGCGGCGCCCCAGTGGGCTGATCCGGTGCCGGATGAAACCGACGATGACATCATAGCCCGTCAGACCCTTCTTGGCGAGCCCCTTGATATCGTGCGCCGTCACTTGATCCTCTGGCAGGATCTCGCTGCGCGCAAAGATTGTGGTGTCCGGCGCAGCCGAAGAGTACTCTAGGTTTGAGCCCCCGCGGTTCAGGTAGAACCACCGTCGGGCCCAACCGTCGACCTTCGTCCTGATCTCGTACTCCGGGTACGCTTGGCTTCCGTTGGCCCGGAGCGCGGTCAGGTAGAAGTAGTGCTGAAGTAGTGCTGAAGGAGGCTCACCGTGGGCCGCACCCCGCAGTGCGCCTCGCACAAGAACGCGAAGATGGACAGATGGACATAGGACTGCGGGACAGGTTCTCCGGGCGCAGCTCCATAAAGGCAAAGAAGTCCGTCATGAACTGCAACTCCGGCGCGCGGAGCCCGCAGATGGCTGAAATCTCGAAACATACCAGCTCATCGAGCTCGGGCCTTGGCTCCTGCTCTGCGCTTGGGAGCCTCCACGAGCCCGGCTTCACGAAGCCATCCCTCTCGAGCTCCGCCATCCTCTCCGTAGTGAGAACGCTGTCCCCAATGAACACCATGGCAGCGGGAAGCGAGAGGGCAGGAGGTGAGTTGGGGAGACGAAGACAAAGGCAAAGGGGATGATTCTACAGTGAGGGTTCCCCCTGAGAAGCGCTGCCTTATAAAGGAAGACAACGGTCGAAGCGGAGATCTTGGGAGTCGTGCCCGAAGGGGCGTAACTACCCCACTTTTCCGTCAAATCGGATTCAATGCTTAGAGGCTCCCGTAGCTCCCAAAAGCCCCAGCCAAATCTTCCCGCGTGACATAAGTGGGGGATTTCTCTCTAAACCTCAGACCGGCTCGCCACGCGACCCGCTCGAGGCTCGGGGGCTGGCTGTTGGTGATTGATAAGCGGCCCATCCCAAAATGGGCCCTGGGCTGGTTCCATACCGGCCCACCGCATAGATAGAAGGTCCACAGAGCCGCCCCTGACCGTACCGAAGGAAACGTCTAGCTCGCCAGGGTCTTCCCCGGGCTTGACCAAATCAGCCGCGCCTTCCTGGGTCCCTACCAAGGGCATGGCGCGCCTCTCGGGCTATCCGTGGCCCGAGAGAGGGTCCCGCGGACAGTCCGTCTGTCTGTGAACAGGTGGCGACGACTGTCGTGTCTCACCACACTTGCCCTGGCCTTGACCGGAAAGAAATGTGCATCCCCGGGAATCCGCAGCCCGGGGGAAAGCACGCGGGCAGCTCGATTTGTCGTTTGCCCCCTTTTTGGCAGGCAGCGAACGGTTGTTACGCTACGCGACGCCCCCAACGGGCGGCGCGAGGCTAGCTCGGTCCAGTCAATGCTATATTGGGGATAAAGGGAAAGTGCTTTCTCCCAAAAGAAGGTTTCTTCCCGTATCGGCATGCTAAGACAAACACGTGTCCTGTACTAATCTGACCAGCTTCTCCCTGCAGGCTCGAGACCAGACAGAGCCCCAGAATGAGACAAGAACGCCGCCGCTAAAGCAGAGAGAGGCGCGGGGCCCGCCGCATCAGCTCCGGGCAACCCGCCGCGCCTATAAAAGGAAAGGCCTCGGCCCCGGACGAGGCCAAGCCATAAGAGAGTGATCCAAGCAACACACGCGTCAGAAGCTTCCTTAGCATTAGCCCTAGTCCTTAGTCGCCACCTTTGTAAGCTCGGGATCGATGCCTTCAAGCCCGGTCTCGGCACCTCTTGTACTGTTTTCCACCATATAATCAACAAGACTGGAGTAGAGCCGTTACCCGGCAGTGGGGGCTCGAACCAGGGTAAATCGCTTGTGTCTTCACGGTTCGTATTGTTTCTCTCCGTCTTCCCACTGTACGAAGGATCTGTACCCGGATCACCAAGTCGCACCAGGCTTAGTCTGGAAAGACCGCGTGGCCTGAGCCCCTGCAGGTTCGGCCGCCACCCGGGCTGCTGAGAAGGGTTGTCGTTGGACCTCACACCAACTACAAATTCGTCTGCCGGTCCGTGGACCCGCTGCTCTTCAGGAGCGCGATTCCCAGACACCGACAAATACGCTTCCTCAAAATGCACGGTGTGCCTTCTGATATGGCCGAGCAGTAACTTCCTCGTGGGCCATACAAGGCATACGAATGCCTTTGTACATTTCAGCTTAATGTAGCGTAGCGTTTCAATAGAATTTATCTTTTTTATATAGCCTATTTGGTGTAATAATTTGTAATGATTTTTCTCAGGTTTTTAGTAGTCCTCTTAAAGATCCTAAAATTATTTTTCAATTATTTTTTAACAATATTTAAACCTCTCTTTAAAGACTTTTAAATTTTGCTAAAACCCTACGCTACAGTAAGCTGAAATGTACAGAGCCGAAGGTCCACGAACTATGCACACAACTTGCACCTCACTCAATAGTAAGTGCTAAGATCAGGAATCCTCACGAGCTTTTTTTTTTCTCTATTTTCTCTGCTGAAAATGCCTGATATTTTTTGTTTTCAGTCAAAGAACATGTTTTTTTTATTAAGCTGTCCCCTAAGCATGATACTAGGTGGGCTATATTGGATTAGGCAGAGGAGGACATCAGACATGGGGCCAACAAGACCTGGTCAGCCCGGTCCGGCGCCCGGTCCATCCGTTTGTCGGGCTGGCCGAGCCTAGGCCCGACGAAAACACAAATTAAGGACGTGTTTGTTTCGACTTAAAATTGAGTTGAGTTTTACTATATCAAATTTTATTATTTTTTTATAACCTACATGTTGTAGTAATTTATAGTTCTTCTTAAGGTTGTAGAACTATTTTTAATTATTTTTTTAATTATTAGACCGCTTTTTTAATGCTATTAATTTTTGCTAAGGTAAAACTCAACTTTATTCAACACTGAAACAAACAATGCCTAAATTGTAGTTGGGCTAGACTTGGCCCGGTTTTTTAAGCCGAATTGGTTGGACCGAGATGGGCTTGGGACTGGTCTGGTGGGAGCAGGCTTTTTCAAGCCCGGCACAGTCCGATGCATAGGTCTATTTTGAGCAACAACTATGTGGAGAAGTTCTTTTAAGAAACCAGCACAAACACCTAAATTGACTAGTTAACATCACCCGGCACTCGCAACCAAAATATAAATATGTCCATCCTCATGTTGGCTAATTTTCATAATAGCTATTTCATAGCTGCTAAATTACAAGCCTTGAACAATAAGTAGATGGACTAATAGTGAAACCGATATGCTTCGTTGCGATGGCATTAAATGAGCTGTTTTCGGGGTTTGGAGAACGTGATTGTGCTCAACAACCAAATCAGTTATCTTATATTTTTCGATTGCTCGCTTGTAGGACAGCCCCATACGTGCCTCACAACCAGTTCTTGTTTCGAGGATTCTTAATTAAATGATCCCTTTTATCTTTTCCTCGAAAACCTTGCTTCGAGCATGCAAACCTACAAGAAGTGACAACACTATCCACCTTACTTGTGTTCCCATACTTATTTTTAGTACTAAAACCCATCCGACCTCCATAATAGTTCGAAAAATCTTTGCGTCTCATCCATACTAGCAAATGTCATACCAACTTGAGGAATCCAACCCGGTGCATGATCTCTGTACCAAAAAAATTATAGAGGTTACTACATATATACACTGGTTGCTGTAAATTAGAGTTAACACTAGTTGTTGTAAGTTAGAGCGAACACATGGAAAACTAGCCGAAGCCAACATTTGTACCTTGGGTCTAAAGTTGGAGTTTCTTTCCACGGTGGATTGATTGAGTGATCTTGAGATCCATTCTTGACTGCCATCAATGGAGATTGGGTTTGATCTTCAGAGAGATGGGAAATTCCAGAGAGATTGGGAGGAGAGAACTCTGCATCGTGAGAGGGTATTGGACGCTGCTCCATTAGAAGAGACAGCGGAAGATGGTGGGGACGGCGGCCGTCGACGGACGGCGAGCCGTGGCCGCCACGGACGAGAGAAGCCGGCAAAACTCCGTGCGCCGTTGCGACCACGAACGAACAGAACGCGGCAAAACTCTATCTTGCTGTGCGAGCTCCCGCCAAAAAAACACTGGATGAGGGGGGTTTATCAGAGGAAGAAGGGATACGGTTCGATATGCAGTGGACGGCTCGATCTTGGCTTACGGCCATCGGCCGTAAGTGGCCTTACTGGTTACTGCCGACGATACGATTCCCCACTGAGAAGGATACGACTCGCTCGTCCTCGCCGCCTCCACGACGCCGCCGGCGCCAGGCCGCCGCCTCTCTCCGCCTCGCTCGCTTGTTGCGTTGCCTCGTTGGCACCGCCTCGCCGCTGTGCGTTGCCTCGCCTCTGGTACCGCTGCGGCGCTGCCTCACCTCCTTTGGATCCCAGTCTCCCACATCCAGTACCGCCTCTCTCTCTCTCTCTCTCTCTCTCTCTCTCTCGCTCGCTCGCTCGCTCGCTCTCGTTTGGTTTCCCCCCTGTCGTGTGATCTCACTGATGGAGAGTTGGGCCTCACATTCGGAGCAGGTGGGATTTGGATTATCAGAGGCTTTGTTGGTCTGTGCTGAAGAGAAAGATCTGTTCTTCATCATGTGATTTAGGTCCTATTCACTGATGGAGATAATCTATTGCCTGAGATGAAATGCTGTTAAGGTAGAGTTCGGTGTTCACTTGCCTGTGCGGATAACGATGGGGATTGAAAGCATGAATATTTTGTGGCTGTGATCTAGATGCTAGTCCCTCTTGCCTTTTCTTTGCCTCATTTATATCACTTGGTGGAACTTTACAGCTTTACTTAGTTTTTTTTCTTTGCAGCTAGCAGAGTGGAACATATTTGATAGACTGATACAGTTATCAAGCTTGGCTTTTGACCACATTGGCTCTGTTTGGGATGAGCACCAAGTCCATGATAACCTACAAGAGGAAGCGTGTTACATCACATGCACATACAACTGACGGAACGATTCCCAGGTTTTCTGCTGCTTCCAGCAGTCTAGCCCCAACATTTGGGGTGGATGCCAATAACAGCATGTTAAACGACGATGATGTTGTGAGTAGCCTTTTGAGTTGTCTCTCTTCTTATCGATGTTCATATTTGATATTATTCTTATTACATTTTTCTGTCCATGTCACAACTGCTGATTTTCTCTCTTCTCTAAAGAGGGTGTAGATTTGCTACTAATTTCCTGCCTTCCTAAGGCAAAAAAAATTACTGCCCAGAACAGTACAATATGAATATATGATGCAGATATTTCTATCTAAAAGTGTCAATTTCTGGATGTTTTCAGAAATCTATCATTTGTGCCTCGAAAATTGTATCATTAAACCAGGGTATAAGCATACGTTTTTAGAACTACCATTCCATAAAGTTCAATTCTTCCTGAGACTTTTTCTGTGTTAGTAAGTTACTCATCTAACTTTTTTCTCATCTGGATAATTAGCAGCCTGCCTCTACAAAGCAAAAAGTTGTTGGCGGGTCAATTCAACAAAGCATCAAAGAAGAAATACCTTTGCAAAGTGCACATGCAACTGAGAAAGAACGGAAGGAAATTCAGCTTTGTGAATCATTACCAAAAACAGAACAAACTAATATTTGTTGTGCTGCTCCTGCCAGTCGATCAGCAGAAGAGGCTTGTAAGAATAAATTACAATGCACCGCTGGCACGGATAGTCCAATTCCTGCTTCCAGTTCTGTGTATGATCTCTTGCATTTTGATGGGACAATTAATCGGACAGAAGAATTTAGTACCTTTGCTCCTGCAGGAATTGATTCTTATCAAGGGCTGAATTATACTACTAGACATAATCAATGTAAGAATCAATCTGGTCCACTGCTCACCTTTCGCAGGCGAGTCAAAAAGAAAATTAATTTGGATGAGCCAGCAGACGAAAATTATTCAAAAGCTACTGGAAAACAGTGCTCAGCAATGACATGCAGCCAACCAAGTTCATCACTTAATAACGCACCCTCGCTCAAAGAAACTGATGGCAACTCTTTGCATACTGAGGATAAGGTACGTTTTTGCACTCATCTTACCACGCACTTAGAATACCATTCTGCGAAAATGATGACATTTTGTTAAACTCTTCTGGCCTTGTCATCTTCTTTTCCTTTGTTTTTTTTCCTACGAATCTGGATTTTGTTATAGTAACAATGTTGCACATATCCTATTTATTTCACTATACGGGTATCAAAAAGCTTCCCATAAGGCACATTTGGGCATGTTGTTGACGGGAAGCGTCCACACTCTATACCATCTACTTATAGTCATATTAATATTACCTTATGTTATTAAAAGTGCTAATATCAGCGTCAGTAAAAAAGTGCATGGCTTGATGTCCAAAGGCTTACCCATACAGAATTTTCTCTCAGACAGTTTATTGTACTTTACTATCAGCTTTTGAAATTTAATACTACTTTGATATTTGTACAACGAAAGATTAAAGACAAAAATACTTCAGGTAGAAGTCCATTTCGCTTTATAAGCTAACTATTGTACTGAAAATCGGTTTACACCATGCATGTGGTGCTGAAGTGCCTACATTATTTGCATTGTGTATTTTTTATATATATATTTCTTTGCATTGTAAGGGTATGTGTGATTTTTTTACAACCAACTCGTAAATTTATGCTTTTTTATATATTTTCCTTGCACCAATCTTCCATTTTATGTAACTACATGCGCACTTTGTGTATCATTTGCATTGTGTATTCTCAATAATGTTATCTTCGAGATACGGAATAATTTGTATGGTCATTGACTATATCCTTACCTTTATGTATTTTGTCACATTGAAGTATTTTGAACAAATTTGCATCTAACCTGTGGAAAAGGAATTCATTTACAGGTGACTAAAGTGGAAACAAGCATTGGATTATCTGTATCAGGTGAACACTTGGTTGAACAAAATAGGTAAGGAACTCATATTTCTGTTGCTAGCACTGTGATCTGACTACTGATGATAATGTTAGGCTGCTTAACACATGTACCAAGAATTAACTCAACTCTCCTTTTGTAGTTCACACATCATAAAATCCTCAGTACAGCATATGGTTCCCCCACAACCTGCTGAAGATGTAAACCAAAGCTTACCTCCGGAACTTGATGGTACGCCAGTGTCAGAATTCACTAGTGCGCGAGAGATCAGTGAGCCAGACGCAAGAGTGGAGTCAAGCAAAACACTAGCAGATGTTATTGTAGTACCAAAAGTTTTTGAAGTGAAGAGGAAGGGGCATGATGATGGGCAAAGTTCTCCACAGTCACCACGGCAACAAATAAATGTGAATTGGTTGAAACCAACTAACAAATCTGTGCCAGATGATCTTCTAGAATCTCAAGGTTCAACAAAAAATGTTCCAATTATTGTCTCCGATGATTTTAGTGATGAGAGGGGTAAAGATCTGGAAAATTCAGATGTTCTTGATCAAGTAGTGCAGGAGAAAAATAAAAGTAGATTTGCTTTAGCGCAGATCAACCTGAACCATGCTGAACTCCCTCAAGAGAGCCTTCTTGTTTTGGATGACTCATCAGTTCAAAGGCTGCCAGATCAGGTACGATTGGCCTATTTTTATATAAAGTGTTCCCTTGGTAGTTTTGGCGTGCATGCAAAATCCCCATGCCTCACACTGCCACACATTTAATAAGAATTATTTTCTCCGTGAAGTAAAAATAGTTGTTTAAATGATTTAGAGTTGTGCCCTGGATTTTAAAAGGGGATCTGGATTTCTTTTCCTTTAGATTTTTATATGTGGGTGGTTTAGCAAACTGTATTTCATTGTTGCTATAGGACCACGTGTCTTGTCACATTTGTAGTGGTATTTCTATGAGGTGTCAACTTTATAGTTGCATGGGTGTAAATTTCCCTATTATTGACTTTAATTTGAATTACCTCTTTGTTTACCACTGAAATCCTGTTTTTTAGTTTTTGCTGGTTCATGTATTATTAAGACATGTTTGCCAGCTTATATATTTGTGCAGAAGATCATCTCAAACATTTTTCCACTGCTTACAGGATCAATCTGGTAGTGAGCAAAAGCAAGTGTTTGGATCAATTGAAAGGTTGTTTTTCACAAAGGAGAAAGATGCCATCTATGATCAACAACGACAGTACGAAGGAACCTCGAGCATGCGTACCTCGTACTCAAATTTCTTTGATCCAACTCCATCATGGGATGCTGGGAGTTTCAAGGAACCAAGGAGCATGCCTTCAGAATTGAAGTTCAGAATAATGGATAAGGTTCCTGAATTCAACTTAGACCTCAGCTTGGATAGTTTCCCAGATAATAGCGTGTCTTCCCTGAAGCGCAATAAGTTGTTTCATGAAGGTAACTCCTGTGGTTCTCATTTGCTGACAGAAAGGCTTGGTACATACTCTTACAAAAGGCATCCAGTTCCCTGGTCAGAAGAAGAGTTAGATTTTCTTTGGATTGGAGTTAGGAGGTATGGAACAAATAACTGGAATGCAATGTTGAAGGATACACGACTAAGGTTTTCAAACTCAAGGGTGGCTGAGGATCTCTCTAAGCAATGGAACAAGGAGCAAAAAAAGCTTCTGGGTGGTGTAGACCTCCTTCAATCAATTAGAGTGTCTGCCATGGGTTACGCACCTGCTCCACATATTGTGGAAGATTATGCTGGAAGCAGTTCATGCTCTGGGTGCTCAAATTCTCCATTTCTTACAGCTAAAACAGACCTTTCGTTGGGTGACGTGTACCTTCGGGGTGCTCATGCTTCAGAGAGAGGACAGCATCATCTATCAAGCCTGGGCATATTAAACCTTCATGGAATTGACACTGGGCCAAGAAATTTGTCTCTTGGAGGCTTCCCTGTGGCTTCTTCGTCATATGGAAGAAGTGGCAGCAGGCGCAGGAGGGCACCCAAGTTCCACAGGTCACGCTATGGCAGCAGGCCACTTTTGTGCCAAGAAGCATCAGAGAGGGTGTCTCAGCAGGTACTTCCCATCAACCAGCAACCAATCAACAGCCTTCCTCAGTGGCTCACGAAGGTTATGGAGACTGGCACGAGCCGGCCTGGCTCGGAGATGTGGCCGAGCATGCAGGCACCAGGCCATCATCCTTTGACAGAGCCACTGAATGATGGCCTGCCTCCTTTGAGAACTGCCTCCTTGTTTCCTGATGACGTGAAACCACATGTGCTACCTGATGCATCCCTGAAGCGCGTGCTCAAGAGGAAGGCGGAGTGGCGCTCCGTCAGCAAGAAACTGTTCCGGACAGGTGACGCCTTGGATCTAAATCAGAGGTCCGCTGCCATGGCAGGACCAGGACCAAACGGCGGCGCCACTGCAAGCGACGCGGGTGCATCATCTGAAGAGACAGTATCAGACAGTTAAGTGAGTGGTGTGTGTCAGCTCACAATCTGCATAGCTCTGAAGCTGGGAAGTTTCAGTGGGTGGTGTTTTAGTTTGCTCCCTCCCCTTTGTGTCAGCTCACAATCTGCATAGCTCTGAAGCTGGGAAGTTTCAGTGAAGTGATCTGACTCCCTCCGGCGAATATTTCCATCTGGCTGCATTCTGATCATGTACAGTCTTGTATCCCCTTATTAGTTCACTCACCTGGTAAAGCCGCAAAAACAGATATGTTCCTATCACCCCTTGAGGATATTGTAACCAAAAGGATCATCTTTGTTGTTACTATCTTATAGTAATCCAATTTTGTGGTTGCCATGAGTAACAACGCTGGTCTGATCGTGGCTTACATCTTTAATCAATTAATTATTTAATTTCCTTTTACTCATTCATTTGACTACATTCGAGTTGTTTATTTTTCTGAAATGACTGCTGCATTTGGGCTGAGAAGAAGAGGCGCGCTTGCTGTGTGCGTGGGAGACAGATCTGGGCGTTGGATGTCTGGGAATCGAGTAATCGACGGTGGCGAGGATGCCCGACCGCTCGCCGCCGCCAATTCCACCTCCGCGTACCCGGCTAGATCATGCGGTGCACTCCAACTATTCAGAAAGTCAGCTTATCCCTCCAAATTAGAAAAACATCCATTTTACCTACCTCGATTTGAGAAATTGAAGCAAATTATCTTCTAGGATGGTTTTAAAGTTGTTCCTGCCATTTCTAATTTAATAGTCTATTTTACATCCTTAAATTAGTAGAAAGTCTGGTGTACCCCAAAACTATAAAAAGAAAACTAAAAGGAGTACCCGATTCCTGCAGAAACTTGAATGAAAATATAACGTTTGAAAAATATTATTGTCGGTAGAGCTGCCATACTTTTTGACAAAAATGTACCCGTTCTAAAAATATTCGATTTCTTTGATAAAATTCACAAAATATGGCTCGCTAGTCCACCTCTCTGACACATCTATTAACAACCATACTCATCCACCGCATGTGACAAGGAGGAAGTGTTGTCCTTGTGCTTGGGTGACTAGGAGTTGTAAGGAGGAAGGGTGACGACCAAGATGAGAAGTAAGAGGTTTGGTACCTGTTGTCCGTAGGATAGATCACTTGCTCGCCTTTGAATTGGAGGTACATAGGAGGGAGATGCCGCCTAGGGATCTAGAAGGGAAGGTGGGTAGGGAGGCAACCAAATGACTACGAAGGGCGGCCACAATAGGTGGGAGGATCGGCAACCGATGGAGGTAGGGAGGGGTTGTTGGTTGCCAGATCTAAAGGGGGAGGTGGGGATGAGCGGTGGTGGCTGGAGGAGGTAGGAAGGGTTTTCGCTTGCCAGATCTGAAGGGGGAGGTGGAGACGATGCACCGTTGCTGAAGGAGGTAGGAAGGGGCTATCGCCTGCCAAATCTGAGGGAGGAGATGGGGAGGAGAGGTGGCTAGAGGAGGTGGGAAGGGCGGTGACCGAAGGAGGTGAGTAGAGATAGTGCCTAATTGATCGTTTTATTGGGAAAGGAGACACAAGAGGAAAGAGAAAAGAAAGGCGTGTAGGTTAGAGATGGAAAAAAAAGGAGAGTTCGTGTCTATCTCTACTAGGATTAAGTGTCACGAGTGAGTTCATATCTGGCTTAATTAGCTTGGCTTAGCTTAACAAAAAGGAAGGATTGTTGCTTTCACGTTCAAAAGTGCAACGTGCCACCGGTACACATTTCTGTGACACGAAAAAAAGAAATAAAAGGAATATAATTTACTGGTGAGATTAAAAAGGGAAGCGACATTTTTTTTGCCGGCACTTCGTACTAGTATTAGCTAATGTTATATGTGTTATGCAAGTACGTACGAGGTAGAATGTTCCAAAAAAACAGCTAGAAAATTAGCTATGCATAGCTAGTAGCCTAGCAATATAACATGCGGTCATGGGCCGGGTTTTAGCCTATACATATAGTGCATGATTTGACACGCCATATTAGCATTTGCAGGTAATTAAGCATTTTCCGAGTCCGACCAAACACCATCAGTTTAATCACTCCTATATATGTTGCACACACTTGTATTCAACAATACATTAGTACACTGCACTGATCAATGCATTAGTGTCTGCCATGTCCAAACAAGCTAGACTCGAAAGGGCAGATCGAGATTTGTTTAAAGCAGTGAGCATGTACCATGAGGGCGCAAGCTTCATGTGGGAGAGATTTCATTGGGCAATGTCGATCCATAAGCACATATACTTAGGGTTCATATTTCCCTTAATAGGACTGAACAACTCCTAGCCTTATATTTTGGAACGGATGTAGTATGTTGCACACTCTCGTATTCATCAATACATTAGTACACTACACTGATCAATGCATTAGTCTTCCAAACAAGACTCGAAAGGGCAGATCGAGATTTGTTTAAAGCAGTGAGCATGTACCATGAGGGCGCAAGCTTCATGTGGGAGAGATTTCATTGGGCAATGTCGATCCATAAGCACATATACTTAGGGTTCATATTTCCCTTAATAGGACTGAACAACTACTAATTATGCTCCTACTGTCACATCATCGTGCAGTGCTACTGCATGTACATATGCCCCTTTGCCAATGCATGCGCCTCTTCCCATATCGGGGAACGGATGCTCTGCCTTTTGAGGAGGTTCTTCGATGACTGTTCGATCGATCAGCCCATACACACTGGAAATTAATATTTCAACTTTGCTAGACATCAATTGTCCCAAAATTTGTTAACCATCAGTTTTTGACTTACTTCACATCTCTCTGACGTCATCTTATTTCTTCTCACCGGCGCTGCCACCTTCTTCCTCCTCTCTTGCAGCTGCCACCGCGTCGTTGGGGTTAGGGTAGAGTTCGGGGCCATGGTTCTCCGGTGCCTCCCAGACCTAGGAAGGTCGGGGCAGGTAGTGGCTCGGTGGTGGGGTTTAGATCATGGTGTGGGGGCAAGGTGGTGTGGTGTCATCGGAGCCGCAAGAGTGGTTGAAGGTGGAAGGCGTCTGGGTAGCGACAATGGAGGGATCTCGCATACGACAGCCAGATTTAGGGTGGGTGGGGCTGAGGAGGCAGTGGGAGGATAGTGGGCGGAGTGGCAAGGGCACCACTAACCGTGGGTGGGTGGGCCGGCAGTGGCGTGGGAGGAGGTGGAGACACGTGGAGTAGCGGCCCCAGCGAGAGAGAAGGAGGAGAGGCGGCGCCGGTGAGGGAGAAGTGGCGTCGGTGTTGGAGGGGCAATGTAGATTTTAGGTATAAATGCACGAACACTGTAGCAAACAGTAGCATGCAGTAGAAAACACAGTTGTACACAATACTAAACAGTGATTTTGAACAGTACTAAACAGTGTTTTCAGTACAAAATGTACAGCCACTGTTCATCCTCTGCCTTTTCAACCAACGGCAGGGGATCCGAATCGCTTGACGTAGAGTATTACGTACGTGTTAGTACCTACCGATTGCCATGCATGCATGCACAGCAAAATTAGTCAAAACTTTGGTGTGAGTGTAGTTAGTACGTATCATGCACCTAGCTCAAGAGACAGGTGTACAAGCAAATAGGGCATATATCAAATCATGCAGTAACCATCCCTAGAACTGGACCCCTATTAACCCCCCATATAAAACATCAAATCAAAATCAAAGAGAAGGCAGATGCATGATAAGAGGCAAGAATTGGCCAAGTCCAAGGATGCAGCTTGGCGACCCTTCAAGCTAGGGCCGGAGAGCTGTGCTTGGAGGTGGTACTAGCCTCGCTGGTCCCTGCCTACAAAAGAATTCACCCCTCCCCTTGGCCCTTGTGACAATTGTCAATTGTCATGTAACCTCACTAGTTTAGTTTAATAGTTAATTACCAGGTAAATGTGCATCACCATCACCAATGGGTTAGGACCACATAAGGATTAACTTAGAATTAATCGTGCAAACTTCTTGTGCTCAACTCCCTCACTTTCCTGCATGGCACATGTACTTTGTTCCCTCCAGGATCCTGATAGTGGCTAGGATTAGGATATAGAGAGCAAATATTCCCAAGCTAGCAGAAGTTCCGATCGCCAACACGATCGCTCAATTCGTGTTGAGATCCGTGCTTGAACTTGATCCAGCCCCAAAAGAATTTTTTGGTTGAAGGTGGAAGGCGTCTGGGTAGCGACAATGGAGGGATCTCGCATACAACAGCCGGATTTAGGGTGGGTGGGGCTAAGGAGGCAGTGGGAGGATAGTGGGCGGAGTGGCAAGGGCACCACTAACCGCGGGTAGGTGGCCCGGCAGTGGCACGAGAGGAGGTGGGGACACGTGGAGTAGCGGCGCTGACGAGAGAAGGAGGAGAGGCGGCGTCGGAGAGGGAGAAGTGGCATCGGTGTTGGAGAAGGTTGGGGGAGATCATCGGAGGAGGATGGAGTTAGGGTAAGGGTGGAATTGAGGAGGGGGAACGAAGCATAAATGGGCTAATGGTGATGAGATATATACAAAAAGAGAAGGATATCCGGACTTCAGAAAATTGATTGAGAACTAATAAAAAATCAGGCAACTGTGAACTAGTCGATACTTTAATATTTTTTTGAGCACATCGATTAATGTAGCTAATTAATTTTTTTTTCAGATAATAGAAATGTTTTGATCTCTACGTATACACATATGCCATCGATCAATACAAAGCAAGCATCGGCCAATTAAGTTTTTTATGTGTGAGATATAAATTAATTTGTGATCGATGTTAAAGCTAGCTAGCTCATGCTGATCAGAGATGTTAGGCGCCTTGACGTAGAGTATTACGTACGTGTTAGTACCAACCGATTGCCATGCATGCATGCACAGCAAAATTAGTCAAAACTTTGGTGTGAGTGTAGTTAGTACGTATCATGCACCTAGCTCAAGAGACAGGTGTACAAGCAAATAGGGCATATATCAAATCATGCAGTAACCATCCCTAGAACTGGACCCCTATTAACCCCCCATATAAAACATCAAATCAAAATCAAAGAGAAGGCAGATGCATGATAAGAGGCAAGAATTGGCCAAGTCCAAGGATGCAGCTTGGCGACCCTTCAAGCTAGGGCCGGAGAGCTGTGCTTGGAGGTGGTACTAGCCTCGCTGGTCCCTGCCTACAAAAGAATTCACCCCTCCCCTTGGCCCTTGTGACAATTGTCAATTGTCATGTAACCTCACTAGTTTAGTTTAATAGTTAATTACCAGGTAAATGTGCATCACCATCACCAATGGGTTAGGACCACATAAGGATTAACTTAGAATTAATCGTGCAAACTTCTTGTGCTCAACTCCCTCACTTTCCTGCATGGCACATGTACTTTGTTCCCTCCAGGATCCTGACAGTGGCTAGGATTAGGATATAGAGAGCAAATATTCCCAAGCTAGCAGAAGTTCCGATCGCCAACACGATCGCTCAATTCGTGTTGAGATCCGTGCTTGAACTTGATCCAGCCCCAAAAGAATTTTTTTTTCATAAAAATCGCTAAAACCTTTTTAAAAAGTGATCGAGTCATTCGTCCTCTTCTCTCCTAAGCCGACAATCACCTGGTTGTCCTGCTACCGGTGACCACTGCCCCAGCTGGCCGATGACCACGACGGAGGTGTGGGAGCCACCGTAGACGAGAAAGACGCATGGTGGTGGTTCACCAAAGAAGGAGGAGACAATGGGGGGAGGCAGGAAGCAGAGTGAGAGAAAGGGGTTGAAGAGGTGAATTGTGTTTTGAAGAAAACTTCGCCTGAGCCTAAGTTACTCTTTCCCCCCTTATATATATACATAGTAACTTGATGTTTGGTTTACTTCAAGAATCAGTATTGCTGGCAAATCGATGATCATGAGCTTGGCAGCTAGTGAGAATTAAGATCATGCTCACAGTTCATCCAGTTAGCATGCATGCATGCCTTCGCCCTAAAGCTTTACCGACTCTCCTGTTCAAGTAAAACCTAATTGTAAAACAATGATGCAAAAACCTAGCCATGGTCCTCCCTTTCCACATTAGGGCTGCCTTTGCCTTCAGCCTCCATGCACATGCACATGCATGCATGGTGAGACACACCATGCTACCCAAATCATCACCACACTTTGCATGTACCTTTATGTGTATATATTCCTCTCCTCTTTACACCTGGCTTGCACATATATTACACACTGATCACTCTCTTAATTAGATGCACTTCATTGCACTAGCTTGCTAGTTCTTCCTCTCCTTGGCTAGCTAGCTCCACCTGATCCAGATTCCAGCTGCCAACATGACAGGCAAGCCACACCACCATGGCTCATCCTCTCTCGCCGCGGAGGATCTCAACCTCTTGCACAAGGCTCGGGGATCCCCCGACGGCGGCGGGGCCGCCGGTGAGGGTCGCGGCTCGCAGCGGGGCCAATGGAAGTGCCGGCTGCTCGGCTCCCTGGGGGTCCTCCGCCCCCGGCGCGAGCGCTGCGTGGTGTGCCTCCAGGTGCAGCACGTGGCAGGCCTGCCGCCGGCGGCGGAGGGCCGGGAGGTGGTGGTCGGGTGGCGGAGCAAGGGCGGCGACGGCGAGCACACCGCCCCGGTGCGCGTGGAGCGGGGCGCCGCCGCCTTCGACGAGGTGTTCCTGCACTACTTCAGCGCCGGCGGCGCCACGCTGCGGAGCTTCACCGTGTGGGCGGCGCTCGCGGGCTCATCGGAGAGCGGGGAGCTCGGCGCGTTCCCCGTCGACCTCGTCGACGTCGCCGCCGCGGAGAGCTCCAACGACCCGAGGTTCGGCGGGAAGGCGATCAGCTTCCCGCTCGGCGGCGCCGCCGCCGGTGCAGTGCTCACCGTGAGTGTGTACTGCAGAGTGATGGAGCAGGCGGAGCACCGCGCGGCTAATGGTACGATCGAGTACGACACATGCGATTGATTTTAAACAAGAAACAATGTTCCATCAACATCCAAATCTGAAATCTCCATATGCATTGATCACTTTTTTAGCGGAGTTCTAGCTAGCTAGCCCTGGTTCATATTTGCTATAGATATATAGGGTGTGTTTGGTTGCCCACGCCAGCGCAGTCTGCATCGCGTGATGTAGTTGGCCGCGCTCGCGCACGTGTTTGGTTGCCTGTGTGTGCAATGCCGGGCTGGCTCGCGCGATGCAGCCAAAGGCAAAAAATGCCACTGCGCTGCGCTGCGCGCTTGTGAGCACGGAAACGCCGGAATCGGCCGTTTGCCCGTTTCCCGTGGGCCTGGCGCAGCAATCAAACACGCCCATAGAGTATGTTTCATGATTCATGAATTATGTGTATGTAGTATGAGGTTTTGGAAGGATTAATTCTAGGAGAAGATGTTTGCGCATGCATCAACGCATGCACGCATCAACCCTAGCGTTTGGCCATTAATTAAGTAATTAAAATCGGATGCATGTATGTATGGTGGTGTAGGTCATGGACGCGATGAGAGGAAGAACAAGGGCAAGATGAGCTCCTCCTACGCCTCCTGCCTGCCGGACCTAAGCTGCCTCCGGAACCGGGCGGCGGCGGCGGGGTCGGCGCGGCGGGCGGCGTCGCTCCGGTCGGAGCGGGGCGGCTTCATCACGATCGAGAACTCGGCAGCGGAGATGGAAGGAGGCAGCGGCGGGCTGGAGCGCGTGGAGGACGAGGAAGGCGCGGGGTTCATCACGATGGAGAAGGGCACCATCTCGTCCCGGTCGACGGCGAGGAGGGCGGCGGCGGCGGCGGCAGCAGCGGACGAGGAGGGGGACGAGAAGCCGTGTCTGTTCATGGAGCTGTCGGAGGCGGCGGCGGCGTTCGAGGTGGAGGAGGAGTTCCTGGCGATGCTGGAGGAGAGGTATCTGACGAGGAGCAAGGAGATCGAGAAGGGGCTGGACATGGGGCTGGAGCTCGACCTGGAGTCGCTGATCAGGGACGCGGAGATGGAGCTGGCCAAGGCGGAGCAGGCGTGGAAGAGCAAGGTCGGCGCCGCCATGGTGGAGGAGGAGGAGTACAAGGAGCTGCTCAGGAGGTGGAGCTCCAGGGATCATCACCACCTCGCCGCCGCCTCCGACGCCTGCTCCTGGGGCTTCGGCTTCGGGAGCCCCATCTAAGTGACATTAATTATTATTATTAGTTAACTATATATTATAATTAATAGCTATATACACGGCCGGCCCATTGGTCAATATGTACCTACGCATATATATATGACGAGCATATGTGTAACATGGTTAATTAATTTACTGCATGCAATTTAATTTACATGAGTGATCAAGTACCTAGCTAATGCATTGGCTGCTGTAATAGTCCTGGATAAGAAAGGTGCAAATGAAAGAGAGGTGTCATGTGTAAACTGGATCGACCCTTGCTTGTTTATTACAGCATATGCATGCTTGTTTTGAGATAATATTTTCTCTAATTAGATAGGACCTACAACAAGTCCCTAAGTTTTAGAGGCTTTTAACCAATATTGTTGCTAAGCTTGGACCCCTCTCACTAGTAATAACTCTCATATATGCATTTTTGAGGGGCTGCCTCTAGATTAGAGGCAATTTCAAGTGTGCACAAATACTTAATTAGAGAGGTTGCCCGTAAGTAAGAGGTAGTTTTCTATATAGGCAGTTTAGAGGTCATGGATGCAATGCCATACTACCTATAGGGAAAATGAGAGTATACTTACTTGTCAATGGAGCAACTCCGCGCGATTAGTCACTAGCACGTCACTGAAATCAGCACCATTGTATCAAGATATGCATGCTAACTAGTTTCTTCACGTCTTGCGTTAGATATTATGGTTGCGCTTGTAACAGAAATTGCTTGCACTATCCAAGGCATCAATTGTACATGTTTCCCACAAGTTTTTATTTATAAAAAACACCTACTATCCAAGCTGGTGCACATAGTCCTTCCCCTTCCATCACTCTTTCAGCTCTCCTCCATTAATCATGTGATCCTCTCGTAGTGAACTACTGTCATCCCCGGTTGCCGACTAACTCCTCCTTCCTCTATTTTCTCAATGATTTTTTTTTTTTTTTTGCAAAGAAAAGCGTGGAGGAACACAACACGAATGTTGGTGCACAACCACATGCTAGAGATAGTGCAATGATTCTCTCTTATGAAGATGAGATGATTGTTGTAGAAAGTAGCAAGTGATATGTTAAGTCTCCTATATATAGATTTGAGCTAGTAACCCGTAGGACACAAGCAAATCGAAGAAGCATACATGGAAAGTCATGGGCGATCTTGTGAAATGTCTATAATAATCGAGCAGATTAAAATCTAAGCAGGTTTAGTTGATTAACATACGAGGATCCATGAATGGAGCAGAGCGGTTCCCACAGGTCACATATCGTCAGGCCGTGACTTGATGCTTCTCCAACACTACTCTATGTCTCCTCTATATCTCCTCTCTAAAACGCTATTAATGTTCTCTCTGCCTATCCTTTTAAAATCCCTTCATAATTTATACTACGCTCTAATTTTTTTTTTTCAGTAACCCTTCTATACGTACTACAGTATTATAAAAGGTCTGATGGAATTGCTCCCAGGAAATGAAGCAATTTACATGTCCATGGATCTTGAAGCGCTGCAGCCTTCTGGGCTAGCCCACGGAGAAGTTACTGGGCTGTATCCTTGGAGACGACTATACGCTGGCCCATATTTGGGTACGGCTGGACCGGGCTCCTTTATTACTTGGCATCTTCCATGGCCATTTGCACTGTAGATGGAGGAGGTGGCACGTGCTTCACGTCACGTGCAAACAAAAGATGCTCAGATCTCAAATCAAATGCTCCATTTGGATGTGTTTGCTTAGTCGGCATCCACGGTAACAGTTACACAGTATATGCATTATGCACATGCACACGGGTACGTGTTAGAGAAATTCATTTCGAACTCCTCTTTCTTGATTTGAGATCTGAGCACGTGTACAATTACAAATCTTTACTCATTCTCATATGCGATAGGGTGCTCTGCTACACACCCAACACTATCTACGGTTTCAAATTTACCTGCAAATATTTCGAGATGGCATTTGTTTTTTACGCGAGTCCGATGAGTATAAAGTATAGTAGACCATAAAAAAGAGCATGGAGAAGCTTCTTCCGGCCTGCGCCGGGTGGGTCCCATGCGTCAGGGTCAGAGAGAGGTGGCGGGTCGCTCTCGAGGTGCGCCCTTTTTGGATGGCATCGATGGAGGCCGTGCCACAAAACACAGGAAGCGCTTTTGTTCTGTCACTCCAGGTTGCCCTACCCCACCACCTACCGCGAGATCCCCCTCCCTCCCTGGCCCACCTGTCATACTGCTGCCCGCGCGCCACCCCAGTGACCCACCCGCACGCCGGACCCACATGCCATTCGCTGGCACAAGAATACCGGCTGGTCAAGCGAGCCTCGCTCCATCCAACTGGCAGGTGGGCCCCACCGCGTCCGGCCCACCTGTCCGTCGCTCGTCACGCCGCATGCACCTCCGGAGTAAAAGCAGCCACGTCCACCACCAATCGCACCACCACCACCCCCACACTTGGGATTCTCTCTCCTCCTCCTCTTTCTCTCTCTACCACCGCACCGCGCCACCGCCTCGATCTCTCCAGTGGATCGGCGGCGAGGTAGGAGGGGAAGATGCAGTACAAGAACCTGGGGCGGTCGGGGCTGCGGGTGAGCCAGCTGTCGTACGGGGCGTGGGTGACGTTCGGCAACCAGCTGGACGTGAAGGAGGCGAAGGCGCTGCTGCAGGCGTGCCGCGACGCCGGCGTCAACTTCTTCGACAACGCCGAGGTGTACGCCAATGGCCGCGCGGAGGAGATCATGGGGCAGGCCATGCGCGACCTCGGCTGGCGCCGCGCCGACGTCGTCGTCTCCACCAAGCTCTTCTGGGGAGGGCAGGGCCCCAACGACAAGGGCCTCTCCCGCAAGCACATCGTCGAGGGCCTCAGGGCCTCCCTCAAGCGCCTCGACATGGACTACGTCGACGTCGTCTACTGCCACCGCCCCGACGCCTCCACCCCCATCGAGGAGACCGTGCGCGCCATGAACTGGGTCATCGACCAGGGATGGGCCTTCTACTGGGGCACCTCCGAGTGGTCCGCGCAGCAGATCACCGAGGCCTGGGCCGTCGCCAACCGCCTCGACCTCGTCGGCCCCGTCGTCGAGCAGCCGGAGTACAACCTCTTCTCGCGCCACAAGGTCCATCCCTCCCTCCCTCAATTAGTTTAGTTTCCTATTCCTATTCCTCCCCTTCCCTTCTTAGTTAGTACTAGTTAGGATAATTGTAGCTGTAATCCTACACACCAGCTTCACGAGTCTTGATTCGATTTTATGATGATGACGATCTTTGGAGAAATTCTTCGGTGATGGTACCGTTACTGTGCTCCAACAATGCGGTTGGGTGTTGGGCTGTATTTCACTGATTTGTGCGGGTTTCCATTGATGAGGGTAATGGATCTTTGACCCATTGATGAGTGTCAGTGTCAGTACTCCAATCCAATGATGTTTTTCAAGTCCAGATTGTGCGTCTGTTGAAATTCGAAGGGAATGTTTGATCCAGTGCCAGTACAATTGCTGATGCTTATGTACGTAGGTCATGGTACAGTGAGCTGGATTATATCCTCCTCTTCATGGCACTTCTTTCATGTGGTAAGACTTTAGTAGGAGAGGAATAGGATTGCCCTCCGAGACTCTGTAGACACCTAGTACCATTCCCCATTTGCAATCCACCTGCACTTTTAAGGAGTACAGGAAAAAGTTGGTTGTTTCTTCTTCTTTAACAAGCCTTTTAACAAAACCTCAATTGCGCATTTTCACTCAGGAGAAGAGTTGTTCATTTCTGGATGGCGACAGCTTCCCTCTCTGCTTACTAGGAAGTGTGGAAGTTAGTACACGCTAGAGGTTAAAACAGTATAAATAATATAAATTATAGAACTCCCCTTTCTTGATCTGAGCTGTACCACTACATGGTTATTGGAATAGGGTGGCTTCTGAATTATGCAGCAATACTGGCCATGCATTGTGTTTATACTTCTGCCTTTTTGTGTCGTGAAGGATGCCAGGCAGATGACAGCACAATACTGATACGAAAGCTCACGTGGTATAACAATATGATGGGGACTGGAAACAACTTAGATCGGAAGGAATATTTTTCTATGCTTAAAGTTGGAATCTTATTTGATATTTAGTCTTAATCAGGCAGACTTTTATATTTGGTCTTAATCAGATAGAACAAAGGCCACCAGCCTATCCTTGTCATTGCTGTTAATAAATTCAGTTAGAATAACATCCTCCTTGCTTGATCAATAAGCTGGCTCATAGGTCATCAAAATTGCCTGTAAAATTCTCATAAGGAAGTTGAAGCTATCAATTTAAATTCTGATAAGTTTTCTATTCGCCATGATCCTCCTCTTCATGGCATTTATTTGGCTCTTTCATGTGGTAGACTTTTGTAGGAGAGGAATAGATTGCCCTCTGAGACTCTGTAGACACCTAGTGCCATTCCCCTTCTCCAATCCACCTGCAGAGTACACAGGAGAAAGTTGGTTATCTCTTCTTCTTTAACAAGCCTTTTAACAATACCTCAATTGAGCATTTCACTCAGGAGAAGAATTTTTATTTCAGGATGGTGACAGCTTCCCTCTGCTTACTAGGAAGTGTGAAAATCAGCACACGCTAGAAGTTAAAAAGAGTACAAAACTCATCTTTCTTGATTTGACCTATACCTACATGGTTATTGGAATAGAATAGCTTCTAAATTAGGCAGCAACGCTGGCCAGACATTGTGTGTATACTTTTGCCATTTTGCAACATTATACCAAGCAGACGACAACATGATACTGATAACGAAAGCTGACATGGTATAACAATATGGTGAGGACAACTTAGATCAGAAGGAATATGTTTCTATGCTAAAAGTTGGAATCTTACTTGATAATCAGTCTTAATCAAGCAGACTTTTATATTCGGTCTTAATCAGACGGAACAAAGACCACCAGCCTATCCCTGCCATAGTTGTTAATGAATTCAGTTAGAATAGCATCCTCCATGCTTGATCGATAAGCTGGCTTATAGGCCATCAATGTTGCTTGTAAGATTTTCATAAGGAAGTGGAAGCTATCAATTTAAATTCCCATAAGTTTTCCATTTGTCCTGGCCTCAGATCTTAAGCAAAGGTTAAAAGCTTAGGTTAGTCAGAATAGACTTGGGGGATTTCTATTACTGGTAGTGGAACTGTACTAATAGTTTTTCATAGTTGGAGCTAATCGTCCATCACCACACAAAGTTTATGTTGTTGTCCACCTGGGGGATGAAAGATCCCCAGGAAGTAGGAAATAAGTTGTCAGTGCCGGTTTTGAGTTTTACATTACCTGTAGCCTACCTTCTATAAGAAGTATTTTTTTTTATCTAATAGTAACCTTGCCATTCTCGAAGATTGGCAACTGATTATTTGCCACTCATGTCAATGGCATGTGCTCCCTGGGACCCACATGTCATTGACATGGTAAGTGGCAGAAAATCAATTATTTGTTATTATATTGGGTAACCTCATGAGGACTTCTTAATTTCTATTGTCGTGTGCCAAGAAGACTTGTGTACATTTTCTTTCCAGAATCTTCTTGTGACGATGAATTTTGAAATACAGGCAGTCAATGGGAACCAATATGTACTTGAAAGTTTTTGAGTTGCAAACCAGCAACAGTTTTGCCACTGGATATTGTGAACAGTTTACATTAGTCTATCACATCCACTTGTTGTCTGTTAGCTACTCATATGAAACTCTGATAGAGACTAACACACACATTTTGAATCATATGTGATGTTTATTAGTCTGTTTGGTCTTGTATTGCACTGACAACTATAATCACTACCACCAGTATCCAACTGACCAAATAGGAGCAGTTCTTTCATCACCAATATATTGTAGAATGGTTTCCAGAATGTTTGCTGAAAGTGAAGAACTAAGAGCCATTTTGTATTTCTGCAGGTTGAGTCTGAGTTCTTACCTCTTTATAGTACCTATGGCCTGGGTTTGACTACATGGAGTCCGCTAGCTTCTGGAGTTCTCACTGGAAAATATAGCAAAGGGAATATACCTTCTGATAGTAGGTTTTCCCTAGAAAATTACAAGGTAATATTGGAAACTTTGTCCCTGTATTGCATTCATGTTTTCTTTCTTAACTAAATTTATGAGCAGTATTTCTTAACTAAATTTATTTAGAACATCAAAGTTCCTTCTTTTGAAAAGAAAGTTTCTTCAGAAAGAAGGATATCAATGTTAGGGAACAGTGACATTGTTATAACAAACAGCTTGTATAGCAGCCACTAGTACTAGTCCTGTACTTATGTTCTATTTTTCCTTTTCTTTTTTGGGCCGCCACTACTGGGCAAAATTGTAGGGAAAATTTGGTTGTGGGACACTTTAGTATGTATGGATTTTCTCCTAGAGTCACTGATCGTGCCAGGCAGAAAATTTCCCATGCTGCATGGCCAATTTCCTCAAATCATTAAGAGTTAAGAGATTGAGCGGTACAAGAAGGGGGTTAACAAGAGAACTATTGCTCAAGGATTACATGCAGTATGTCTGCAGATCTTGAACCATTCTGAGCAGGCTTATGAAACTCATCCCTAATAAATACACCATACTAATGCAATTTATGTTTTTTTAAGTATATTTGTTGGTACTTTGGGTTCCTAATATGAAAATTTTGTTTGTCTGCACAGAACTTGGCTAACAGATCTCTGGTAGACGACACGCTTAGAAAAGTGAATGGGCTAAAACCGATCGCTTCTGAACTTGGTGTTTCATTAGCCCAACTCGCAATCGCTTGGTGTGCATCAAATCCCAATGTCTCATCTGTGATTACTGGAGCCACTAAAGAAAACCAGGTACATTTCGCGCACCTGTGTTCTGCAGAAGATGAATCCTTTCGGCAGATAAGATGGCAATGTTTTTGAAACAAGGAATATTTATTTAAAAAAATATGAAACCACTAATACTAACCCTGTCTTATGGGCTATGGCCACTGCATGAACAGATTGTGGAGAACATGAAGGCTCTTGATGCCATTCCCTTGCTGACCCCGGAGGTTATCGACAAGATTGAGGCGGTGGTCCAAAGCAAGCCGAAGCGCACTGAATCGTACAGGTGAAGTGATCCAGTGTGCAGAGCGCGTGCCAGGGATTCTTGAGCATCCAACTGGTGGATTTTTATAGGGAACGTTTTTAATCTTCTGTGTCCGAGTTCCTGAATTTATATGCTTGGTTTTGTGTAGTCTGGGATGTCCAGTCGAGTCATGGTACTCTGCCCTAAACATTTCTCGTGTGGACCACATGTTGATGTCTTGATGATGCTTGTCACAAACAATAGCCCTACCCGTGTGCTACTATTCTGCATTTCTTGATGGCATCTTCGCAGATTCATGGTTTGTTCTGATCTGCATGTACCATTCCTGCATTGTTGTAATGACCTGTTCTTGTGTGATTGTTTGCAAGCATCGGAATTTAGCGAGGACCATCGAATCCTGTGTGCGTCCATGGATCTTTCTGCCTGGCCGCCAGATTTCAATGGCAGGCGATGGGTCCTCTCGTCCCATGTAGCGGCAGCCAGCAGGCACTGGCAGCTAGTCCAACACTACCATCTCGGGGGAAGATGTGATGCTCATCAGGAGCAACCAACAGATAGGTGCCCTTTGCAGATACTCCCTCCGCTTCAGATTGTAGTTCACTGTTGATTTTAGATATTCTATTTGATCATTCGTCTTATTTAAAAAAATATATCTAAATATTATTTATTTTGTTATGATTTGGTTTATTATTAAATATATTTTAAGTGTTATTTATATTTTTACATATTTGAACTAAATTTTTGAATAAGATGAATAATCAAAGGCGTGTCCAAAAGTCGACGACTTCTTTTTGTGACCGAAGGTAGTAATATGTTTTTAGCCTTTTCGCAATAAACTTTCGACTCAACCGAACGAATCCGCGGATCAACGAGTGCCAACATGATGCGTGTCCATCTGCAACACGGCTTGCAGGAATTATTCTCTGCTCGGCATGTTGGAGAAGGAAAACGGAGCGTGCGCAAGCTGTCGTCTCCATGAAGCTGTGTAGGCACATCACGAATCCCCAATGGAATTGGGCAACCCATTGCATTTGCAGCATGGCTGGCTCACAGACTCACAGTCACAGAGTCACAGGCACACATGACCAGTAGACCAAGGGAGCTAGTATATCCCAGGACAGGGTACGATCAGCACGCGTCTGTACTGAGCACAAGTGCTACTATTACACTGATGCAGCCGTGCATGCAGAAGTAGACATGACATCCAAACAATAGGATTCATGCTCCTGCCACAAAAAAACACACATTCTCTGGCTGATCAATAGCGCACACAAAACGGCCGTACAAGAGAGGGAGAGAGGTGCGCCTAGGCATGGGGATTGGAGAAAAAAAAGAAGGAAAAGCTCAGATGAGGGCAACAGCAGGTAAAATTAGAATAACAGCAGAGAGAGAGGTGTAGCTCTTCCTTGGTTTTTTTTTTTTTACTAGTAACTACACACAGGTAATCTCACAACTAAGACAAAACATATCGAACACATTTGAAGTTTCACCAGCGGTATAAGCTCTTTTTGCTCATCAGTCATCAAGCAATCTTACGTTCTGCCTCTAGTTGAAGCAGCCATTCTGTGAGTAGCTTGAAATCGTGACCCTGCGGTAGAATGTTCCGCAAATTACTCTTCAATCAAGGAAAACCCGAGACATGTTAGCGATTACAGTGCTGAAAGACTACTGGCAAGTCAAAAAACAACCCTAAGCCTGTAGATTCAGTTCAATTGGCTATACAAACAAGGACGAACAATTCAACTTTTAGACTTTCTTCAAATGTTTACTGCAAATAGCCAATACGAGGGAGGAAAAAAGAATAAAAGAATCTAACCAAGACCATTGGCATCTGATGTCCTCATGATCCTGAGCCTCTTCACAGAGCCAACAAACATTCTGCGCAAAAGAACAAGCATCACAATAAACCATTTGAAGAATTATTCCAAGGCACTTGAAAAATCTGTAACTACGAAATTTATCAGTGCCCAACTTCTAATAGCTACACAGTGCAGTGGGCTTACTCCCATGGGACATCACCAACAAGCATCCAATCCCCATCCCTGTCCTCATAGGTCAGCTGATATTCAGAAGAGTTATCTAATAGCTTCAGAGACTTTGTACTATCTGGCAATGCAAGATCAATATAATTCAGGTTCAAGACAAATATGAATCAAAACATCCTAAAAATCTTTTAAAATATGCTTGCAGTGATGTCACTTCTTAAGTAGCATGTGTGTAAACTTTCTCCATTCACAAATACATGTCCATTTGGGACACGTACAACCAAAATTATTTATATAATTTAAAATATTTAGATTAGATACATGAAAATCATACATGTAGATTTGTATTAAAAAGTGAATCCATAATATTATAATTTTACTGGGTGGTTTTATAAACAAATTGCAATAGCAAACATTGTCCAATTTCAAAGTTGCATTTCAGGGCCATGTCAATGCCAAAATGACACTTATTTTTGGCCGGAAGGGGTGGACTACATCAATGCACCTCCACTGCCATAACTATAGCACCAATGCACCATAAATCCTAATGCAGTTGTGTTGAGTTGACAAACAAACATTACGGTTATAACAAGTCCTGCAAAAGCGTAATTTGCTATCTCACCATTTAACATTTGTTTCTATACTATTACACTTTTGAGTAATGATTTATGCAAAACTAAGCTGTAGACCATTTTAGTCTGATAACAATATCTGAATATATGTGTGAAATTACAGACCATGCAAAGTGAAAGTTCAGATTAAGGCTTACTAGAAGCGCAAAGACCGACGGATGGATTTGTGAACATGAGCTCGAGGGTTAAGGCAAGGGTTTTGTATGAGTGATGGGCGTTGAGATCCAACTTCCTTCCAATGACCTCTCCATCCATGTTCACCTTCACCCATCCGGCTACCCGTCCCTTCTTCTCATTCTCCGCCTTGTCTTTCTGCAATTCAGATTCATTGGTGGTAGCCTTCTTGGTGTCAGCCTCTGGAGCATTGTCTTTAGCCTGACTAAACAGGCTGTTCATCCTGAACGTTCGTATAGGTGGCCATCCCTTTACTCCAAAGCTGCTGCCAAACCAGGAACATGGTTTGAATTAGCTGAAAGTGACATGTGCAGCTCTCATCAATACCAGCTACTGATATTCAGTTTATTCTTTCACACACTATTTTAGGACATTGTTGATTGTTCTGTCAAACAAAAGTGTTGGTATTTGCAGATCAGGATGGCACACCAACCACCAAAGACTTCCTTTTTATCTTGCTAAAACATTTTTGGGAACGATATAGGAGCCAGTGCAAGTTATAGTACAGATAGTAATCATTTTGCAAATCTATGTCAGGGCTTTGCAGTCTTGCAGGAAGCTGGTAGGAATTAGTGGTTAACGAAGGAAGCGGCGCGAATTTGGCAACTTTGAGAACAGACATATCGATCCACAATTTGATGCTCTTTTCTGGAGCAAAGACAAGCCCACACATCCTAGTATGATCCTAACAGGGAGAATAGCGAGTGTTTCTTTAGAGACAGAGAGAAATTAATAATTGCAAGGGCTTACAGCTACGAGCAATCTGCTTCAAAGGCACATCTTTAACACGAAGCAGTGCTAGCCAAAGATACAGAAGAAGCGAGAAGCTTAGTTGTAGCTGCTCTGGCTGCTCACCTCTGCGGATGGCCGGAAGCAACCGTCCCCGGCGAGGTGGTGGCGGCGGTGGGCCCCTCGTCCGCTTTGGCCCTCTTGCTCGCCGCCGTAGCCCCAGCTGCCGCGGGGGAGGACGACGACACGGAGGAGTCCGGAGACAGCGCCACCACCGGCTGCAGGTCTCTGGCCGTCAGGATACGGCACGGCGCCGGCGCTGGCTGCTTCTTGGAGCCGAGGCTGAGGCCCAGCTCGAGCCCCTCCTCCTCCCCGCCGGAGTTCTCCTCCACCTCCTCCCCAGCGGCTGGAGGCGGCATCGCGGTCGCAGCTCTGGTTTCTTGGCGGGAAAGAGAGTGGCCTCGGGAGGGAGGAAAGGAGGAAGAGAGGGCGGTATAATTATCCGAGGGAGCTGGAGCTGGAGCTGGGAGCTGGCTGCGCGGGGAGGGAGGAGGTGGAGGTGGAGTGGAGTTCTGGGCATGCGTGCAGTGTCGGAAGCTTTCGCCGGCTGGCTGCTGTCCTGCCTTCCTGACGTGTGGGGCCTGGCTGCCGGGCTGGGCTTTAAATTGCTACGGAGCACCTGTCCTTTATACTCAGGAGAGAGCTTTTTCTTTGGCAGTGAGATATTTGCATGCATTTTTGGGAGTGCTTTGATGTCAGATGATACATTGCTACTTGCATCATGATATTTATGTTTATGGTTGTGTTTCTCTCCAATAGGAATTCCTAAATTTGATCCCTTATAGCCTCATATACAGGCTTCGTTAAAAAAAAATCTCTCCCTATATTTCTCCCATCTCCAACGGCATTCCATATGTAGAGAATTGTATAGGGGAAGGAAAGAGAACCCCTACATATAAGGGAATGAAGAGAAAATCTCTATTTTAGGGAACGGAATAGAGAATGCTGTTGGAGCACATAGGAAAAAAATATGTCTCCTATGTTAGGGTAGAGGGCGCTTTAGGGGAGTCTATTGGAGACAGCCTAAGAACCATTTCATGTATGTGGTTTGCGTTGTTGTTCAATGGAAATATCTACTTGTTTCCTTAGAATTTTTTTTTAGAACGACGTGGCTATCTTGCATGTGTCTATGCATGCTCATCTAGATCATGCATGCGCCATATGTGTTTACATTTTTCTTAGAAAAAATATATTGCTATATTAAAAAAATAATATATAGACGCTACGGCGAGGCCATTCTCGCTTGCGCTCGACTAGATCATAGAGATGATTTTTGTGTGGTTGAGATTTTAAACTGCTCATTAAATTGGCAGATGAAGCATGTTTTATTACTATATGTGCTTCTATGTAGGAGGTTGCAATTTAGTCGATCCATTTTTTTATTTTCATAATTTATTTTAGTTGAGATACGAAATTAGGGCGCATATTTGGTAGCGTAACATTTAGAGAATTTTTGTTTTAAGCCAACAGCTATGCTATGTCCTGTGGAAGCATATCTGCTTCCTCATACTCCGTATTAATAGAGTTCACTATTAATCTTACGCGTTCAATGGAGTATTTTGTTTGTTTGCAGTGAGGGAGAGAGAGTGATTATGTTAACCATTCCAAGGCCATCTGAACCCCGATTAACCTGCCATATTGTCTCATGGAAAAAGCAGACAAGAGTAGGAAAAGCCGACAAGATGGTCGCATCGCATAGCCTTCCCCATATCCTGTTTAATTTTTTTTAATCAAGCTAGTAGTATTACCCTGTACTATAGCAGCAAAGGTAATCGATTTAATATTACTGCATTTCGATTTGCACCATGAACCCGTGGATGCGCCCACTGTCAGCCGCACAAAGGCGATTCGCCATGATGGAGCCCAAGATACGAGCCTTATAATGGCCATCATTCGTGTCACTCACTGCTGCTCTCCTCTCTACTCTATTCTTCTTTGAAAGGGGAAAAAAGCTTCATCCTTTTTCACCGGCAGTAACTCCTCTCTTTAACATATCCAGCTGCTGTACTCTTGTTGCTTAATCAAGTTCCTTCCTCCTGGTAGGAAATCTAACCTTCTTGTTGGCTTAATCAAGTTGTTGCTTAATCAAGTTATGCATTGTCATGTTAAATTGCTACTACTACTCTTGAGTCAGATAGTAAAAGCTAGTTATTACTAGCATTTAGCAGTGCACATAAGCTGCCCCGACTCCTGACAAAACTGAGGAAAGTAAATGCGTTGCCTTCGATCTCTCTCCATTTATGCTTTGTTTCTTAATATAATTTATATACCATATTGGTCCTCTTTGGTAGGTTTGGTAGGTTGTTCGATTTGATTTGGGTGAGTCAAAAAGTTGAACGTCTTTAAAAAAAGACTCAAAAAAATAAAAAATTATTTAAAAAAACTTAGATATCTTTAAGATAAAAACTCTTTAATGCTAAAAAAATTATAAAATGTTACGATGAATGGTTAACTAAATAAAGTCAAACCAAGCCACGAATAAAAGAAAACCACAGTGTATCACAGTTTTTGCACCGGGCAAAAAATGCTCCACAATTATGACAAAGCTTACTTACAAAATGGGTCTATGACACGTGAGGCAGGGAGCTAAATTTTATGACAAACTTAAACCCTGACAGTGAAACAAGTAACCATATCTAACTAGTTTGGCTACCAAATGTGACATGGGAAGCCGTGCTTCAAACCAAGCAAACCCTAAATTCCAGATTTCACAATCGGATACAAACACAAGAAATACCGAGCATCCCAACAAATTGCCCCTTAGCACTATCCTCCAAAAAACCACAAGGAAAACCAGATATTGCCATGCATACCTGCATTCCTTTGTCTGCCCACAATCAAGCTAGACATTCTGACGAGAGCTAGATAAATCTCCACTCCAGCTCAAGAAAAGAAGGTACCTTTCCTTATCACTTTTGCAAACTAAAGACAATTCATTGTTGCATACATATATATATATGATGAGAGCATAGAGCATGCGTGCTCTTTATTCGTATGATAGCAGTATACATGAAAACTTTGTGTACATCAGTACATTTTTTTTATCAGAGAAAATTACGGTTTTTGTATAATCGTGGTATCAGTCTTACTGAAGATACGAGTGATTTGTGCCTCTACTGTGCATCCCTGGACAGAAAATTTTGTGACTGGATGTGGCGCACGTTGGAGAGTTGGTCCACTGAGTCTCCCCGCTCAAACACAGCTGCTGCACCCATACCAGATCCTGCAATTCAGACGATAGAGCACGGTTGGTTACTAACATCAGGCATGAGCATGCACTCTTTGCATCATTGTATGAGAGTATGGTGAGCATCGGAACTCAGAGAGGAAATCAGCTAACCGATGCACATGGTCACAACACCGAATCTGCAATCTCTACCCCGGCGCTTCATTTCATTCAGAAGGGTGGCAACACACCGGGCACCTGAACAATAACAGATTCCCAATTGACATGATTTGTTCAGATGATGTGGGGCATTTACAAACAACAAATAATATTGCTTCCATTGAAACCATCACATTCTAAGGTAAAACCTGATAATCAGGTACACAAGTAGATGTTTAATTACCTGTTGCACCGAGAGGATGTCCTAGGGCAATTGCACCTCCGTTCACATTTACTTTCGACCGGTCCAGACCCAGTTTTTTGCAGCAATAGACAAACTGAGAGGCAAAGGCCTACAAAAGGATTGCTAAGTTATCAACAATTGTTGCAAATGTGAGAGAAGATGAGATTGTAAAAAATTAACGGACCTCATTCAATTCAAACAGATCGATGTCTTCAATATCAAGGCCAGCAGACTTCACTGCAGCAGGTATTGCTACCGCAGGACCAACACCCATAACAGCTGGATCCACTCCAACAGCAGCAAAACTCCTAAATGATGATTAAAAGCATATGCATACATCAATAACATATGTTAGTATCTGAATAATAACCAACACAATCTAAAAAAAGATTAATAGCCCCTATATCATTCAGGAAACTTGTTAAGAATGAGCAGCTGCCTCCCTCCCTCTCTCTGCATATAAATTATCAGGGAAAGCAAATGAAGCACCTGAAAACACCAAGTATAGGAAGCCCCTTCTTCATCGCTACAGCTCTCTTCATGACAAGAACAGCTCCAGCACCATCACTCACTTGACTAGAATTGCCTACATAGGTTCAATAAACTTTTTATATGATGTTTCAGCGAACAAACAAACTCTAGCTTCATTAGTAGTGTCAAAAAGTTCCGCATTAGTAAATAGGTCTGAAATACCTGCAGTCGTACTCCCATCCTTCTGAAAAACTGGTTTAAGCTTTGCCAATCCAGATGCCGTGGTCCCAGGCCTAATCCCATCATCAACTGATATTACAACGTTCTTTTCTTCTCCAGTTTTGGGGTCAATAATCTGCAGAATGAAATAATATTAGTGCACACCGTACAAATACACTTTTTGTTTAATAAGAGATAGAATCCTCCTTTTCTTGTTAATTGGCTGAACATAATTAGTCATGGTCTGACAATAAACACAATAGAAAACTAACAGTTTTGTGAAAGTTAAACACAGCACGGTCAGAAAAATGCTGACCTGCTCCTAATTGCCAGCTAACATGCCTTCTGATACACAAGTTTTTTCTAAAAAAAATATTGATGCCTGTTACCTTTGTGGGCACTGGAATTATCTCACCCTTGAATTTTCCAGAATCTGTGGCTGCTGCAGCTCTTCTATGAGACTCAGCCTGTTATAAAAAAGGATAGCAAATTTTAGTCACCTTCTTAATGAAAGGCAGAAGTAAACACAACATATTTCTTAGGAACTCACCGCAGCCTGATCTTGCTCTTGTCTGGTCACACCGTATCGATGAGCAACATTTTCAGATGTTATTCCCATGGGCAGAAGACAATCCTGTGCTTTCTGGAATTCATTTATCTGCAAAGAAGAATGTGTTATCAAGGCACACGCAGATTATCCACAGAATAATACAGCGACTTATTTAAAAAACCGTACTTTTGGGTTTACTTGCCCTTCCCAACCCACAGAATTTGTCGACATGGATTCCAGACCTGCACCGATCCCTGTTTTGGACGGAAAACTGTAATTAAACACCTCAAAATGAAGCAGCTATGTAGCAGAATTAGCAAAAGCACATTGCAATTACCTATGTCATAGAAACCAGCCTTTATAGCAGCGGCAACATCAGCTACTGCCTGTAGCCCAGATGAGCATTGCCGGTTCACAGTTCTAACTGGAACGGTTTCTGCATCAATGAAAACAGAATCAAGAAAATATAATCAGTGTCCATAAGAATTAAGCCTCTTTATTCATATGAGGGTGACATGATTGCAAACATAGGATTTACCAGGAAATCCAGCATAGAAAGCTGCCATCCTGCATTCATTTGCACGCTGAGAACCTGGACCTAACACTGTCCCAACTACAATGTCACCAATTTCACCTGGATTGATTCTAGTGTTGTCCAGAACAGCCTATATATGGGGGGAAAGAATTAACCAAGACAACAGATTGAGAAGGTAGATGGTTCAAATTAGTACTATGCGGTGAACTGTGGCATGACGACCACATGAAAAGGGCAAACCTTAAGAACAACAGTAAGAAGATCCTCAGGGTATGTATCCTTAAGACCTCCTCGCTTGGCCTTGCATATCGGTGTCCTGTAGGCGCTGCAGGTGACACGGCATAGAATGAAGTGATTAGAGCGAACACTGTATATGTCAATGGATCTACACATGTGTCATCTTCATATGGCAATGACTAAAACATATATGGTACATCCACAATGAAGAAAGGTTTGTGTTTCTGATTTCTACTTCTATTTTGCCCATAGGCCATAGTTGTTGTCGTTTTTTTTTGAGCTAATGCTAGTTGTGATTGTGAGCTTGGCTGCTGAGGAAATGGTATAATTGAATTGTAGTTTCTGTGGATCCGAGTGCCAATTTTCTTTATTTTGCTTGTCTTTTAAAATAATAAGCTTGATTTCGCATGCTTTCAATAATTGTATTGTAAATTTGTACATGGCTAATAATCCCGGTGAATATCAGCTCCACGATTGGCACTCAGCTCGATACAATTGGGTATGTTGTAACTGCAGTACGCCCCAGACGGTACCAGTGCGCGCATACAATTGGTTTGCTTAATAATTTTAGCAGAAACAGAAGGGAAGGCTTACGCGACGACGACGACGTCATCTCCGAAGGAGGAGCTCCTCTGGTAGGCGGCGCTGTCCCCGGCCGCGCACGACGACGCCTGACCATGGAAGAGCGGCGGCGATTTAGCACCACAGCAAGACGGGAAGAGAGGAGAGGAATCTAGAGGTGATCAGCGAGTGGGGGATCGAGAAGAGAATAAGCGACTGACGGATAGAAGGGCAGGGTGGTGGCGATCCGCGGAGGGGAGGAGGTGGGCGAGGAGGACGCGCTGCCGATCGATAGCCTTCTCCATCGTCTTCTTCCTCCTCCTCGAGCTGGCTGCGGTTCTTGATGGGAGTCCGCGCGCCTAGCTTGTTCTTATCGGAGGGAGGCGAAGCGGCTATGTGTTGGCTTGGCTGTTGCACGTAACGTCACGCGACGGTGTTCCTCCGCGTCGCCTCCCTCTCCTTAATAATCCCCTTATTTGGTGGAAGGAAAATGAATAAAAAAAACAAAAGGAATTACCATTTAAACAAGATACGAAACCGGTTTGATATCAAACGATCGAGAATTTGAGACTTATTCAACTCTGGGTTGATTTTCAGGACTGCGGATCAGACACCTCCATCAATAAATAAGGATAGATAAGAAAAACCATCAATAGATCCGCATGCACGCCGTATATTTATAAATTAGATCATTCGAAGTATATGTCTTACATAAAAAAAGAAGTGACTGGAGTACTATGCATAGATTTGTTTTCAAAAGTGCTTTAATAATATTAAAATTTTAGTGGTCAAAGTCATGCTTTGTAGCCCGCGCAAAATTAAGTGCATAAAAATGTGTGGCTAAGAGATCTAGAATGTCAATTTGAACCGGACATAAATATCGACCCATATTATTAGAGTCGGGAACTCAGGATTAATAGATGGAATCGTCGGTGGTCATGGATTTCATCGTGCATGCATTACGGCATATATAACTACAACAATATGTCTTTTTAGTATTTCCATTTGATTTTTTTGGTTGAACTCAAATTTTAAAGGTAATTGTCTTTATCTGTAACACGTGGCCTCTATACACAGAGAATAGGTATCGACACAAATGGTAGGTCATAGACCTCTGACCTTACCTAGTAATGGGCTCCTCCCCTTCTAGATAAGTAGTTTCACGAAATGACATACTAGTATTAGTTTGCGTTCAAAAAGAAAAAGGATCACTACACCCCCCCGGTTTCATAATTTATGTTATTTTAGACAATGACACGGTTTTTAAAACACAACTTTAACCATTGCATTCTATTAAAATGTATACACCGAAAAAACAAATATATGATTTTGTCAAACTACTCTTTAATACTAATCTATATATTTTATCTTCATAAGTCCAAACTAAATATTTCATAAGTTATTCCAAACTAAGTATTTCATTAGTTATTGATAGTCAAAATTCTAAAAAAGTAAGGTCTTGTTCTTTTTAGCGTAAAGTTGAGTTTGAGTGTATAAAATTTGTTATTTTTATACAGCCTATATGTTGTAATAATTTGTAACAATTTTCTCAAGACTTTTGGTGTCCATATGAAAGATCTTAAAACTATTTTTAAATTATTTTTTAGCCTTGTTAGACCCCTTTTGAGAACTCTCGACTTTTGATACGGTAAAACTCAACTTTACCCAACACTGGAAAGAACAAGGCCTTAGTTTTGATTCAAAACGATGTGAATAATGAAACCGAAGAATATGGCATAATGTCAGTAGACGATGGAATTTCCGCATGGGGTGGGATGGAATGTGCGTGTTCGATGACTCGTGAGCTCGTCGGCTTCTACGCCCACATGGCCATACCATAGCTGACGTCATCCCTGACGTCGCCCCCATCCCGACCTGGAGGGAGCCCAGCCAGCCCAACTTTTCCAGATGCTGAATTTGCTACCAAAGCCCAGCCCATTGCAACTTTCGCAAATGCTGAATTTGCTACCAAAGCAATGGGCCTTGTGCTTCCGGTCCAACCAGCGAAGACACACGATTAAAATGTACCAAGGCAACAACTGTAATGGATAAATGGAGAGCTCCTTTCATGCGCATTGATCATCGCGAATCATGCAACAACTTCTCTTTTATCCAAACCATTTACATGGGTGGCCCAAACCATGCTCAACCTGCAAATTTGCTTCTTTCCGTTGCATAGGAAACAGCCTCTTGCTTAAAGAACAGCCACCAAATAAATTCAAAAGCAATACATACATCAGTCAAAAGCCCAAACCTTTGAAAGACTACATACCTTATTTCCACTAGGCACAATTTTTACAGGGATGAGTTGAGTTTGCCGTTTCTAGGCAGGGCAAATGTCAGTATCAGGAAATGGAGGACTACCCAGAAGTTGCGCCTGCTGCTGGGACCAGTAGGCCTGCGCTGCCAGCACACGGTCAAGCAGCTCCTGCGGAATTACCTTGCCTCTTCTTTGTTGTGGGGAGATGCTTGCGGTGTGCACAAGGGTCTTCCATTTGTCCTGTTCCATCAAATATTTCGCAAATTCTTAGCAAAACCATGTATTTGTTGTAATCCAGTCAGATGCCACAATAGGGAAGAAGCTATGAAATGGAACATTGCGAGGATCAAATGATGTCTACTAAACCTGAGACATCCCCACTAAACCATTTTCTTAGGATTTTCAAACTATCAAAATGAACTGTAATAGACATGGTTGGTCTTACTGAATTATTAGTACCTTCAGGTCAACATAGGTCCTATGGTCAGCATTGCCAAATCCATGGAATTTAATGTCTCTCCACCTGGGCAAGGGCAAACAGATTGAGGCCCACATGAGACAACATGTGATCTGTAGTGGCCTTGTGCCAATCAGAAGAATTTTACTGGGCACAACAAACCTTCCAGTTCCAAGCTGTTCAACGGCTTCCACCAGAGCCTCCACCTCAGCAACAGAGAAGGGCCTTCTCATACGTCTTTGCCCAAAAGCCAACTGTTCTGATGATGTTTCTTGTGTAGTCCATTCAACAGGATCACTCAGAGCGCACTTTGGAAAAGCCTGCATAGGCTGCTGCCTGTCATCGCCAACCCTGGTTTCAGGGAAAGGTTCTCCACACTTCATCCTGGAAATGAAATGTTACAAATTATTAGATGACAATAAATAGCAGAAATATCAAATATATGAAAGCACACAATTTCAATCTTCTACAAAAGAACATTATGCACATAAATTTTCAGATGCATCTTCACAATGCTAATTTGTAACCTACATAGCCAATGGTTCCGCAACATGCGCACTGATGAAATCCATTTCTTCTGGTGCTTTTAGTCCATGGTGCGAATCTTGTCCAGCTTCACATTCAAGCGTAAAGCCTATGCTATCGAGTTTTCCACCATGGCAAATCCCAGCCTGAATAAGTGTCTTGTTGTCATCTTGGATATTCTTTCCTTGATGAAGAACACCGACACGGAGGCCGCCTTCAATTATAGTGGTAACAGCATCCACAACAGTTCTCTAAAGACATTAAAAATGTTATTCATAAGAAGATAATGTTTATATGCAGGCATGCAGCAACATATATTACAGATAGGCAAATGGTTCATAATAGAAAATGCTACATTTTTTAATAATACTAAAACTATCCTCAAAAGGCTTCATCATTTATTCATTTCACAGCATGACGATATTTTGGATTGTTAAAGTTTATCTAACAAGACAGGTCAGCTAGTCACCGACAAACTAATTTATGCATTCCTTATTCCATCATGGTCCATGGAACAGAGAGTACCTAATCTGCACACTGAATTTCCAAACAACTACTGTAGTCTTGTACATAATATTAATTATACCACATTATTGACAAAAAGCGGAACTGAATATCAAGATGAGCACATGAATTTATGCTTGCTAATCAATAATCAATAACTTTTATAGAGTAGATGTCCATGCTCAAATAATATTTTACCTTCAATGAACCAACAGTTGCATTTTCAGGGATCTCAATTAGCAATTCAGGGATGTTCAATGACTTGATGGTTAACTTGACTGGTAAAAAAACACAGTAAGATGATGTGTTTATGGATTAATTTTTTTTGTCTCTACATATTATTGAAACAAAGTATTCAGGTTTCCGAATACCATGATAGTCCTCAGATGCACATGGTGGGCCTTGACCTCCCATTGAGAATGATGTCTCGCTCGCTGAAATGGCAACCGGCATTTTTTTTAGAAGATTACCAAAACAGGGATTGAGGCTATCTAATACTGTACCATCTCTGTGCAATGTTACTATTGGATCATCCTAAATAACTTGTGGCCTACTGGCCTTAACATATCAGTAACGTACATTGAAAATGCAAGCATGCCACATACTTTTAGTTTGGATCCCATCATCAGATGATCTTGCAAAGCAGCGTTCAATCATTCTTTTCCTCCTGAACATTGTTTGTTGCACTGTTCGACGCGTACTGAAAATATTCTTTCCGTAAAAGTTCAGCTTGCGACCTAGTTAAATGATAAAACCCTTGGCCATTACTCAGTCTAGTTCCTGTTATAACTACCTGCATAACAATATAGTGTAGAAAAAAGAAGAATTCCTCTCTATATGGAAGTTGTGAAATCATAGATAACCAAGATTGATTTCAAATACCTTTATATGATATTTTTCGGCCTATTTTGTTACGAGCTGCCTTCCTTAACCTGGTGGCAAACAATCTCCTTATCCTACAGTCGCCTACATAATGTGGCATATAACCACCCCTATTTCCTGAGGTGCTTGGAAGAACGCACCCAGAAGAATTTTCATCATCATCTCTACGTGCAGCATGCTGCACTTTACCATAACACAAGGGAGAGCAGTTAGTGTCCCTGTCATGGACACATGGATGCACCCCTGAGCTACTGTCTGAGCTAACCACACAACTAAGTTTTGAACCCAGATCCATAGCTCCAACCAAACTATGCAGTGCTTTGGCATTACCATCAACTTGACTTCTAATCATTGTGGGTCTAGCTCGTTGCACTTGTTTAACTTCTGCCGATTTTATAGACCAAGGACGGTACACTCCAATAGTTTGATACTCTGGGATTGTGACAAGACCGCAGCCCAGCTGACGAACTTTTTTACTAGCCAGTGAGTCCTCAGCCAACACATCTTGCTTTGCTGTTACTGACTCTAATACTGAATTGGCAACACTTTGGGTTGGTGAATTCTCTGCCAAGCAGGTGTTAATTTGTCTGAGAGAGCCAGAGTCACATACACCAGCACAACCCATGGTACATACATCACAGCAATCTTTTCTTCTAGCTATGCTCTTGAAAGGCAGGACATCATCAAATTGTTCTGACTGAACTAATTTCCTGTTCGTAGCATAACTTGCTGCTTTCCCATTTATATTAGGTCTGCTAGATGTATGCTCCTGGTCCGCTGACAACACTCCTGCAGTAGTTGCAAGCAAATCAAGTGCATATATCTCACTTTTCTTTCTTCTCGCCGAGTACTTTACCTATATATCCATTGAGCATTAGTGCATATACAATATATGTGTTGCTGTTTAAGATGTGAACAGAGCCAAACATATACCGGAGGTAAAGTTGGAACGCTTGGTGTAACGGAAACATGATGGCCATGGGATCCAAATTTGAACCTCTTGCGCAGCACCATATCTTGACCTAACCTGAATGGTGCTTGCTCACTGACAGTGAAGGGAAAACAAATACCACATCCACCATATTTAGCTGCATCAAATTGAGTGAGATTTAAATGAACATTTGCCATGTACTGGTTAATTTTTCGATAGTGGAAATTAATCTCGCCTCTACATCCGAAGATTTATACGGCAAACAAAAAGTCACACAGTCCTCAACAAAAGGACATCACAGTACCAACACCTAAAAGATCCTCAACAAAAGAGGACTGAAACAAAAGAGCCATGTACTGGTTAATGGAACCAATTTACAACAACAGGAAGGACAGCTGAATTTTTTCAGTTCGTATATAGAAAGAAGTCGTCCTAAGGTGGTCGATCCCAAGAAAGAATACATGTGAGAAGATGGCATTGGTCGAAATGACATTAATGTATATATAATGTGAGGTCGTGGGGGTTCTGCTGAACCCAAAATTCTGCGAAAATAAGCTAGATCAAATCCACAACTAAGTGGATGGATCGGAGCATCTTGGAAAGGAAAAAAGATTCGAACTTTCTCATAGCAAACAAGGAAGCGCTGCTCGAACTCACTCGGAGGATCCAATCCAAGCAAGCTACGGGGGTACCGTACCAAGAAATGAAAAGAAATCAGCCTGCGTACGGAGGAGAGAGGAGCTCCTTGGCTGTCGAGGTGGCCGGAACGCCTCTTCTCCGGCGGCGACGGAGTCTAGGGGAACGAGGAATCGAGCGGTGGGGAGGAAGAAGGGTACGGCCTATGCGTGGAGAGAAGAGGAGGAACAGAGGAGGGTTCGCACAAAAACCCTCCTAATTAATAATTATATTCCGCACCGTTCTTTCTGTTTGCACCTACCAAATATTGCATCCACCTTTCAGCTTTTCCATCAAACAATAAACGCGTGATTAGCAACTGTAAAATAAAACATGTTCCCTCCGTTCACGAAAATAAATCGCTGTTACTTTTGCACACATGTTTAACCATTTGTATTGTTCAAAAAAATATGTAAATATCATTTATTTTGTTATGATGTAGTCTATTATTAAATATATTTTAAGTATAACTTATACTTTTTATATTTGTAATAAATTTTTAAATAAGACGAATGGTCAAACGTGTGTCCAAAAATCAACCGTGACTTCTTTTTGTGCAAACGGAGGTAGTAATTCAAGAATTATAGTATAATTTGGATAATCGCGGGGTGTTTGAACCAACCATTAAACTCCAATTCAAAACGGAGCTATGATTGTACTTGTGTTTTTCTGAATTCTTTTTTCAGGCAACCCTCTTACCCCTAAATTTTTTACCCCCAAATTTTTTACCAAACAATTAATGATTTGCTACTCTAAACATAAGACCTGAAGGATTTCTCACTGCCAAACGTTTGGGCTATTTAAACGCCAATCTAAATATGAATATTTCTATACAATTTTTCACTCGTTACAGATTTCACCGTTTTCTTTCACGTGTGATGTGAAAGGTTGATTTCGCCCTTGATCATTTCTTTGGTGCACATGTACATCCCCATGCTCACAAAATAACTGCCGAGAGGTGAGGGAGAGGGATGTCGATCCATAGGAGATGCAGTTGTTGCAATGGGATATCCAAGATAAAAAAAAAAGAAGGAAATGAGCAGGGGGCAAAACTAGCCTTTCACATTTGTCTTTTGGTGAAAAAAAATTGATGAAATTTTATATGAGTGAAAAATCGTGGAGATACTCACGTTCGAGTGTCATTTAAACATCTTCAAATGTTTGGACATGCAAAACTTCGGAGCCTCATCTATTGTGGCAACTTATCATTTTTTTTCAACTTTGATGGACAACAACCCACGACTATCTTTCTTAGCCAATACTCTTGGTCAACTCTGTCATTCTCAAACCCTGTAGTAAACGGAATAGTAAATTCCACAAAGTATTAACGTTGTCGGTAACGGTTTCAGAGCAGCGATACAAACATGCACAACTTCAAGGGGTAGAAAAAAATAATTCCAAGTATCATGGGCAAAATAAGATCCGCAACAACTTTAATGAGGTAAATGGCAATAAACTTGCTAAAACTATAGTTTTTACAGCATTTGAAAACTCCATATTACAAACTATGTTGCCGAATAGGTTGAAACTAGATAAACGCTATTAAATATAAGTAGATATGTGTTGCTTCAAGAGGAATATACATAGACAATCCATAATACAGACCATATGAACATTTACAACAGATAAGATGAGGTGGAGTGATAACGAGTGATATACACAATTATTATATATCACTGAGCCGGCATAGTCATCCGCTTCGATTTATGATAACTAGATGGGCGTGCAAGGCATGGAGACGTCTAAGAGCATCTTCAATGGCGTAGACAGTTGCTGGATATAAATTAGTGTCATGCCATCTATAGATAACATATAGTCAGCCTCTCCAATGAACTAGCTATAACATTGTCTATAAGATTGAATATGGATCCACATGCAATAGATAGTAAGTACATTGAAATCAGCTATAGACTAGCTGTAACTTAGTAGCTAACACACCTTCATTCTCTCCTCCACACAAGCAAAAAACTATGTTGAAATCCTTATATCTAGCAGACATGACATCATTGGAGATGCTCTAAGGGCACCTGCAGTGTATATCTTAACTCATTTTTCTCAATGCCAGTTAGGATAGAAAGATAAATGACAGAGAATTAATGCAGATAGAGAATGAGATCGTTTCTTTTTTAAGGCCTTGTACATTTCAGCTTAGTGTAGCATAGCGTAGTGTTTCTGAATTTTTTTTTATATAGCCTATTTGGTGTAATAATTTGTAATGATTTTTGTCAGGTTTTTAATAGTTCTCATAAAGATCATAAAACTATTTTTATATTATTTTTTCATAATATTTAGACCACTTTTTAAATACTCTTAAATTTTGTTGAAACGCTACGCTACGTTAAGTTGAAATATACAAGACCTTAAAAACAATTTTACGCACATCCCAAAGCTTTAGAATTAATGTAGAGAGGGAAGGTGGCTTTGAAAAATGAAGAAATTATTAATGATGAAAACAATGTTAAGATACCATACAATGGAGTCACCGTTTCTTCTATGGTTTCTATATGACATAACACCTATAAAAATAATGTTTAGAAATCTTGCATTGAAACCGCCTAACGTGGAGGGAGAAGAAAGTGAATGATTTGGGAGAAAATTCATAAAACGAACATGGTTGGTTTGGTGGCAAGCTGGCAAGCCCGTAGACTTACTCGGCATAAGTATTGTGAACTAGATGAGCACGTGCGCCCGCGGCGCGTGCGAGGGTGGGAACGTGCGCGCGGGCTGGTGCGAGCGCGCCCAGCGCGCGGCGAGCGCTGCATAGGCGCGTACGCGCACGGAAGGCTGGGGAAAAAGGGGAGAAAAAATGGGGGAGACGGGATTCAAACCCGGCGCGGGCAGTTCGCGAGCGGGCGGCGCTGACCAACCGGCCAATCGACCCGCATGCCTGAGATTCGGCACAAAGAAATCGTTTTATACGTAAAATAGGAACGAACGGTCGGATTTGCGGGGCTCGCACGATCGGACGGCCGTGGCGGCACCGGGCAGGGAGGCCGGCCACGTGGCGCCCCAACGACGGGCGTGGTCGGCCTTGTACTATTATTGATACTGCTGAGCAAAACGGTTCTAAAACTGTATTTACTTGTGAAACTACTAATTACATTACAAATTTCATCACAATAAATTGAATATGCTCGCCAAACCGTTTTTAAACAGGGAAAAAATATAAAAAGCCGGCTAATTATCTAGGGCAACATATCTAGTGCTAATGTTCATTAGGTGCTAATACGCTAATATCAAATCTAGACCATTAAATCTATGATGGATGGTTGAGGGTCTTGATTGGGGGTCTCCTGGGGATGCTCTAAGGGAGAGATGAGGTAATTAATGGGGTTTTCATCCGAACCATCCATCATGGATTTAATGGTCGAGATTTAATGTTAACATATTAGCACCTAATGGTCATTAGCACTAGATATGTTGCCATTATCTAGAACCCCTGTAAGTCAATTTGTATGTAAATGCCCCTACAAATGAGTATAATAATTATCTAATAACCCCCTCAGCTGGTTTCCTTGCCACGCGTCGGCCACATCAGTGACACGCACATTTTTATTTCCTTTTCTCCTTTTCTTTTGTTTTTCTTCCTTTCTAGTCCACGCTATGAACCGGTTCTGCTTGCTACATTGAAGAAAATAAAAGGAAATAAAAAGGTAAAATATAAAAAGGAAACCAAAATACACGTGGGGATATTTAGATACTTGTATGGAGTCTTTAGATAATGATTGGTCGAAACTAAATGAGAGTTTTGAAATAATTTTCCCTTTTAAATATGCGACGAAATCTGTCATGCGAATGTGTGACGTCTCCCTAACGGTAGGCCCAAAATGGTGGTGGTGTTGGGCTGCTGCCTGCCGTTTCGTACCGCAAAAGATGCGCGGCCCAGAAATCATACGTGGAGAGTTACCAACAGTCAGGACCAGGCAATCGTTTGCCAATGCACCTCACATGCATGGGTTTAAATTCTGGCCAGCTTATTTTTTTAAAAAAAAAATTATGGCCGGCTCATTAAAAAAAACCGCAAACCCATCAGAAGCATTTCGGCGCCGAAAAAAAAAATTGGAAACCATTTATCCGAGCACCAAGAAAAATAAGGAGTAAAAAACCATCTGAGCCGGGTTTTTTTTTCACGCCGCGGTTGCATGGCCCAAGTCACACGCACCATAAGGCTCTCTCCAACAGGCTCCCCTAAAGAGTCCCCTATCCAAAAATGAGGGATGGATTCTTCCCCTATATGTTTCAACAACATTCCCTATTACATTACATCCTTTAAAATAGAGAATTGCTCTTCATTCTCTTATATATAGGGATTCTATCTCCTTCCTTTATACAATTCTCCATATAATACAATTCTTCATATAGGGGATGCTGTTGGAAATGAGAAAAACATAGGGAGAGATTTTTTTAAACCGGCTTTTTTTTCGCGCAGCGGTTGCATGGCCCAAGTCACACGCACCATAAGCATCGGCTGCACTCAGCGACACAACCAAAGGAATGGGCAATTGATCCGACAAGGTAGAGACATGCAAATGCAAGATCAAAGAATGGCCACGAAAATAGACCATGTATTTTCAGCAGAAAGTTGATGAATTTTTTTATTTTAAAAAAAATTCATCTCAACCCTTGAGATATGCCTTTGGAGAGTCCAAAAAATATATAAAAAAACATTTTCGAAACTCTGAAAAGAAAATTAAGATCACACAAAAATAACTAAAAGCGCTCGGTAATTTGGTTTGTAAAAAAAAAAACGCAGCGTCGAGCCCACCAACCGTAACCAGTATTTGGATCGGTTCGAGTCTCGATCACCTTATCCAGTGCCACGTGAGGTCGGCCCCATGGGAATCTCACCGGCCAATCGCCGCGCGCCGCGTCGAACATACAGTCCCTGTAGAACAGGCCATCATTCGAGAGGAAGCACAAACCCTGTCCAAATTCCACGTCAATCCACATCCAAACCGCAGCGGATTCGGATGCAGCTCGCCGTGTCACCCTCGTCCATCAGAGTTAGGCACATTTCCAGATCCAAAGACTTATTATAGTGCTACCAATTACTGTCCCGGGGTTAACAAACTCATGCCTTGCTTAATTGCTCCCATAACCATAATTCCCTCTTAGCTGGGGAGCTAATTTTAAGCTATGGTCAGTCAGTCAGTAAGACTTCACCACCACCCCAGGGATAGCAGTTCATGCATTGTTCAATAATAGCTCCCATAACCACACTTCCAACCTTAAACTGAGCTAGTATAGGCACAACAGCTCCAGCTCTTTTGAGTTATGGTCACTCAGTAAACCTGAATATGCACATCAGCCGTGCCTATATTTATCCGTTGATCCATAAAATTTCCATGATATTTGCTTTTGTTTATTTATTTACTAGCATATATTTATATATGATGGCAAGCGGCGTGAATTATGAAACACTAATCAGAGCATCGAGTCAAAGTCCACCAATAGGATCTCAGCACTGGCAGTCATTGGTGGGCCAGCTCTTCAGATGCATGCATATCCACCTCAGCTACGTGACAATGGAGTAATTCCTAGTTCATTATAAAATGCTCCCTACTATGATCTGCAGGAGAACATTCAGAAACCAGGAGAAAGCACTGCCCTAGCTTGTTCCATCCATGGCCTGCATCAATACCTTCCAAAGCTGCTCAATTTTCAAAGGGGCAAAGAGCAGTACCAGGAGAAGTAAGGGCAGTGGTGGAAAGGGATCACCAACCTTTCAGTGCCATGCATCGACATTCATGGATGGGAGTGGGAGCCTCCGGCTGGAGCTCGACGAGAACCCTGAAGCAATCATCTCCGGTGAGTGGCCTGAGAACTTCTCCCTTCTCAGCTATGACGATCTCCGCACCTACCTTCAGTCACAGAAGGATGTCCAAGTAGGCGATCAGGTGCTTCTTGTTCCTGAGATTCTTTATTCTTGTCATCGTTGATGATCTCCCTGTTGATCTTATCAAACCCTTGCTCAAACTTTGAATGAAAACAGCGTGCAGCGCTGTTGCGTGAGGCCATGTCGACGCCTGTGTTGATGGCCACAGCAGAGCAGACACTGGAGGAGGTTGATTGCCACTTTGAGGCTGTATCAGGGCTCCCAGTTGTAGACAGCAGTCTCAGATGTGTTGGGGTGATCGTCAAGAGTGACCTGGTCAGGGCCTCTCATGGGGTCAGCTCTCTCTCTCTCTCTCTCTCTCCCACACACACACACACACACACACACACACAAAATTTAGAACAAAAGCCGTATTACTTGCTGATCTACTATTTTTGGAACAGCCAAAGACCAAGATTGCAGAAGTGATGACATCTCCAGCCATCACACTCCCATACGATAAAACAGTGATGGGTAATAGTAGTTTTCACTTATTTTCCTTTTTTCCTATTTGCTTCTAGTTAATCTAACAACTATGCATATGAAATGTCTACAGATGCTGCAGCTCTGATGCTCAAGAAGAAGATCCACAGGTTACCAATAGTAAATCAGGATAAACAGGTAATAGGTGAGTATAAGAAATCTGACAGACCAGAAATAGGACTGCATATACTTGATCTGTATTATCTTTAAACATCGATAATTTCAGAGTATGTTGCACTCTTAATGGGGATCTAAACACTATTAACAGGTATAGTTACCCGTGCTGATGTTCTTCGTGAGTTGGAGGCCCTGCTGAAGATTTAGATGTGCAGGAGTTCATGATTCCATGACCGAAATTTCTAGTGTATCTGTAAATATGTGTCCATGGTATTTTTCAGTTTGAGTAGCAAGCAGACCTGTAAACTGTAACAGTATTGTAGCACCAAAATAAGCCTGGGAGAGTTTTCCTTGTAAAATGCAGCACATTGGGAAACTTCTGTTACATGTTGTGCTGTCTGCGCAACAAAACGCTTACATCAGTAAATGATTTCCAAAGGAACATTAAGTTATAATTTTAAAGTTACAGCAGTGAATGATTTCCAATTTACTTTTTGAACAAAACCACAGAAGGGCAATGCAAGAGAAAGATGAGGAATGACAAATGAATGCACATACTAAAGAAAAAAAAAGATTAAAATAAACAAGGAACCACATGCTCAAATGTGATGAAACCATAACTGATTCAATTTTCAAGCGGATCTGGGAGGAGAGGCATACTCATTCTGAATGTCATTGCAAGTGACACTGCCATATATTAGACTCGAGTTGTCGAGATCTCCCCTTGTTGATCTTCTCCAGAAGCAATACTAGCATTAGGAATAATCACTGATGCAGCAGAACATGTGTGTCCTTGTGAATCAGAAGTGACTTTCATCTCTAAGTTTGGGATTACAGGTGGCTTTGTCCTCCGAGTAACAGTCATGTTCAACCCCTCAGTTGTGTGGATTGTTGCCCCAGTTGTCATCTCAACCTATTATATCGGTCATACATAGTGGGTATATATATATTTTATCAATCATGATGAACCAGAAAGCTGGAGAGAAACATACCTGAGGTGCCCCTGGAGCCATCTGAAAATCAAAACGCCTGACAAGCATTGCCGTTGCCACCACAGTCTACATACAGGTTGCAGCATGATTGTTTTTAAAGTTTTAAATCATGCATGCTGAATAGTGATCGACTTACTATTTATTTCTAACATATGAAATATTAGGTCTGTAGAAGGTAGAAGTCTAGAAAGAGAAAAGGCCTCAATAAGACCATCAAAATACTGAGAAAGCAATCCAAGTTTATGGAATTTTCTTAGAATATTATTTCAAAGCTAAAACAAAAAATGAACAAAACAGATTACCTCAAAAGTGGCAAACATGTCACCTACACATTTCCTTGGCCCTCCACCAAATGGTAAGTAACTGAAAATTCAACAAGATGATATGAACCCCATTGAGTTATAACAGGTTCATCAGGCATTACCAAACCCAATGACAGCTAATAGATGCCACTGATATTTATCAGCATGGAAACTACCACAATCACAATAGATCTTAAAGAGCTTTACATGGCAACTAAGATTGAAACCTTTATTCTGTGTTTATTTGAAAAAATACTCCTGAGCCTTGAAAGACGCATGCGTTCCATTATAGTAAGGGGTAATTATATAAATTCAACTCTGAAGTATGTGATTTATAAACGAATCTTCGAAAAATGCTATTAAGGACCTTTTCGGGCAAAAATGGCCCTCACCTTCTTCTTCCTCCAGCTTGTACCCCCTCTAAACCCTAGCTTCGGCCATCCCTAAGCTCCGGACATGGCAGCCATGGAGGACTCTGTTGCGGAACTCCCAATCTCCAGGGACAGCGCACCACATATGTGCAAACTACATATATCCGCAAAGCCCAACGTACGCTACTGGTTTGTATGGAATTTTATCCTGCTAGATCGATTTGGTTTGTGCCTTGCATATGCATGTGCAAGGTGTGCTTCCTTGAGAGTTGAGATCCATGGTTGTGGACTTGTGGTGTTTCCGTCATGCACCATGGTGCTGAGCAAGGTGCAGCGGCTGTACGACACATGTGCTGTAGTATTCTCATCGGCAGCACTGGAGGTGCGGGTGTCAATCATCGCGGAGGAGGGCCCAAGCTCCCTTCAATCAGTACCCAAGTAGGGAGCAAAGCATGAAAGGGAGAGAGAGAGAGGGAGCTCACCGGAGGATGGAGTTTTCCACTGGAGAGCGGTGATGGAGCTTGCCGGAGAATGGAGGAAGAAGAGAGGAGGGTAGATCCATTGAAAACATGAGGATAGAGGGGCAAGAATGCCAATAATGGCATTTTTTAAAAGAAATCTCACTAAGCAATGGTACTAGAGTAACTAGACAGGTTTGCGACTTTTTAATAGCATGTTACAATACCACATACTTCATGTATCTAATCAACCCTAGTAGTAATAATGACGATGAGCTAAGCCCAAAAAAAAAAGTGACGACACAGAATCACAAGCCAAGAGAACAAACAAACATAATTGTATTCCCTACAAAATTTACTATTTTGAGTTCTTGCAATTATCAGTTGATGACTTCTTGGTTATTTTTCACACAATATGACCTGAAATACGTTTTTTTTTAAAAAAACGTTGGATGATTGGATGGTTCAAATAGTAAACTACATGGTAGTTGAAGATACTCCATACCCCTTTAGACATGTGCAACATGAGCATCATGCGTTTTTAGGGGGAAACACAAGGAAGTTGAAGTTCGAAAAAGAACTTCGTTAATGTCTTCCAATCAGACATGGGTCTGATCATCTTTAAAATACCCATGATCTTTCTTGGTAGGTACGTATTATGTAGTGAATATTACAGGTAAGGTACTAAAACTATGACAAAAAAACTTATCATTTCAAACTAAGGTACTGTTTCAAATACATTGTATTTGTATAATCTTTTATCTGTGTCTAATGGATACTAAAAAAAAGTGGACATAAAACTTCAGACAGAAAAAAGCAACGGAATACTCTACAAAAGCAACGGAGGTTGTTCAATTTTTTGTGGTGCACGATGAACCATAGGTTCAGTGAGATGGCGATTTGTTGGTTGCTGCTTTCAGAAAACCTAAGATGGCTACCTGTTGCTGTTTTGTCTATTGTATTTCATGTACATGTTTCTCATAGCAGTAAACTTTTCTCAAGATAGGGATTTCATTTTATTCAGCACAAATTTAAATTTTGAGTTTGATGGTCGTATTTATCATTGGTTTACCATTTCATAGAAAAGGTTAATCTAATTTATATTTTGTTATTGTTCAGCTACATTCTGCGACTACTAATGTTTGGCTGTGCGCTAGTATTCCTCAACTCCAAAATAGATGTCGTTCTAGACATCGACACAGTCCTCTACACCTATGGCCTCAGTCCTCTACACCTATGGCCTACCTTTTCTGTTTATACTTTAGTAAAAATTAGAAATATGTATAATGATCTGGAAGCACTTCTGATGACATTTCTACTACCATTATTTCAAAGTGAAAAATCTAAGATCTTGTTCTTTACAGCTTAAGTTAAAATTAAAAGCTACCGTTAGAAATTCGTCATTTTTGTGCAAGCCAAACTATGTAGTACTTTCTAGTCATTTTTGTGGCTTTTAACCCTAATACTTTTTCTAAATATCAGTGGCCAAAATTTGAAAAGTTTCACTACACCATCCTAGGACATCTATTTTGGTATGGAGGTGCTATGTCAAAATTAGTAATTAGTATCTCAATTCTTTTTTAGCACAGATTAGTACCTCAATTAATATGAATATCAAGTGACAAGTTGCATGCTATGCATTAAAGAAAACAAGAATCAGCTAGAATTGTGCATTTCAAATTTCAATGACCAATTAACTTATGCTATTTGATCTAAAGCAATTAAACTTTGCTTCATTCAACAGGCAGAGTACAGCTATAATAAGCATAACCAACGGTATATTGGTATCATGACTCTTGCTATACAAAAGTAGAAAAAGGTAATAATACTTATAGCTGGAGTCACATTATGTTGTATTTTTTTTTTAAAGTACAGTAAGAAAGACAGAACCTAAAATTTTGGTTTATCTCGTTTGGATTTGGTCCGTCCAAAGGCCATCTTTCCGGATTGAAAACATCTGCATCATCCCAGTGCTTTGGGCAACGATGAAGGTTCCAGATGGATATAAAAATATCTTCTCCTCTTGAAAAAAGGGGGGAAATATATTTAGATAATATTCTACTCAAATGTCAAATCAATGAAAATATCACACCAAATATATCATACAGCAACCAATAAACAAAATTAGTTAGCTGCCAGCAAAGGCATTTACAAAAGTAGAAAATAAAATTAATCGCATGAAATAGGCTGCACAGGATTGGGAAGAGGCTCTATTGTTGCAAAATCCATATATTAATCTCAGGAATATCTCAGGGAGCAAAGATACTGAAAAGCCCAACTTACATAAAAGGAACATATATCTATGGTCGGTAGCCAAGGTAGCTTCATGACAAAAAAAACCTTGAATTTGACTAGAGATTATAGCTAGGTGCTAGGCCTTTTCTGTAGTGACATAATAGATGAAAGTATCTAGAAAATTGTTACCTGCCAATTGGGTACTCTCCCAGCATATCATCCTCAAGAGATCGACGAATTAAAACTGGCGGCTGTGGATATAGTCTCAATGACTGCAACAACAGCAATGTTTCCATTCAACGGTGAAACTCATTATTTAATGAAACACAACTGTTTTTGCTTACTTCATTAATAACCCGAGTAGTGTACTTCAGTTTCTTCACATCCTCGATTGTTGGTAAACGGTCACCTAGAACAGTATCAACCTGTGGATAATTGAGTAAAAAAAGTCATTATAAGACTGCAGAAGCATGCACAAAGGGAAAAATCATAGGGTAAAAGTGGATCTACCTCATCTTGGAGCTTTGTCATTACTTTTGGATACTGCAACAGCGATACAAATGAAAAATAAATAAAAATATTAGAGGCATAATGTGTATGAAGACAATCAAACCAATATGATATCATTAGATATTATTATTTATACAGCCGTAAATTTTGATTTATTGATCATATACCTTTGATAGAAGATAAAATGTCCACGTCAAGACTGCTGCGGAGGTTTCATGGCCAGCTATGAGCATTGTCATCAGATCATCACGAAGTTGCTTGCTGGAGACCTAAGTTAAATGAATTGAACCAACGTGAAGATGGGGAAGTTGAAACATCTAGAATCCTTAACAAGCGCAGCTACAACATACATCATCTCCAGATGCCAACAGAAAGTGAAGAATACTAGGATCTTGCTCATTCATATATTCCTCGTCAAACTGCACATCTTCTTCCTCTACCAATCTCTGTGACAGCAACAAGAAGAAATTATAATGTCATAATTCTTCAAGGTACAATGATGTATAATAATAAGATCAAAGTATGAGAAAAGGTTCACCTTGCATGTAGCAATTAGTTCATCTAGAGTTTTGTTTATCAGTGTAAGAGCTTCATTGACCTTCCTCTGCCGAGGGGAGATATCTTTCCATATGGGTAATTCCCAAGTTGGTATAGGAGAAGTGCTCCTCATTTCTGCTTCTCGTAGTGTTATATATATCGCCTGATCATCAACCCACACCAAAAGGCAACTTTAAGAAAAGAATAAACATACGCAAATAAAATGAAAAATGTGCTCAAGAAATACAACAAATCCCATGTGAATAATAACCTCAACTATTCCATTATCGTAAGATAATGAATCGAATTCATAATTAAACACTGCCTTCCCAATGACATCCAACGTTAGTCGAGAGAACAAAGATTCCATCTCCACATCCTCCCCATCAGATGCTGCCTTGTCCAACTTCTGGCAGAGACGATCTGACGCTTTCCCAAAGAGGCCTATCATCTTAGTCACGTACTGCAAAGCAAAATTGAAGTGAATAAACTACACCAGGAAGAAAGCAATGCACAAAACTTTAGTAACCAATAGGAATCTAGAACCTTCTGATGCATTGCTGGTACAATGGCACGCCTCCGAACACGCCAAATCTCTCCATCAGCTGGGATCAGACCCTTACCCATCACAAACTCTAATATTTCAGCTAGAATACCCTGCACCCACCAACTTGTTTATGAAGCACAAACATTTGTTTATGTTGCAAAAAAAAAAAGAAAAGTCCACATCCAAATTGACTACCAGACCTTGGAGTAAGCTTTTGGGTTGTCCCTCAGAATGTTCTTAGCTATAACCGGATCAGAGACAATGAGGAAAGACTGGAAGAAGAGAAACTGCACACCATCAGCAACGTGCTAGGATTCTAAATATTGCGCGGCTTAAGAGAATAATTTGATCCGTTGTGCGTCACCTTAGGCCCAAAATTGAGGCGAAAGATGCCACCGTAGGTAAGGAAGAGGTCGTAGAGCGGCAGGAAGAAGGACTGCCCTGCGACAGCCGCCATCGATCCCACCGCCTGAGGTATCTCCGGGCCCCTGCGCGGCGCACCACCGCCCGCCAGCCTCGTGAGCAGCGCGGCGGCAAGCTCCCCCGGCGGGCCCAGCTTGGCGAGCCTAGCCGCGAGGGGAGCAACCCACCTAAAAGAAACCAAAAACCTAAGCTTTCCATGAGAGCGCTGAGCACAACCACCGGGGAATGATGGATGGTGAACGAGGAGAACTGACCCAGGGCCTGGGGCGGTGAACTCGCCGGACGCAATGCGAGCGGTCAGGTCGGCACGCCGCCGCCTCTGCTCTTCAAGGACCGGGTCGGAGCCGTCGCCGCCCCCGCCCCCGCCGCCGGAGGCGGAGCAGCGGAGGAGCAGACGGCGATTGCATGAGGCAGGGGGGAGCCTGAGCTGACCCTGGGCCGAGTCGTGGAGGGGGAAGAGAGGCGCGGAGAGGTTACCGGTGCCGGCGGCGGAGGTGGCCATGGCAGACGTCGCTGTGGCTGTGGCGGTGGCGCAGAAGCAGTGCAGTGACATGGAAAGTGCGGGAAGCAGCGCTGTGCTGGTGGCTACTGGCTGCTGCTGAGGATGAGGTGGAGAGCCAAGAAAAGGAGCTGTTGACGTGGGGTATTATGGTCTGCTGCCTTCCGGCGGTATCTCTCATCCATGCCCATCCATGCCCGTTGGTATCTTTCTGGCCCGTTCTTTTCAGCTTAACAACTTATTTACGATTTAAAAGAACATATGGTTTGAGTTTTTTGGATCCGTTTTTCGTTGTTTTGAAGATGGGTTCTATTGCTTTAAAAAACAAGTCAAACGAAATGGATCCGAATCTCAAGACTACTTCGAGCAGTCATTTTATCCGTTCAGCCGTTCAGATCAGCTCAAAACAACAGGGCCTTAGGCTTCTCTTTTTCTCCACTGCTACAGTGCTACCGCTATGCTACTAGCAAATAAAATAATTAGTACTCCCTTCTCTTCGGTTTGTCGTATATAACTTTTCTACTTATTTGATTGATATTTTAATTATCTTCTTGAGTCCGAATCACTTCGTACAACTTGTATTTTAAAAACTTTTAGACAAGTCTTTAAAATATAAAAAAGTAAAAAAAATTGCTTAAATAAAGAATAAGTCATAGAGAACTGGTTGTAAAATTCAACCCAGACCTAGTTTTATACAATTACGTACCAAGTCGAGGCTGTAAAGATAAACATAGGAGTGCGTAGTTGGTAGGAATACTAGGAGATTGCATGCGTAATAAAAGCAAATGATTTTGTGTAGGTTGAGATTGGACAATCCAGCCAAAACCAATTGCAATGCAGAACGATCCAGCGCAAACCAATGGTGGTAATCTGAGGACAACGAAAAAGTGCACGGCTTGTACGTGTCACTGTGTGGTGCCGGCTGGGCTTCAGGATCCTGTGATTTGGACAGTGTTTGGATTCTTACTACAACCTTCCGGTGAAAACTGTTATGTTTGGCGTCTTGTTAGGCTCGGATGATGTTGCAGCGTGGTGTTCCAGCTTCCAGTTCGTTGGTATAACCGCGACGTTAACTTTTAATAGTAACCAGTAATTCTTGAAGACTGATGGAGTATTACCGTGGCATCCATTGAGGTGAACCTTCTTGTACGTACTGGAGGATGGAGATGCTCTAACGAGATCACGAGATGCCAAGGCAACCCCTTAGGACTTTGCGAAGGGCCTGAAATGTCAACGTCCAATTCTTTGAGTTGGGACTCATCAAATGCAGCCAGAAGAAGAGAACTGGAGTAGAAGTTTTTTTTAGGACAGGATATTTGTTTCATCCATGCCCCTCTTTGTATTCTTCGTCCTGAAAGAAGAAGAAAAAAAAAGGCATCCGTACCTCCGTCACACCTTGTTTCTTTCTTAAAAGTTGGTGTTGAATGAACAAGCGTGTGGCTAAGGCATCCGGCACATTGGAATTGGACCAGCTAGGTGCCAATCTCCAACATCTTTAATTTGCACTACCTCATCATGCCCTAGCATATACAAGTAGTAATAAACAAATCAATTATGCCTTATGAATACGATCCGTGCTAAGTATTCCATACATACATTGTGATCGCATTAGCACTGTAAGGGAAGAAAGTGATCTTGTAACAGCTGAATAAGATTAATAAATTAAACTACGCATTGCGGCTGAACAATGTCTCACAAATACAACAACACCAGCTTGTTCCCAAAAAGAAGAAAACGTACAACATCAACCGGGCAGAGTTCATCTCCAAATCTCAGCTTAGTTTGACATCCTTAAGAAGCCTTGCAGCCATGGCCCCACATCTTCTGATTTCCCACTCATCAAGGTTGCCGGTTGCACCTTCTGTTGAGCAGGTAGAAGGTTTACGTCCTTCATTTTCTCCGGGATTGGAGACATCGTCCTCCTCCTCGTCATTCCCACTGTAGCTGGCCCCGGTCTCAGGGACCGTTGGTGCCTTGGGGTCCATCATGTAGAGATGTATGCTGGGATGCTGATATTTAGCATCCATCTTTCTCAAATCATAAATTGCACGGGGATGACAAACATATTTAGCACAGTATCTGATGAAAAATACAACAAGAAAATATTGGCAATCTGATGAGCTCAAATCCAACTTTATGTACCTTTGCTCTAGAAACTGCTTTCACATTAAAATTGCTTTTCCACATTTGCATCATTTGCTCATGGACAGTGGTAGAACGGATCTCATATCCAAGCTAGATAGCAACCAACACTTCAGTTATGCACTTCATAGATCTTCTTTTACTTAGAAAAAAAGTAAAACTATTTAAAGAGAGAACAGAAATTACCATTATTTTAGTTTTAGGACCAGATAATGCAATGATTGTCTCCATTAAAGGTAGCAATAAATGTTCTGAATAAACCTTCAATGCACACATAGATGAAGTGAAAGTAAGTTGCTAACCTTGAATACACAGATAGATGAAGGGAAAGAAAGTTGCTATGTTGCCTCTGAACAGACAATGTTGTTATAATCAATTATAAGCTATTCTGTTAAACTGCCAGCCTGCCATGCTCTCATTTATGAAATCTAGAGAGAGAGGGCTTTCCACAAGCCTGTAGTGTAGCCAAGGAGAAAAGATCTCAAATTAATTTTAAAAATAAAAACACATTTCAGCTAAACTTTCTGGGAGGTCCATCGAGAAAAAACCAGACTTATGGCGTGTTTGGCAACTATGAGGTTGGGGAAGGGAAAAGGAAGACGGTGGGAATTTATTTACCAGGGGCCTCCTAGGGAATTGAACTCACTCCATTTAAGTTGTAAATTCCCTATCCCCTTGTTGTGTCCTCCAAACAAAGAGGGAGTTTATTCCTTCCCTTCTCAATTCCCTATCCCTCATCCTAACTCCTCCCAACTAAACATAATCTTATATATGGCAGGATGTATGATGCGTGTAATACCAATTAGTAGTTATATTAAACTCACTCCAGAGTCCTGGTTATGATTCAAAGAATAGCCAATCTGTTCGTTTGAGGAAGACTTTTGTGCCAAAATGAAGATGCTGCATCAGGAAAACTTACAACATCAGTTCCAATGATGTAATCAAATGGAGGATCGACACCTTTAATATGTTCTTTGTTTCCCCAGTCCAATTCCACGACCGTAACTGAACCGAATGAGCCTATTCACCACATGCACTTGGTGAGAATTAGGGATGTTCAGATGTGGTGAGAAAATTCACATTGAAAGAATACATGCTATATACTAACATTTAGCTAACTTCTAAGCAGCATTTCACTAAACATAAGGTCTATGCATTTACGATGCTGTTGTGATCATAAGATCCTCAATACATCTAAAACTATGGCAATGAACGGAACCTGAGTCAGGGTTCGACTGTGAAATCCAAGATTTGTTGCGTTCAACATTCCTCACTAGCAATGGGAGCACCTCAACTTGGTCAGTTGTGACGACATCACAACCCAACAATGCCATGCCTAAAGAAGAACCACAGATTAATTTAACTGAGGGAGCGCCACAAAGATCTAGATATCTATGAAGAGAGAGAGATTCAGCTTACCTAGCCCGGCTAGACCACAACCAGCTCCTAATTCGATCACTCTTTTACCTTTCAGTTTAGATGGACAAAACCTTCCTTTTCTGCTATTCTTTTCCTGCACATATCAAGAGTAGTGATGATGATAGGATCAATTGATGGAGTTCGAAAAATCCAGTTGTCATATCGATATCAATGCTGCCAAATCAATGTTCCATCGTCTGCACGTGCAAGATTCGGTGAATATTGGATCTGCACTTGGATTGATGAATAATTCGGATCCTATCATGGTCATTTCTATATGCTTCGACTAGTGAAGGAGAGATTAAAAGACCATGTCATTACCAGGAATTTGACAAACACCATAGATGCATCCCAGACCGTAGTCCCAAGGTGCTTCGAGTTAGGATCCTGCAAAGAAGATATAGTACATAAGCAAATGAAAATTCAGACTGTATTCAGCATTACTGTTACTCGCAATGCGAATCCCAGTAGAAAATGGTAAGAAATCGTACAATACCAAGGAGTGCAACGAGCTGTGTGCTTCCCTCACCTGAGAAATATGCAGCCGGTGGCCCAACAATTCCAGTGAAATGGCCGACGTGCTCGGAGAGTTCAGCCTTCAATGAGAAGTCGCCGTACAAGACATGAAACAAAAAACACATAGAAATCAGGAGGCAAGACAACGCCATGGATGCTCCTCTTGAGCGTGGCTATACCACCGCCCCAAACTATCTCTGCCTGCTAAAACTACTAGACGCCGAAATGAAAGAAAGGGGAGGAGAGCTGGAGGAAGGGGTGGTATAAGGCTGTCACATGCTTGCCTGTCGTGGTCCATGTCCTCCGGGGACGTGGCTGGCGGGGCTCCGGCGGCGGCGGCGGCGATGGGGAGGAGAACCGAACCGAACTGTCTGGTGTAGTGGTCTTGGGTTTCAGGGCCCATCTAATAGCTCGGTTTAGGTTGGGCTGATGGGCCCTGCCCAATCGGGCCACGGCCCGGGCCTAGCCATAGCCAATCAGCAAACAAGTTACGCCTTCGTGATTCGCTTGCGCAGTCACCTGGAATTACGTCTTCGATGCGTGTTTACGCATGCCATTCAAACGCCACCACAACAAAAGCAAAGATCGCTTCGCGCGCCGCCTCCGCCTCCGGCATCGGCATCTCTTCCCGCCATGCGCCGCCTGCGCCGCACCTGCAGAGGCACCGCCGCGGCGCCGGGAGGCTTCATCCACCACTCCCTCCTCGCCTCCCTCCGCCGCTGCCCCTCCCTCCAGGCGCACGCGCAGCTGCTCGTCCTCGACCTCCCGATCCCCGCCCCCGCCGCCTCCTGCCTCCTCCGCCCACACCTCCGATCAGGGAACCCCCTCGCCTCCCTCCGCCTATTCCTCCGAGTGCTGCGTGGCGACCAGCAACCGTCACCAGCCGCCTCCCAGCATGCCGTCCTCGACTCCCACTCCCTCTCCGCCGCCCTCGCCGCCTGCTCCCGCCACACATCCCCATCCCCCGGCCTCTCCATCCACGCCTTCCTCATCAAGTCTGGCTTCGCCTCCGACCTCTTCGCTGCCAACTCCCTCCTCCACTTCTACGCGTCCTTCAGCCTCCCCTCCTTCGCGCGCAGGCTGTTCGACGAAATGCTGGCGAGGGACACGGTGTCATTCAACACTATGCTCAGTTCGTATGTAAGTTCATGCTGTATTGAAGATGCGCTCAAAGTATTCAGGGTTATGATGGAGAGAGAGCTCCGCCCGGATGGGTGGACTGTCACGGCTTTGATGAGCATGTGCACCGGTTTGGGGAATTTGAGGGCGGCAAAGGCTGTGCATGGGGTAGCCAGGAGGGCACTGCAACCGGAAGTTTTTGATTCAGGAGATGTGGCAATCCGGCTGGTGGACATGTATGTCAAGTGCAGGGGTTTGGCACTAGCCAGACAGGCCTTTGATTTGGTGGGGGAGAAGGCAAGGGATATGAGGTTATGGAGCACAATGGTGTCAGGGTGTGCAAGGGTTGGGGAGGTTGGCATGGCTCGTAGGTTGTTTGATGAGATGCCCAAGAAGGATTTGATCGCATGGACGGCTCTTATTAGCGGATTTGTGCAAGCAGGCAAGCACAAGGAGGCACTGGTGATTTTTGAGGAGATGGAAGATGCAGGGTTTGAGGCAGATGAGGTGACAGTAGTTACAGTGCTTTCAGCTTGTGTCCGCTGTGGTACGATCGATCTGGCTAAGAGGCTTCATCGTCATGTGGAGCGTGATGGGTTGATTAGAAGAAATGCAAGGCTTGCTACTGCCTTTGTGGATGTGTACACAAAGTACGGGTGCATACAGACAGCTCTTGATGTGTTTTGTGGTGTTGGCGACAAATTTAAGACCGTGGAGTTGTTCAATGCTATGATAAATGGACTTGCTCATCGCAGTTCTGGTGAGGAAGCTGTTGAGCTATTTGACAAAATGGGGTCACTCGGGCTCCATCCTGATAAGATCACGTTTGTGTCCGTCTTGTGCGCATGCAGTCGCAGTGGCTTGGTGTCACAAGGGTTTAAGATATTCGATTCGATGGTGGACAAATATGGTGTCAAACAAGATATTGGGCATTACGCATGCATGGTTGATCTTCTTGCAAGAAATGGACAACTTGACGATGCTTACCGATTTATCCATAATATGCCTTTCAAAACAAATCATGTGGTATGGGCATCTCTACTGAGAGCATGTAGGATCCATGGAAATATTAAGATTGAAAAGCTTGCAGAGGAGCAACTTCTTCAGTTTGATCCCATTTACAAGCCTGAAAAACAGCTTTTGTCAGATGTATTTTCATGTAAAAATAGAAAAGAGAGAGCTGCAAGGGTTAGGAAAGCTATAAACTACAAACCTAAGCACAAGCATACTAAACATAGCTGGGTGGGATGGTAAGTTGATCAATTTGCAAGTTTGCAACTACTGATACTTCGTAGTTCGTACCTCCCACCCTCAGGCCAAGGTGATTACGCTGGTGCTTGAGGGCATGTTGAAGCAATTCAGTTTTTTGGGATATGATATGAGTTTGACAAATATTTACAATAGATATTTCTACGAAATGAAATGAAGCAAGGAACGTGCTCTTGCAGACTGATGACGTGACTTGAGGAAATATTTTGGATGATGCATTTGCCAAGCTTGTGCAGAACGGGTGGTCAGGTTCTCAAACTGTGGTTGTCCTGTTTTTGCAGTGCATGCATAAATTTGCATTCAATTCTGCACAAGGACTGCATCTAGTCAGGTACATCTGTTGTCAAATGAGGAAATTGATGCACAGCAGCGCAAAGAAAGATCACAAATTTTCTTTCATCGGTGTTTCATTTCTGCTACGTGAGGATGCCCACAAATTTCTTCTTTTGAAGTCAAAGTCTCAAGTTTGAAGATGAAAGAAGTCTCGGCACATATTGTTAAAAGATTTTAGTGCTTTCCTTTCGATCTCTGTACCTGCATTGCGGAAAATCCAATGTCGAAGCTATCCATTTAAACCCAGCACGTACTGATTCTTTGGAAATAAGTTGATTAGCTTGAACAAGATCTGAGGTCGGAATGTTCCTTGTGTCAACAAAGACCTAACCTAAGTGAGTTGATCACTCTCTTATGAATGGATATTGACAGCTCACCTAATTCTGCCCGAATAATATCTGAACACTCCACAAGAAAAGCAAGAGCACGGAAAGAAGCTCACAGAGTCACAGTTGCTAGTTGCAGACTGATGTTGTGACTTCAGGAAATATTTTTGATGATGCATTTGCCAATCTTGTGCACAAATTCGGGTGGTCAGGTTCTCAAACTGTGGGTGTCCTGTTTTTGCTTCATCCTTCTGTTTAATGGGATTGTTTGTTGTAAAATAGGAACTCCTATTTTCAAAGCAAATGTGCAATCTAAACATAAACGGTCACTTTTGTTGTCGTATTGCTTTTGAAAAAATGTTTTTATGGTTTATTGAATATTAATATACTACAGAATTCAGATTATGCATGTTAGATTGAGTAGAATTTTCACCTTTTTTAAAATTGGAAGCTCTCCTATTCATCAATAAGGATGTAAATAAGGTGGTGATGAACCACAACAAGAGCTAGCCTTCTCTGTCCCTTCACCTTTTACTTTCACTATAACATATGATCACATCCTTCCGGGGGAATTGAAGTATCAAGACCAACGAGAGTCTAATGATCATGGTAAAGGAATATCCTTTCCAAGCATCTAAAATCGTATGCATCCATGGTACGTTTTCTTTATTATGATGAGGCTTGAGGGTTTCTTACGATTCTGCGGCAGGAATAACACATTGACAATGGGTCAGAGACTTCTGTTTTGAAGGTCGGCATGCGCTGCCAGTGCAATGATTGCATCAAGAAGATCAATTACCATGCTACCCATCAGTTAAGTAAATTGTGAAATCAAGAGAAAGTGAAGAGAATGATCATGCTTACCTATGTTATAAATGTCATGAAAATATGAGAGAACATTTTGTGAGAGATTTGATCATAAACATCTAAGAAAAAATTGTGCAGCAATTAAGGATAGACAATGTAAAACATCCATGAGAGAGTTGATCACGTAACATTGCTGATTTATAAGCCTATCATTAACTTCTTTTACTAATAGTATACATTATCTATCAATGCCATATGAAGAGTGCTCCACGGTGTAGGTGAAAGAAGGTGTAAATGCAATATAATAGACTACCTCTCCCACCCATTTGTTATCCCTGAAGTATGTAGCTACATCTGTCATGGCTCTAAACTATATGATGGCAGGTCATTCAATATCGATTCCACGTTTGTATTAGTTTGAAAATTAGGCTTTGTGTATTAAAAATTGTTCTACATTTTTTCAAAAACATATATTGATATATTGAATTCTTGTTTTTTATGCTAAGTAGATGGGTTTACACTATCATGATGTTATTTATTTCATAATACTGTCCATTGTCCCTGCAACCAAATTTTGGTTCCCCCCTAATTATAACAGTAATTTTGTGTTCCGTATTGCTCCCCATAACAAAATCTTGACTCCACCCTGCGTATTTGTACTCGAAACTAACAATGGGTTGTATATCCGAGCCCAATCTCAACTTGATGTTCAACCCTAGCTTCAGAAAATCAAATCGGATTCAAGTTGAGCTGCTCATGATCAGGTCCAGCCATAAGTTGAGCTGCTCAAGATCAGGTCCAGCCATAACAGTATGTTTGATCATTAAATGCTAACCATTGTCTTTCCACCACTTGCGACAGTGGAGCAGAGGGGAAAAGGAGGATACCACATCAAGGCCTTGTACATTTTAGCTTAATGTAGTGTAGTGCAGCGTTTCAGTAAAATTTATTTTTTTTATATAGCCTATTTGATGTAATAACTTGTAATGATTTTTCTCAGGTTTTTTGTAGTCATAAGATCCTAAACTATTTTTTAATTATTTTTTTACAATAGTTAAATCTCTCTTTAAAGACTTTTAAATTTTGTTCAAACGCTACGCTACGCTACGGTGAGTTGAAATGTATAAGGCCCAAATCTAGCTAGATCAATTGGAGGGGCTTGGTGGGCGGCCACAAAGTTGATTCCCTCGGTGGTCTGAAAAAAATTACGACTCGTCCAGGAAGGTTTTGGAGGGCCTAAAACATTATAAAAAAGAATGTTTTAGAAACTTTAAAAGGAACCATTTTAAACCATACAAAAAATGTCTATAAAATATTACTCCCTCCGTATCAAAAAGTTTGTCACTTTTGACTTTTAAATAAACGTTTGACCATTCGTCTTATTCAAAAAAATTATGTAAATGTCATTTATTTTATTGTGACTTGTTTTATCACTAAATATATTTTAAGTATAACTTATTTTTTTACATATTTGTGGAAGTTATACGAAGCAATGGAGAGGGTCGCTTTTGGGTTGGCATCCTGGGCGACTTCAATTTTCCACCAAAGCGGTAGATCAGATTTTCATTGCCAGTGTGACGGGTTCAGCGAGGAAAGTCGAAACGAAACGGCAAGGCGCATTCAGATGAAGGAGCTGAAGCTGTATTCCAGGAAGAGGTGCTCTGGAGTTTCTAGGTTCCTCAGGCAGAGGGGGCAGAAGTAAGCGTTGGACAGTTGCCTTCGTAATAGTGCATCGGCTGTCCATATCCTCCTGGCTAGAAGCAACCAGATAAAGAACTTGCATTTGGATGGGGCCCATATCCGCCAGACCCTGCGCTGCGGGGAGAGCTCACGACGACTAATGAACTGCATGTTGTAGGCAGTTTTCACGGAGAAGCAACCGTCTGTGAAGAAACACCATATGATCAGGTCATGTTCGAGTGACGTCAACGACACCGACACCTGAGCGAGGCGGAGGAGAAGTTGGACAAGTTCAGTCACGAGGGAGGGATCCATATTGCGCCTTAGGTCAATTAGCCAGTTGTTGTTCACAAGCGTCTCCATGACGCTTCACCCTTTTCTGGTAGAAGCCTGGAAGAGCCGCGGCGCTAGTTCCTTTGGCGACGAGCCAGCAAGCCAACTGTCCTCCCAGAAGGATAGTAAGGACCCGTTCCGAAGCGTAACTGAGCATCCGGCACGAAGGAGAGCTGCATCAGCCTTTGTGGGAGGGTCTAGTGATCTCACCCAAGGCCTAGAGGGCGACGTCTTGTTGAGCCACAGCCAGCGCAGCCGAAGGGCTTGACCGAAGCGGGATAAGTCCAAAACCCCAAGGCTTCTGAACTTGGTAGGCGAGCAGACCAAGCCCCAGTTGACCCTAGGTAGAGCCTCTAGAATAGCAGATCCGCTCCAAATCCATACTTTCCTTATTTGGTCAATTTTCTTAATGACCGAGGTTGGGACAGTGATGACGGAGAGAACATATGTCGGCAGGGCTGAGAGAACCGCTTTGAGCAGGATAAGCCTCCCTCCTTTAGACATGAGACGACCCCTCCAACCTGCCAGTCGATTTTCGATTTTGTTGATGAGGGGCTGAAAATGAACGTGCCGTAGTCTTCTGATGGAAAGTGGGATGCCCAGATATTTAATGGGGAAGGACGTCCTTTCTGCTGGAAAGTCATGCAGGATGGTGTCAAGGTCCAAACTGTTGCATCTGATGGGGACAACCTGTGACTTAGAAAAGTTTGTTCGAAGACCAGAGATGTTGCTGAACGCCCGAAGGATGCACGCCAAGGTGGAGACATCAGCCTGGGTCAGCTTTAAGAAGATGGCGGCATCGTCAGCGAATAGTGAGACTCGACAGTTGTCTTGGAGGCCGCGGATTGGCGAGAGGGCACCTTCGTCAATGGCCCATTGGAGAAGGGCCACCAACGGTTCAATGGCGAGGTCGAAGAGGAGAGGGGATAGCGAGTCCCCTTGTCGCAGGATTTTGGTATGGTGGATGATATCAGTGGGACACCCGTTGAGAAAGTGGATGTGAGGGTCAGCGAAATCTAGTCTCGCCAACGGGGGCCAAAGCCACGCGCACGAAGATTGTCGAGGAGGTAGGCCCAGGAGACCGAGTCAAAGGCTTTTTCGAGGTCCAGTTTAAGGAATAGGGCTGGCGTATCGGAGCGGTGAAGAGTTTTGGCACAACCCTGGACCAATAGGAAGTTATCTTGTATTTGTCGTTTCTTGATGAACGCGTTTTGGCAGGGTGAGATGAGCCCATCCATGAAGGGGGCCAGCCTCGAAGAAAGGATTTTGGTAAAGAGCTTCCTCAAATTATGGATAAGACTAATGGGACGGTAGTCTGAGGGACTCGCTGGGCCGTCTTTCTTCGGTAGAAAAATGATGTGGACGCAGTTTAGGGATTGAAAGCCGGGAGCATCAAGGCCAAAGAGGTATTACAGCTCTCCAAGCAGGTCGAAAGATATGTGGTCCCAGCAAATCTTGTAGAATTCCCATGCGAAGCCATCCGGGCCTGAGGCCTTCTCATTCGGAAGGGAAAAATCACCTGTTTGAGCTCATCGAGCGAGAGAAGGTCCTCAAGAGAGGAGAGATCCAAAGTAGGCAGACCCAGGAAGTTCTAGTTGAGGGAACTGCTCGTCGAAACCAAATTTTGGGTTGCGTCTTCCTCGAAAATGAAGCTGAAGTGAGAATGCAGAACGTCAGCCTTGTCTGCGGTGAGCCGAAATGTACAAGGCCCAAATCTAGCTAGATCAATTGGAGGGGCTCGGTGGGCGGCCACAAAGTTGATTCCCTCGGTGGTCTAAAAAAATTGCGACTCGTGCAGGAAGATTTTGGAGGGTCTAAAACATTATAAAAAAGAATGTTTTAGAAACTTTAAAAGGAACCATTGTAAACCATACAAAAATTCCTATAAAATATTATATCGTTTGACTTGTAAAACAATGATAAACAATGATGAACTAAATTTTAATTTAATTCAACTCTGAAAGAACAAGCCTAAAAGGAAAAAGAAAAAGAAAAAATCGAGGTGTCTGAAGCAAGGAGGGCTCGGAGTCGCCGGCGACGCTTGCGGGCGCGGACTGCGGCGTGCTGCAACTCATCATGCCATGGCACATAGCAGTAGCAGTGGCACAGCCGCACAGGCGCCTAGGCGATGCTGTGCTTGTGTAGTTGTGTATGCACACTGCACAGTGCCGCACCCGCAGGCCGCGGCCATTGCTCAAGCTTGACTCTTCACCTTCCCCATTGTCCACGCACCGCGGTGGCGGTGCCACAAGAGATTGATTCCTTCTTCGTCGCCCAGTAGCACAAAACCAGACACGAAACTGATTTATCTCGTAATAAACCACGATATTCGGGATATGTTTGACTTCAAAAGGGTTCTTAAACACATGTACCCGGTTCTCTGCATCTTAAATTATTCCACCTTGTTTACTTATCTGATTTATCTCGTAACTTTAAGGGCCTTTTAAGATGCAGCTTCAAAAACTTTTTAAGATGGACTCGAGAGCCGGATCCCTAGCGTGTGGCTAGTTTTAGAGAGCTTGTACATACACCTTTGGGCTTCGAGATAGAAAAAAAAGTGGATTAAAAATAAGTTATATATATTTTAAACAAAGATAAGTAGATAACAGTAAAGAAATGGGTCTTAGCAATTTTTTGGTCGCTTCGAGGCTCCGAACCTCCTATCCTCGGTTATAATCCACGGTAACTTTTGAAACAACGCAATTAGTATTTTCGTACTCGACTGGAATCCGGTCAATACGTTCACTCCGTGTGATTTGTGCACATGACATGCTTATGCCTTGTTCTTTTTAGTGTATCGTTGGTTGATGTATTACTGTAGCAAATTTAAAAGCCATCCGAAAGAGATATAAAAATAAAAAACAATAATATATTTTAGGATCTTTGGAAGGACTACTAAAAGTTAGAAAAGAACGTTTACAAATTATCACAACATATAGGCTATATAAAAATAATAAATTTGATATAGTAATACGCAATGATATGTAACGTTGAAAAGACCAAGACATTAGAGCATCCCAACACCTCTACCGTCTTAAAGCCCTTGTTTGTTTCAGATTAAATTAAATTAAATTAAATTAAATAAAAATTTGTTATTTTTATATAAACCAAATGATTCAATATTTTGTAGTCATTTTTATGGGATTTCAAATAGTTCTTCTCATAATTAGTACAATATTGTTTTCATAATTTTCTAAAATTTTTAAAATATCTTTCGAGCGAGTCACAAATTTGATACGATAAAACTCAACTCAACTTTAATACTCCCTCTGTTTTTTTTACGCTTTTGACTTTTGGACACGACTTTGACCATTCGTCTTATTCAAATTTTTAGTGCAAACATGCAAAAAAATAAGTCACGTTTAAAGTACCTTTATTTATAAAACAAATCACAACAAAATAAATGATATTTTTTAAAAAAACTGAATAAGACGAATGGTCAAAACCGTAAAGGCGTGTTCAAAAGTGAAAGACGTAAAATAAAAGAAAAAAAGAAAGGAGGGAGAATGAAACAAGGCTAAAACCAATTGTGAGCAAAATCTGTAAAAATATTAGGAAAATGGTATGTCGAATTTTACATTTTTGACAACTAAAATGCTTACGTTGGCAGATGGGTTTCTTTTCAAGAAAGCCCCCCGCAATTTCGCAGTGCAAATTTACCGTCAAAGGTTGTGGTAGAATGTTTTCAATGAAAATTGGTTGCATACATTGTCAAAGTGGTGGATACGGTAAACACGCTAATCATAAATTGATGCTTTGTAGCGTGCATAGGATATAGAGCACTTCTTTATTCAAAATTCCAAAGAAAAATGATGTGGCAAAGACAAGTATATTTAGCTCCTCAGATTGTGGACTTTATAATTTAGCATGAATGCAAAAAAACAACAAACCAAAAAAAATTGAAGAAATGTTGAGGTGCAAATTTTAAAAATCATTATTAGAGGAGATGAATCATGCTATGGAATGAACCCATGATCCATGATCCCTGGCCTATGCGACGGGCGAGGCACCAGTCCACACAGAACAACTCGGACACAAGACAACCATCCCCATCCTGCCACACAGAACAACTCGTCAGATCACAACACAATCACATCACCACGATCGCACACGCACACGCACCTTCCGCCCAATTGCTCCCGTTGACTGACCGCGACCGAGACCGAGACCCCGGCGACCTCGCCGACCTGGAGCTTCTCCCTTCCCGCCGCTATAAAAGACTCGCCACTGGCCACTCCATCCTCAAGCTCATCAGCTCTCAGCTCTCAGCTGCTTCTTCAAGCTGATCGATCGGCGCAGCAGAGGGATGGGGAAGAAGAGCAGGAGCAATGGCGGTGGCGGTGGCGGTGGCGGTGGCGAGAAGGGCAAGGCGGCGGCGGCGGCAGCGTTCGTGCTGAGGGTGGCGATGCACTGCCGTTGCCACGGGTGCATGGACAAGATCGGCAATGCCGTGAGGGAGCTGCCCCTCGTCGACGGCGTGGAGGCGGTGGATAGGTCGGCGCTGGAGACGAAGGGCGAGGTGAGCCTGCTGGCCACGGCCGACCCCGAGAGGCTCCGGCGCCGCCTCCACAAGGCCACCGGCAAGAAGGTGGACATCCTGCTGCCCAAGGCGGAGGCCAAGCCGGCGGGCAGGAAGCCCGACCTGGGCCTCGCCGCCGACGAAGTCGCGCAGGCGCAGGCGCTGCTGCTCAACCACCTCAACCTCAACCTGCCGGCGCAGTACGGCGAGCAGGGCGCGTGGGCGAACCAGCTGCCGCTGCCGCCCGTCGCCGGCAGCTACGTAGCGGCGGCGCCGCCGCATGGTGGTTATAACCCGTGGGCCGTGCAGCAGCCGGTTTGGGGGCCGTACGCGCCGGCGTCGTATCCTCCTCAGGCTCCGGGTCAGGGCCACGGCGGCGCGCCGGCAATGCCATGGCACACCCATGGCTACTACTGATGCTTCGTTTGTGATTTGTGAATGGATCAGATGTACATGGTGATGGAGATGGGAGGACGGCGCGAAGCAGCTACTACCTACTAGTAGTCTAGTACTCTGTAGTCTGTGGTCTAAACAGTGCGTCCCTGCGTTGGAAAATGCTTTTGCTTAGTTGTCCGGTGTATTTTGGTGTCTTCTGTGACCTGCTCTGCTAATGGTTAAATATTTTGGTGTCTTTTGTGACATGCTCTGCTAATGGTTAAATAATTGAATACTCTAGATGTTACTGGCCTGTGAAAACTTTTCACATCATTAATTAAGTTATTAATTACCTCTCGTATGAGATCAGGGCTTTGGGGCATGACCGTATCACATGGAATATTACTGTATCGTGCGGCTCGTAAAAAATATTTGAACATTGAGGGATTTTATTTTATACTGCTATTTTTTAGAATAGGATAAAATTCTATTAAGGTAGCATCATTCTTTTAAATCAAGACCCTAGTCAACAAAAAAAATCTTTGGTGGGGTTCAAATGCAAAACAAAAAAATGAACCAACAGCAAAAAAAAAAATATTACATTTATTTACAGTGGAGTCTAAATGCAAAACAAAACAAGCTCTAAAAACTCATTGTCCAGCCATCACCATCTAGGATAACCGTCCCCTTCTCTTTCACCGAACTGAACTCGACAAAGAACGATTGTCTAGCCATCACCATCCAGGATGATTGTCCCATTCTCTTTCACCGAACTCGACAAAGAACGGTTTAGAAAAATCGACATGACCAAACTCGTAACAAAATATTTATCCATTGCGGGTTATTTGGCAGAGAAGAGATCGATTTTTTTTTTGGCTGAAGACGACATAGAGAGGCAGACGGGTACGTACGTGTGATGTAGAAAGGAATATAATTTTTGGAGTGATTTGAGAAATGAGATGTTGAGTTGATGAATAATTTGTTTGATTTGAGAAATAAAATAAACTCATTCATCATCAACTTAACTAGCATCTAGTTCAAAATAAGACGAGGTCGTGGCCCAATCGGGAAAAAAAAAAGTCATTAGCCTTTAGCGTAGCACAAGAGGAGATCGCAGTTTGGTTTTGGTTCGTGCGGGAGTGTGGCCGTGACAGAAAGAAAGAATATAGGGAAAAAAAAAAGAGGAGGGTGGCGCAGCCCGCAGCCGTAGCTTTGGGTCCTTTACATTTCAGCTTAGCCTAGTACAGCGTTGCGGTGTAGCCAATTTGAAATTTTTTAAAAAGATGTTTAAATATTATACAAAAATAATTAAAAGATATTTTTAGGATATTTAAGAGGATTACTGAAAATCTGACAAAATCATTACAAATTATTATATCAAATAAACTATATAAAAAAGATAAATTTTGTTATACCAAGCCGAAATGTACAGGGCCTTGGAGCTTGAGCTTGCAGGGGGCAGAAAGCTAGAGTTTGGTTTGTACCAAGGGGCAAAATGGAAAAGTGAGCGTAGCACCTGTACCCTGCAGCTCTACTGTTTTTTACCCACACAAAAAACTGCATGCTTTTTCGCCCTCCTCTCCTCTTTCCACTGCACATGGACCAGTAGCTGCTGCTGCTGCTAGTGCTAGGCTAGCTATAGCTTAGTAGACCCTAGCTTGGGTTGTGGTTGGGCCTCATGGGCCGGATATATCATACTATCTTTCTTCTGCTTTTGGGCTTCCTTCCGTTTGATGCACAGGCAGACAGCCATCGTTGATAGCTCCGCTGGTTCATGGTTTGCGTTAATGGTGCATGCTTGAGCTGCCGAAGCTTTTAATCTGACCCTTAAAAGAAGTCATGGAATTCAAAAAAACAAAAAAAAATATTTTACAAACTCTAAAAAACAATTTAAAACTTTATAAAAAATAACTACAAAATGCTAAACATTTGGTTCGAATTTAAACCAGAAAAAAGCAAGGTCTATATGTGTGCATCTATAGGACAGACATACTCGTGTACATGCCTGGCATATATGTGCGGGTAGGTATACGAGCCAGAGCTGTACCCTCCTCTCCTCTCCTCTCCTCGGAAAAAAAAAGTGTACGGGCTTGGGCTGATCACAATTCGCAACGCAAACAGCATCGACATGGCTGAAGCCTGCGGCGAGAAGGCGGGGACATTGCGCTCGCGGACGACGCGGAGGGCGGCGGTGGAGCTGGACACCGACTGCTCCTGCTGCAGCTGCTTCGGCATGCACGGCTTCGGGTGCACCAGTACGGTGAGGATGGGGCCGCAATTGGTGGCTCGCATGAAGAAGAAGGAGGAGCAGGGGCGGGGGAGGGGGAGGCGGAGGCGGCGCTGGCGCTGGCGGCGAGGTGGAGGTGGAGGAGGAGCATGCCGGCAGCGAGGAGGTGGAGGTGGAGGAGGAGCGCGGCGGCGGGGAGATGGAGCAGCCACACCGCATGATGGTTTTGCTGGACGAACGTGATCTCTTATGCTGCACAAGGGACCTAGAAGCAAAGCTGTACACGATCCAAGATACTATTCTCTTCTACTCCCATCACATAGAGTCAGGGCCGTTCCTAATGTTTTAAGGGCCCTAGGGCGAGACTAAAAATATGTCATTTTAAATTTAATTTTATATTTTAATTTCTAATTACTTAATACATTAAATATTAAATATTTTTGTGTTTAAGAACTATTCTCTTAGCTAGCGAATCATAAATTAATAATGAACTAAACATCTGTAAATGACATGGCTTGATTGGGAGACTCATTATTACAAATGACTCGTAATAACTTCGTATAGCATACATTATACGAAGTTATACGATTATATTTGCTATAAGATGGAAAAAGTAGCGCTCCTATTTCATATAGCTACAGGTTTTTGAAAATGCGATGTAACGCGTCGATCATTAGGACATCTCTAGGCGTGCTTGTTTGAATTTTAGTGGAATAATAAGTTCATTTCACAGTCCTTAATAAGGATGCCGATCTCTTGCAGGGGTGGAGCAAGTACGCTTCGAGCGCGACATGGTCAGCAAGGAGGCGTCGCCGCCGCAGCAAGTCACCGGCGGGGACTGCCGCGACTGCGATGAGGTGGCCGCAGTAGAGGCACTTCAGGAGGCCGGGGCGCACCCACTGTGAATACATGCTTAGCGATGAGAACACCCACGCAAGCTGCTCTACCATTGAGCTGTGAGAGATGTGAGATGTGTCTGCTCCTCGTTCTCGCTCATGTCGGCTGGATGGATGAGTGTTTTTTGGTTAGGATCATTGGATCAATTACGTACTCTAATTTGAAACAGGTTAAGGAGATTAACTAGGAACTAAAAGAGAGAGAAAATGGTGCGTACGAGTACGATATGGTGACATTCGTATCTGCAATTTTACGGTGACATCAGACATGCATGTGCTAAGTCTTAAAGTTTTTTTAGATGCTGCTATCAATTGGGTTGAGCGAGTTAAGGTTGTGTGTTTCTGGTGCTGGCTCGTTGTTTTTGGGATACTAGTAAGCGTGCACATGCAAAGTACATCGGATACTGTATAAAACATAAAAACCCTTTTTCATTGCAGAATTCACAAATTGGGTTACCATTCCAACCCTTTTTCTGATATTAGACTTGGTTAACAGAGTAATTTCTTTTAAGGCATTTCTAGAGTTGGCATGCATGCAAAAATATCAAATGCAATGCAAGATTGTTTTAGCGTTGTCGTCGCATTTTGCATTAACTTTTTGAGACAATTTTAGCTGTTTTTCTCAAAATTTTGAAAATAATGTTTAGAGGCCACAAATTTTTAAGACGGTGTTTTTTTTGAGAGGGTAAACCCTAAACCCTAAATCCTAAACTATGTTTGGAGGGGAAAAGAAATCATAACGGTCGCACTCAGAATTACAACCAACTGAGGTTACAACAGAGATAAGCAAGTTCGAAATGGTGATTCTTCACATAAGTCTGCTAACATCATTTGTTGCTTTAGAAACTCTTATTACTTCCTTTAATTGATCCACCTGTGCTTTAGAAACTCTTATTAGAAGCTCACCTCTGCTAACATCATAACAGGTGCATGATTGGCCTCTACAGCATAAGATGGCCTTTAATAACATGTATAAAGCTTTTCTAGATAGGTATAGAACTTTGTAGAAGGCTCAAGAAGTCTCAAGCCCACTTGTGTGTGTGTGTGTACCTAGGAGAGAAGTAAAAAAGTGAACAAAGAAGTGAATTCTAGATTCCTCCCTAAAAATCTACACACAGTTATAGTCTACAAGTTGATAGCATTTTCTCTGTAGCAGATCCCTTGTATTTAATCTGTCTTTAAGGAGTAGCCAGGCAAAGAATTAATGCTCTAGCTGGCCATTACTTTGCCAAAGCTTGGTATACAAAGATGAAATGGTCCATTATCCACACTAAGTGTTTATATCCTAAACTTGAAGAGTAAACACTTTTACCACAATGTAAGACCATACATCTTGCTCTATTGTGAATTAAAATGGCACCTCCATGGTGTTTGCCGCCCCATCTCTTCCTGTAGCATCTTACCTACACACAATAAAATCTGAAAAAATGGCTTCCGAGTTTCAACCTGCTAGGATACAAAAATCATGCAAAGTATACATAGAGAAGAACAAGACTGGGTTTAGGATTGCTGCTTCAAGGCTGCTTAGCTTACATCCCTAAACCAGAAGAAAAGAGGAGTATCTAATGGTTAATTACATGTTACTACTTAGGTTATTTTACCGTTATGAAGGATTTTTTGTCAATTTTTATTACAGTTCACTATAATAATGTATTTTCTTGAGTTATATACATAATACATAATAAAAGCTAACCTCACCAAATTTTATAAACAATATAAATAGGATATCCAAATATTAGTTTGTACCTCTTTAGATGTTTGAGAATATCTTTGATAGAAGCTACATGTAGACCCGTCTTTTTCAATATGTTTGCATAGGAATCGACCGGCATAAACTTTGAAGTTGTAAATTTTGCAACATCGACCACAATTACTATATTTTGGATAGGTTGTGCTGTGCTGCCAACATGGACACGAGGCTATTTTGACAAAAGTGCTTACTATATTTATGAGGCTTTCTATCCCCGCATCAGGTGGCCAACAAGCCCAAGTGCATCAGGTGGACAAAATCACAGTCATCCAAAGTTCGGACCTCTCCACTTGTAAATGATTCAGAAGTCCACTGGAAATTAGTGTTAAGCTTTGGTGATTCAGTAGCGTAGTTTAAGATAATAGAACATGTTGTGCGCACATATTCAGGAGCAGGTCTTGTGCCGTCATACTCTGACAAAACTTTACAGGCAAGCTTTAAAATAGGTAGACCCATTGGAGTACTTTCTAGTCCGTTGAGACATAAGCCATCTTCACTATAATCGGCTTGAAAGTCCAGCATGTGACTATTTCGGATGTAATGTTTATTTTGGTGGAAAAAATCAAACGAACCATGCTTTGAATCACGTAACACCATCCTTCTCTCCCATCAATACTGAGTGTTACTGAGTGTTTTTTTTTCTTCAGAAAAGGCTATTCAATAAAACAAAACGTGTAATGAAGTGTCCCTTCTTTTGCTGTTGTGAAAATCCATTTCTTTTCTTCGACGGTCAGGCTAGCGTCAATTATTTGGCCATTTTTAAAGCACCATAACCTCTGGTAACCCGTGCACTTTGTGAAACTCTGCTTTACAAGAATATAAGGCACTGCTGGATAGGGGATGCCCCCCCTTTCCTGGATTTTAGCCTTGCCATTGGTGATGGTGTCAGAAGTGTCACCTCAAGGGTGATGGTCTTGCCAACCAAAATCTTCAAAAATATTTGAATACCTCCTCTTAAGAGCATCCCCAGCAGCAACTGTAAATCCCTGTTGCTACAGTACTCACGCCCAGGAAATTCAAACCAAGCAGACTGCATGTAGTGCGTGCGAGTGGGCAGCTGCGAGTGAACAGTGTTTTACAGGGGCATGACACAGGGGCAGATGGGGATGCTCTAAGCGAAGGCTGGGATGGAAGTTGGACTCGCTATGGATGACGCTGTCAGGAAGAGTGTGGCCGTCCTCCAGCTCCTTGTCGATGTCTTAGTCAGTCGAGATCTTCACTAGAATTTGCATACCTCCACTCAGGTGAAGGCTGAGGTGGATGGTGGACTCCTGGCTGTTGTAGTTAGTGAGGGTGCGACCATCGTCCAGTTGCTTTCTTGCAAAGATGGCACATTGCTGGTCTAGTGGGATGCTCTCATTGTCCTTGACCGTGGCCTTAACATTGCAAAGATTCTACTGTTGCTTTGTCTGGTATTTACTATCCACTTCTCCAATGATCTTGCATCATATTCTTGAGATTGCTGGACATCTTAACTCATATGAGAATGACCCTATGCTATAAGACGTAGTTGTTCCTAAGAAATCTAAATTTTTAAAATACTGGAGGACTATATTAATGTTATATGGCTTTGCATTTATTTTGGATCCTAAAGCTAAGATGAGAGGTTTCAATAATGTTCTTATGCTTTTATCTAATCTCAGTGGTATAGATTACTCTAATTATTTAATTGAGGTAAGGATTGAGTTAAATAGGACCTTTTGCAAATATGAAGCCAAGTTTGGTGCAATGAGATTGTAGAGAACTTCAGAGGCAGCCACTGCAACAGGTAAGAACAAAACAATCTAGGGCAAAATATTTGGTGCAGGTGATTCTGGGTCTGGACCTAGTACAACTTTAGCTAGACTTGGGGACACTTCATCTCCTTTGTCAGGGAAATCATCGTATGTTTCAACTTCAGCCTTTGTTGTTCTAGCCTCTGTTTCTAAGTTGTCATCTTACCTCAACAACGACAATGTCACCCACTACGACGACAACTTCAACATTTTGAATTGGTGACATGAGCACATACTTAATTATCATATTCTATCTATACTAGTTAAAGCTGTGATGATTGTGCCAGTGTCCACTGTTTCTTCATAGTCTATCTTTAGTCTAACCGGCAGGGTGATCGAGGAGTGGCAACGTCATTTGACCCATGAGATGGTGGAGATGTTGTCTTCCTCAAGGATTGGGAGCAAGGTGAAGCCAGAGCTCAGCACAATGTGGAGAACAAGGACCTTGAAGAATCATATGAGGCAACCAAAAACTATATAGAACAGTAACTTATAATTTGGATCGAAGAGAGCAAGTAGCACGGAGTATGTCGTGTGCATGGTTAGAATAGATCAAGTACCTATAAAAGACGGAGATTCCAACCCACGCCTCTCTATTTGAAATTCATATGCATGATTTGCTTGCTATTGTCTCAGACGATTCTGCATATCATACACATGGCCGAAGAGGCAAATAAATTGAGTGGTACATCTTGAGATTCACCTAGAAAATGGAGGCAGTGCAACTTCTTTTCATTTTTTTTCACTTTCTTCTTTGCTTCTTTTTCTTTGTAGACGGAGAGTAACGACAGCATATGGGCTTACGGGATACGGCATCACCCTTGACCCTGCACAGTGTGGGTTAGGCACTTAACGGGTTTTATTTCGTTTATGGGTCTTATAATTGGGCTACCTAAGATGCCAACCTCGCAATGACGGCGGCGACGACGGCTCCGGCGATTCCGGTGACTTTTCCAGCGGAAAAATCGCCATGGATTCGACGGGGTTGCATGCCGAATATGCCATTAGCATCAAGCATCAAGGTAAGGACACCTGTTTCTTCCTGCTTTTCACTGCAGGTGGGTTCGCGAGGACAGGATGGGTCCGATGGCGCACCGAGTCTTCAACCAGGGGTGGTTAGGTCGAATCATATAGCTACAGGACGGAGATTTTTGTCCCCACGCTGATGTGCGGCGCCGCTTTGCACATCTGTGGTTCCCACTCCCTCGCGTGAGTCCCCGTTCTAGGGTTTCCACTGGAGGGTTGTGGAGGGGTACTGTTGACGGCGACCGGCGGCGATTTGCTGAGGTTGTAGCGCCTTCTGCATCGATGGATCCGCATCGCGGTATGCGGGGAGGAGGTGGTGCGTGGGGAGGTCGGCAGTTCCAAGGTGGATGGCGCAATCCGGCTGGAAGAGGGCAGATGCGTGGAGGATTTCAAGGCAGGTATGGCTGGGCTGAGGGTGGTCGGGTGAGGGTTGGAATAGACAGTGGTTTGATGGGGGAGTCTCTGGTAATGGATGGAAAGAAAACTGGCGCCCGATGAATTCTTGGGGTGCTAATCAGGGTGGTCCATATGGGGGTCAGAGTTCAACATGGATTAATCCAAGTGCAGGACAAGGGGGTTCCACATGGATTAATCCAGCTGCAGGACAAGGGGGATCATCGCATCAACGTCAGGAAGGGATGGTGTCAACAATCAGAGGGGATGATACTGATGGGGATTGGAGCGGCGGGGTAAGGAGAGTGGTGCAGGAGGAGGTAGTAATAGGCACGGCTTCCATCACAGAAAGGCGCTTGGGAGGACTTGTTGAGCCAGAGCCAGCGGAGCCTGAGAGCCCGGGCGAAGCGGGGAAGGTCTAGAACGCCGAGGCCCCCAAGTGAGGTCGGGGAGCAGACCGTGCTCCAGTTAACCCTGCTCCCACCGATGGCTGACTATCGTTGCGTTGAGATTGATGCGTGCAACACATCGCATTCTTCCGAGCTATGACCATCTCTTTTATTATAAATTCTCACGTTAATCGGAGACAAAAAAAAGAAAGATCCACACCGTTGATTATAGTGGGACCAGATTATAACGACTTGGTTAAAAGAAAGAGTCCATATCAAATGAAATTATAAACAAATTCGATAGAAGTAAGGGTCCATGTCAACTATAAAACTATAAAATGAGCTTGCGTATCATCAACAATAAAGAAACATAAATTCAAAAAAAAATCTAAAAATATTTCACAAAACTAGCCGCACAAATGTGATTGCTCGTTATTATTACATTAAAATAAAGTTAAACAGAGTCACCACGTTACTCTAACAAAATCCACATTAATAGGAGACAAAAAGAAAAATCTACATTGTCGATCATTGTGGATCTAGATTATAATGGATTAGATTAAAAGAAAAAACTATATCCGTTGCAATAAATATAAAAACAAGAGTCTATGTCAATTATAAAATCAGAAAAGGGTTCATGTCAACTATAACAAAGAAATACAAATTTGAAATAAAAAAGGCCATATCATTACAAAACCATCACGCAAATGTGCGGGACACCATACTTGTTTGTAATAATATCTTAGGCAATTTGCAATTATAATAATATCTAAGGAATCGTTTACTTTATGGTGTAAATTCTGCGTATGAAGCTAAATAAATGGTATTGATGCAATTAATCCATGTAAATGCTATAAGCCCAATGGTTAATCTGGTGGACCTAAGCTAATAGCTAGGACTTTTCTGCTGCATTTCGAACCAAAAAGTGTTTCTCCAGAAAAGTTCAAGGCCGTACGTCGCGTCCGGCAATGCGGACAATCTCTCAGGCAGTGTCGGACTGTCCATGTGCAGTGACCTAAGAATAGACGAAGGCACGAAGATGGACAGGTTGTTTAGATGCAGCCAATAATCGGGGGAAAAAAGCATTGGATTTATATGTCTATCGAAGCTAGCCTTGCATTGGGTATCTATCTATCTATCTATCTATCTATCTATCTATCTATATAAAGCAGAGTTAAACGGAGCCACCACATTAATCCTAAAATCCTAGAAATTCTCACATCAATCGAAAAATAGTAGAAATTCTCACGTTAATCATAGAAAAAGGAAAAAATCTACATCGTTGAATATGGATATTATTATGTAAATCTAGCGGTCAATATTAACCTCTATAACAAACTATTGAAGTTGATCTATATATTAGAGATAAACTCTAAATCTAATCTGATATATTATCTATATCTTAACACAAATATAGCCACACAAACGCGCGGGTCACCTTGCTCGTTCTTTTTAAAGTGATCTCAGATCGGAGGTTAATAATTGTTTTAGGAGGCCTCACTGAATCTTAAAGTGTAGCCAGGCACCATCATGGCTGGATAGTAAGCAAATCCTTTGAAGTGCTACTAGGCTGGGACACCTTGATCCAAAGGATCGAGGAGTTTACTTTGGTTCAGAGTACCTCCCTAGATCTTTGGGGCTTTGTAGGCCAAATTGATCATTACTTTAACCTATCTTGCAAGTGAGATTGCACGTGTTGGTCTAGGAGCGAGGGGTCACGATGCTCGGCTGGATGATCTTTGCATCTCGAATGCGGAGGTCAACCTCTTAGAGGAGGCCCCGTTGAGTGAAGCCCCACATGGGCGCTCCGCCAGCGAAGCTCATGGGCCCAAAGGAGACCTGTGTCCTTCCTATAATGTTTTGATGGCTCTAGTATCATTGACATCTCTTGGTTGAATCCCTTTTAAGAGATGTGTAAGGGCAAATACTCTGGATTCTGTATTTGATAATAAAGGCTGCATGGTAATGGGTAGGTACAATGGGAGTATGGGGGGAGATATTGGAGTGAGATCCAATTCCTCTCAGATATGTTTTGAGGAAATTAGGGGAGATATACTGGTGGGGGATAAACCAACTGAAGCTAATTGTTCTGATAAGGAGACTTGTAAAAATCAAGGAGTGAATGAAAGCGCTAAAACCTGTGTGGAAGTGAGTCCTCAGTTGCTGAATGACTTAGTGGTACAGAATTTGGTGGACATTTCTGAGCCTCTGATGTGTAATGATGATTCCAAGTTAATAAGGCATGTTGCTGGAGAGCAATTGCCTACTAGAAGAAGCAAAAGATTGATGGGTAGAGGTACTCCAACCTTGGTAAAAGCATCCAGGATATTAAAGAAAAGAAATCTTGAAGGTAATCACAATCTCACTGACAAAAATTCTCTCTCTTTAATTAGTAATGATAGTTTATTATCTCTAGCTCGTAAAGTAGGGGTTAATATAGAAGGTGATGTGCAAGACTCTTTTGATGTTTTAGAAGAACTAGAATGTGCTAGGCTTGAATTATATAAAAAAGGACAGGAGGCTAAAGAAAAGGAAACTCAAAATGATATGGTACAAAATATTTCTAAGGATGGTGGTTCCTTAAAAATAACTGATGAGTATCACCCTTCAAGTGAGTCTGAGTTAGATATGGATGAGGGTTTTTCCAAAGTGATATCTAGAAGTCAGAAAAAAGTGAAAATAGGGAGAAATAGTAAGCTGAAATGTAAGGACTCAAGTCATAATGGTGAGAAGTTATTTGGAAAGCAGGGGGTTGCTTGTTCAAATAATGGTAGGATTATAATTAATAAGAAAAATTGTATCCAATGAAGTTTATTTTATGGAATTGTCGAGGTTTGAATAAGAAGGGTATTCATAACTATATCAGGGAGCTGGTATGGGATCATCAGCTGGAATTTATAGGATTGGTAGAGACTAAGAAAGAGGCTTTTTCTAATAGTTTCTTTAGGAAATTGGACAAGTTCAATAAATTCAGTTGGAATTGGATGGAGTCAAATGGCAGGTCTGGTGGTATTCTCTGCGGTGTTAATTCTGATAAATTTGATGTGTTGGGGATTAAAAAACGTAAATTCCTTATTTGTCTAAATGTGTGGGATATTATTAAAAAATGTAAAATGACTATTATAACTGTGTATGGTGCTCCCCATAATAAGCACAAAAATCTTTTTCTTTCAGAGCTTATATCGTTCTGTAGCATTGACACATGTCCTATGATAGTGGGAGGTGATTTTAATTTGATTAGAGTGGCTGGAGATAAAAACACTGGTAAAATTGATAATTACTTCTCTAGTTACTTTAATGAAGTGATTGACCTTTTAATGCTTAGAGAATTAGATCTTACAGGAGGAGGTTTTACATGGTCCAATAATCAAGCCAATCCAGTACTAGTTAAACTTGATAGAGTATTTATCAATAAAGATTGGGGAATGTCTTTTCCTTTGTCCAATATTAGGAAAATCCCTAGATTTTTTTCTGATCACAATCCCATTCTTTTTGCTTCTGATAACACTCATGCTAGAAAACAAACTGGCTTTAGATTCGACATGAATTGGGTAAAGCATGATCAGTTTTGTGAAATGATTGACCAGGTTTGGACTAAACCAGTAGTGGCCAAGTCCAGCTTAGATAAGGTTCTGATCAAGTTAAAAAGAGTGAAAAAATTCCTTAAAGGTTGGGGGGCTAACCTTTATGGTATAGACAGAAAAACCAAAGAAGAAGTCATTGCTAAGATTGGGAAACTTGAGGAGAAAGAAGAAACCACTAATTTAAATCCTGATGAAGTTAAGTGTAAAATTAATTTGCTTGTGAAAATGCAGCAAATTCATGAACAAGAAGAAACCTATTGGCATGTGAGGGCACATGAAAATTGGCTTCTCAAAGGTGATGCAAACACGGAATACTTTCATCGCATTGCAAATGGTCGTAGAAGGAAAAATTCCATTCTAGCTTTGCAATATAATGATAAGATGGCTAGTACAGAAAAAGACATTGTGAATACCGCCACTGATTATTATAAAAAGCTGTTTGCAAAATCTGAAGGTGGGGACCATCAGTTTTGTTTTTCTGATATTTGGGATAATTCTGAAAAGGTAAGTGACATTGAAAACTCTGAGCTCATCAAACCTTTCTTAGAGGAGGAGGTTAAGATGGCTATTTTTGGTTTAGGTCATAATAAGGCTCCTGGGCCAGATGGGCTTCCTATAGAGTTTTATCAATCTTGTTGGTATGTGATTAAAGAAAACATTATGATGATGTTTAAGGAGTTCTATGATAACAATATGAGAATAGACAAAGTGAACTATGGTCAGATCATTCTTTTACCTAAAAAAATGAATGCTGTGATGGTACAACATTTCAGACCTATATGTCTTCTTAACTGTATTTACAAAATCTTCACTAAGGTACTTACCAATAGAATCAAAAACATTCTTAATAGGATTGTCTCAGATACTCAGAGTGCTTTTTTGGAAAATAGGTATTTTGTGGAAGGGATTATGTCTTTACATGAAATCATGCATTCAATTAAACAGAGTGGTGAATGTGGCATTTTTTTGAAATTGGATTTTGAAAAATCTTATGACAAGGTTGATTGGAATTTTCTTTTTCAAATGCTCAGAATTAGGGGGTTTCATCCTTTGATGATTGGATGGGTTAAGCAAGTGGTTAGTGGGAGGACTCTGAGTGTGAAAATCAATAATGTTTCTGGTCCTTATTTTCAAAAGTGGGCAAGGGGTTAGACAGGGGGACCCTTTATCCCCTCTTCTCTTTAATTTGGTTGCTGATTGTGTCTCCAAAATGATTAGGATTGCTCAAAAAAAAATGTGTTTGGATTGATACCTAACTTGGTAGACGGAGGAGTTGCCATTTTACAATACGCGGATGATACCATAGTTTGTCTGAAGCATGACATTGAGGCTGCTAGGAATTTAAAGTTTATAATGTTTCTGTATGAAGCTTTATCAGGAATGAAAAATAATTTTCATAAAAGTGAGGTTTACATTATTAATGGTGACAATCATATTGAGAATGTATATTCTGAATTGTTTACATGCAATGTGGGCTCTTTACCTATTCTGTATCTAGGTATGCCGGTGGGAGGAAACAAACTGGGGGTCAGGCATTGGGATAGGGTTGTTGACAAAGTTAGGAAAAAATTAGAAAGTTGGAAAGGAAGTTCTCTGTCTTATGGAGGAAGGCTTGTGCTCATCAATTCTTGTCTTTCCAGTGTGCCTATTTACAGCATGTCTATGTTTAGGATGCCTCAGATGGTGATCAAGCAAATTGATAGATTAAGAAGGGATTTCTTTTGGGAAGGGAATGGTAATTAAAAAAGTATCATTTGGTTAAATGGGACTGTTTAACTAAACCTAGAAACAAAGGAGGTCTGGGTATTAAAAATCTGAGAGATATGAATATTAGTCTATTATGTAAATGGTGGTGGAGACTAGATAATGGGACAGGGATTTGGCAGAAGATTGTCACCAACAAATATATGAGGGGTAAAACTATTTTTTAGGTCAGTCATAGAATGGGTGAGTCCCATGGGTGGGGGGATATCCTCAAGTGTAAGGACTTTTATACTCGAAATAGAAGTTACTATATTGGAGGAGGGGAGAAAGTGGATTTTTGGGGGGATTGTTGGTTTGGAAATAAATCTCGTAAGGAGATGGTGCCAGATATCTACAATGTTTCTATGGATAAGGACAAATCTGTTGCACACTGTGGGGATAGAAAATGGAATTTTGTTTTTAGAAGATGGTTGTCTGATTCAGATGTTAGTAAATGGAGAGATTTGATACAGAATTTTGAGGATTTCCAAATGGGCATAGGTCCTGATATAGCTAAATGGAAATTAGAAAAAGATAATAAATTTTTTGTTAGATCCTTTTATAATAATATGTACTCTGGAGCTGTGTGTAATGATTTTAGAACTGTGTGGAGGGCTAAAATGCCTCTTAAGATTAAGATTTTTTTGTGGCTAACTATTAAGAATGCTATTCTTACTAAAGAGAACCTTAGGAAAAAAAACTGGATGGGGGATCCTAGATGTGGCTTCTGCAATAACATAGAGACTGTTAATCACTTATTCTTTTCGTGTGCAATATCTAGATCCCTGTGGGGGGTATTTCTGATTGTATTCATGCTCAAGGTAGACCTAAAGATTTTAATCATTTCTTTTACTGGTTGAATTGTGTCTAGCCTGGAGAGGCTAAACTACACTCTGTCTGTCTTGCTGCATTTTGTTGGTCGATCTGAGCTTATAGAAATAAAACAATGTTTGATGGGTTCATGCTTAAATCACCTTTACCGATTTTGCACATGGTGTGTGCAAACATAGGATATTGGGCAGAGGCTCAAAAAAATGAACATAAACAAATGTTACAAGATGGTGCACATTGTCTGGGGATGTTTATTGCAGGTTTGGGAAGAAAAGCATATGGAGAGGTGATGACAAAGATCAAGGATCCAACAGTGGCGGGGAGCCATGAGACGGATCCTGGGAGGAGCATGGTGATATGATGGGCTCTCTGAACACAGGTGTTCATCAAAAACAGGTCGTTGGGGGAGGACAAAGATGATGAGTCTGATACTAAACGGTGTCAGTTACTTTTGCTAAATAAGTTGTTTAATTCAAAAACAAAGATGGTGTCCCAGTGCTTGAGATCTATTTTGTAATAGAACTCTTTATCCAGAGACTAAAATGGCCGGCTATTGGTCCCTTGTAATAGTATGTATGACACTTGAAAACTGTGTTGTTTCCGTTGTCGATCGATAATGGAAATCGGGGAATACCCTTATTGAGAAAAAAAAAATGGGCTACCTAAGGCTACGCGACTGGACCGTATTTTCCACTCCGCAGGAGGATTCAGGGTAAACTATAAAGCATCGGGCCATGGCTTCTTCCTGGCTTGAAAAATACGATCAACGACGGCGCTTCAATGCACATGAGACCGTACATTTTGATTTACTTTTCATTTTTAGCTAATCAGTCTGTCAAAGACGGCAAACTTTGGCTTAACTTAAAATAATTTTGTTCATTTTGTTAAAATACCATGAACTAACTGGTAGATCAAAAAAGAAAGGACAAACATATATGGGACAATTGTGTTTTTACCCTGGCTTTAAAAGTTCATTGTGATTTTGTCCTCATTTTTCCTGGATTATGATTTTGCCCATGTTTTTCCAGCTGTTTGCCCTCATTTTCAACTCCGTTAACATGAGATCACCAACCTACGTGAAAAAAGAAAAACCCTAGCGAGGAGGCTGGCCGGTAGCGCGGTGGCGCAGGGGGGCGATGCGGCGGGTCGTGCAGCGATGTAGGCGGATGACGCGGCGGGTCATGCGGTGGCGCAAGCGGGCGACGTGGCAGACTGTGTAGGCCGGCCGAAGCGTGGGCAAGTGAAATTTTTTGTGAATATTTTTCAATGTTGATCTGTAATGTGTCGGTGTCTGGGAGACGCGCTCTTGGAGAGCAGCAGGACCACGGACCGGCAGACGAATTTGTAGTTGGTGTGAGGCCCAACGACCACCCTTCTCAGCAGCCCGGGGCGGCGGCCAAGCCTGCGGGAGGCTAAGGCCGCGCTATCTTCCCGGACAAGGGTCTGGTGCAATTTGGTGATCCGGGTACAGACCCTTCGTGCAGTGAGAGGAAGAGGAAAAAGTAATACAAACCGTGAAGACACGAGTGATTTACCCTGATTCGAGCCTCCACTGCCGGGTAATAGCTCTACTCCAGTTTTGTTGCTTATATGGTGGAAAACAATACAGAGGCGCCGAGACCGGGCTTGGAGGCGCCGATCCCGAACTTACAATTGTGGCGACTAGGGACTAAGGCTACTGCTAAGGAAACTTCGGACGCAGGTGTTGCTTGGATGGCTTGAATCGCTTGGGACTGCTTGCCTCGACCGGGTCCGAGGCCTTCCTTTTATAAGCGCGGTGGGCTGCCCGGAGCTGATCTGACGGGCCCCGCGCCGGTCTTTGCTTCAATGGCGACGTTCTTGTCTCGTTCCAGGGCTCTGTCTGGTCCGGAGCCTGCAAGGAGAAACTGTTCAGGTTAGTACTAGACACGTGTTTGTCTTGGAGTGCTGATACGGGGAGGAAACCTTCTTTAGGGAGAAAACACTTTCCCTTTATCCCCAACATGGCAGTGACTGGACCGGGCCAGCCTCGCGCCGCCCGTTGGAGGCATCGCGTTGCGTAACAACCGTTCGTTGCCTGCCAAAGAAAGCAAACGACAAACCGGGCTGCCCGCGTGTCCTTCCCCGGGCTGCGGGTTCCCGGGGAGACACAGTTCGTTCCGGTCAAGGCCGGAGAAAGTGCAGTGGTACACGACAGTTGTCGCCACCTGTCCACGAACAGACGGACTGTCCGCGGAGCCTTCACCCGGGCTTAAGGGCAGTCCAGGAGGTGCGTCACGCCCCTGGCGGAGACCCAGGACAACACGGTTGACCCAAGCTCGGAGCAGGCCCTGGCGGGCTAGGCGCCTCCTCTAGTACGGCCAGGGGTGATCTTTTTGGACCTTCTGTACGCGCGGTGGGCTGGTACGGAATCAGCCCATGGGCCATCTTGAGGTGTGACGCTTATGAATCACCAACATAATGTCACTGTGAAATTTTAGTCCAGGTGAGCTATAATGTCACTGCTGAAATATTTTAAATAATATCTTCTTAAAACAAGGAAAAATCATAAAGTACTAATAAAAACGAGGGCAAAGGTGAAGACATGTGCCATTGACGCCGTTAAGCACAGCCTTAACGGAATAGGGGTAAAGGTGGTCTTCAATTTGAAAAGGTAAGGGCAAAATCACAATCTGAAAAAAAATGAGGAAAAATCACAATTAGCCCTCAAAAGAAGGGTAAGAACACCCAATTGCCCCAACACATATATATATATATATATATCGTAATAACTTCGTATAGCATACATTATACGAAGTTATACGAGTTATATTCATGAGACATTGAGTCTCAAATCCTAGCTCGTATGGGTTGCAATTTTATTTTGGACTGTTTAGCTACATCGGAATGATGTTGGCTTTGATAAATGCATTCACGTTACCTTTACACATGGTAACTCACCGGTTATGTCATTGGTCATTACTCCAAAAGGGATGACCGTGAGCATCACTAACATGCTCGAGGCTTGTCATGCTCTATGTGCTGGCCATGGAGGGTTTTTTTTTGAAGGAAAGGGTAGGAGAGCCGTCGTCCATTCAATTAAAGAAGAAAAACGATGAGACGCACCAAGTTACAACGCAGCAAGACTGCTGCACACCTCAGCCCAAAGGCCGCACACCCACCCATAAGGTCAAAATAGCTTGCGGTGACACACACATGGAAGGGATAGAAGAAGGGAGAGATACAACACCGGCCACTGCCGGTTACACCACCAACACTCACACAACAACGGACGACTCCCAAAGTAGCAGTCTCTCTCGGACGAACCACTCTCTCGGACAAAATAATTGTTTGGAGAATAGCTCTCTTGGACGAACACTCTCTAGAAGTTCATCTATACCCCGAGGATGAAGCCTGCTTTTTACCCCCACACAAGGGTATTATTGGGTTTTCGTCATTAGAGCTCCCCAGATCCTGCCACGAGTTCGCAGACTCATCGATGATCCCAAGAACTGCAGGTGAGCCCCTCTTGCCACCATACCATGCTGCATCCGCATTCTCACGAGGATCCGCGCCGAATGTAGTCGCTATCGCTGTCCCACGCATCGCCGCCACCGTACTGCGCGTCTCCACCACCGCTCGTTGTCGTCGCTAGGTCGCACATCCTCGCCATCAAAACTACCATCCAGATACAAATGAAAAGGGAAGGAAGGTCGTGCTTGTTTAAAAAAAGAGAGAAACCAGATCCAGACTTTCAGGCCTTGATTACTTTTCAAAATAACAAATCTCGTTCGTTTGGATCGGCAGTCGAAAAAACTATAACTTATAGATAAAAATATATAACTTATACACATAAAAACTATATCTATTTTTTAAACAGAAAGCTTAAAAACTATATCAGGCTGAACAACAAAATGTCGATTTTGCCTCACGGGAGTTCTACGTATGGTAACACACGTTCTGCTTTAAATGGGCTGTTATTTTTGAGTTTTTATTGCTAACGGATACAAAACGGAGCGCCGTTAGGCTACCGAGCCATTCGACCGGTACCTGGCTCGCGGGCTGAATAATTATTCAGCACCTACAGTATGTGTGTGTGTGTTTTTGTTCATATAAAGTTTGATTCCCATCTATTGTTGATATATCTGTTGTTTAAGTTCAATTTGAATCAATCGATTTTCAAACTAATTTTTAAGATAGCATTTCATGAGATCGGACCAGTGCACTACCTACTTGTTTCTCAAACCTTTTTGGTCCAGAAACAGAGGAGCTACACCATCGAATGCGTGCAGTCAAAACAAACTAACGTTTTGTCAGAACAAAAAAAAAAACTATGAGTGAATCTTTCATGGAATACTTTCATAGCATATGAACTTTGTAATTTATCTTATTAATATACCACATAATTTATTATTGAAGTTAGCATCCTGTTGACTGAAGGTATATCACTCTTTTCTAATTAGCAGGAGTAGATGGCAAGGAACTTTGCTTTGCTTCTTTTTCTGTGGCATGGTGTCACTATTTTGTCTAATTCTTGTGACGTACATAAATTCCGTAGCAAACTTGGGGTGAATGCGTTTACGGACATGTCAGTGTATTTATCAAAAATACACAAAAAAGGAGCAAGAATGTTTATATTTCATCGTCACGATGAAGTACAACTCCTTGTTGTTATTGCGCTCCATAGCCAGGTCGGCTAGGTACCTGTAGCCTGGTAGGCTAAACTTCTTTTCCAGGTGATCGTCATGTTCTGTATCCCAGGACCTCGGAATGTTACCCGGTTAATTACATACGCGAGCCGGTTTGCGGAACAACTCCGATTAAGTTGTTGGGGCTATCTTCTTCTTCTCGTTGCTTCATGGTTCACCGTGCAGTTGATGGATGGAGTTAAGGTGGCGATGGTAGAATACATGGGGTGGCAGGGTCCATGTAATGCTTAGCACAGCCATTGACATTTGGCAATGCCCGTCCTTGTCGCTTGAACTTGTCATCGTAAGTTTCACGCTGTAGTATTTGAACTTGGGTGGAATGCACAATTAGAACTCCGCGTGTAGGGAAGAGCCGTGCCGCCACCGGCCCGAGGGGAAAGAGGGCACCACCATGACGGGCTGCCGCATGCAGGGGAGAGACCGCGTCGCCGCCGCCGAGCCATTGCAGGGGAAGGCACACCGCCACGAGGCGTGAGGCAGAGGAGAGGAAGGGGGCGTCGTCGGCCGCCGGATTTGGAGCAAGAGGATGGGCGCGGAGGAGAGCGATGATGGGCGCCAGCGCCGCGCGTGGAGAAGAACCGAGGCCACGCCGCCGCCGATGGAGAGGGGCACGCACCACCGAGGAAATTTACTACTGTTTATGGAAATTTAAATCCAAATCATTATAATACTGTTTGTTCAGAAACCTTTCTAGATCTCTACAAGAAGGAACCATTGGAAGCCCATAAGCTAAAAACGAATATTTTGTCTTGAAATCCAAACAGGACAGAGCATCTTATATTGAAAGATGAACACCATATCACCTTCTTCTACCTCTTTATACTCTCTACTCGTCAACCTCGGCAGTCGTACAACACGTCGTCGCTAGCTAGTTCTAAAAGTTTGATCAGTGCTGGTGTGATCAGACGACGAGGTTGACGACCACGACCACGCGTCGTCGTCCTCCTCCTCCTCCTCCTCCTCCTCCTTGGTATGTTTGATGGCAATTGTGAACGTGAGACTTGTACCTCCATCGGGCACATGAAACTATGAAAGAAGAAGTTGCTGGGCCGCCCATCAGCCAGCGACGAGCTTCTGACTCGCACCGCCGTGCTTCTTACTCGCAGCAATAGAGCCCGCCATGGAATGTATGAGGAACGCACGAAGCAGACGAACGGGCTGGAGGACCCCATGTTGTTGGCCTGGACGGAGACGAGAGCGACGTCGAAGCCGCCGAGACGCGCCTCTCGCGGCGCCATGTTTACGAGGAAGAGGTGGCCGTCGTCTTGGGCGCGGAGGAGCTGCAGGCCCGGCTGGACACGCAGGCGAAACTTGTGGCCGTACGTGAACGCCGTCAATGGCCACTGATGGCCGGCGGTGAAGTGGTCGAGGAGCGCCGCCGGCTGCCCGCGGAAGCCGCAGCCGCGCTCCGGGCAGAAGCAGCAGTGGCGGCGGCGCCGGCACGCGCGCTCGTGCTGCCTCTTGGTGTGGTAGGGGATCATGGCGGAGCATCCATTGGCGGCGTGGGCGCAGGGGAGAAGGATGGAGTCCACGGCCTGCTCCATGCCGAAGCAGCGCCTCAATGGCCCGGCTCTTTTGCACACGCTGCACCGGTTGGGATCCTGGAGCTTGCCGTGGCACGACGAGCCACGGCACACTGCACGCGTGCGTCGCGTCGTTAGCTCGTTGATTCATCAATCATCGACTCATCCTAAAAGTAAAATTGATCTCGTACAATGCTTTAATCGTAAATAACTTGGTCATTATAAGAGTCATTGGCCCTGTCTCGATCATGATGAGAGACAAGCTAGGTAACACATCGATCAAAGAATGAATGAGGAATGTATGTACCTGGAGGATGGGACGGGTGAGGGGCTCGCAGCAGATGGGGCAGTCAAAGGCCTCCATATGATCCATCCTCCGATGTACGATGTATCGATCCTCACGTTCAGTGGCGGAGCCAGGATTTTAGAGGAGCCTGGGCATAGCTACATTGCACGAAAGAACAAATAGCAAACAATTGCACAATATATAATATAAAAATTATATCTCCATTAGAGTATTGAAAAAACAACACGTAGCAAATTTGCTAATCATGTCTAATACCAGGCTAAAGAACAGTTTCATATCAATAGTTAGCAGACCGTTTTTCTACCCAAAGACTACAAAATTTTTAATTCCTTCCTCCGAATAATCCAAGCAATTAATCTTGAAAGTCTCAATCAGGACTCAAAGGCTATCATTCTCATATTATCATTCTCAAAAACTATGTTGAAACTGAATTAGTTAATTGTTCGATGTTAATTAGAGACGGAGGAGTGGTGATTCATACGTAGATCGGACGCGCACCACAAGACGGCTGAACAGATTTTCCTTGCTGTTAGCAAAACCGTTCTTGATCAGCGGCGAGATCACCAAAAAGCTGCGATCGGCGCCTCAACGGCGACGGCGATTAGGGCAGGGCGAACAGCTGCTTGGTGCGATTACGACGATTAGGTTATGGACTAAATGTTGTTTACTGATTCCTTTTTAGCACTAGTAGGCCACTACCAGCCCAGCAGCAACCTCAGCCCATCGGCGCCAGCCCAGCAGCTGCAGCCGCGCAGCGCTGCCCAGTGCCCAGCGCTCTGCGCGCGCCGCCTGAATTTTTTTTATTTTTTTGTATTTATTTTTATTCTTTTATGCAAATTTGTATCCCGATTTAGAATTTAGACAGAAATAGGCGGCTGTCGAGCAACGAATTCGTGATCTCGCCCGGTGGAAATTTGAAAGCACGACAGGGCCCACCTGCAGGTGGGTTGCCGTTGCGCCGCGTCGTTTCGAAAATTCAAAACCCGATTACAACCTATCGTGGAACCAAAGCGCGACTGGGGGCAGGGAATCTGATTCCCTCAGGGGGGCCGCGGGCAGGGAAAGGTGGCAGGCGACAGGAGCCGATCGTGCCTTGAGAGCACGACAGGCCCTCTCGCGGGCTGAAAGCGCGACCGGTCTCCATTATTGCCCACCACAGCACGGGTCCAACTCACTTTCACTCCCTCTCTCACTCTCACTCATGCAGGACCGAGAGAGGCGACTCCGCAGGAGATTTTGAGGTAATCTCTCTTCCTAATTCTTGTTAAAATTAGTAGGTATTAGTTAGTTTTAGTGATATATATTGATTGAAGAGTTTATTGGGAAGAGTTTGTGAACTTTTGACCTGGTAAATTTGATTTTATATGAAATTTTGTTAAACTTTGAATGAATGAAACACTGAAAACTTGATAGGCTAGCCATATATGTTTGTAAGTGCTGAATGTGGAAGAAAATATTTGAACGGAGCGCATGTTTGAACACCGTCTGTGCAAAACCACCAGTGCCAAATAGGTTAGGCATAATGGTAGCCATATGTATTAGCGTTGTTTTGGAACCAGTAGGAGTGACGATTGTAGATTGAATATTTGGCTAGTGTTGTGCCAGCACTAGCGCTGCACCCCCATAATACGGTGCCGGCACTAGCGCTGCTCCGTCCTACTAGGTGTCGTCACTAGCACTGCACCGCCCTACGGTATGGGCATCGAGGAGGGCATCACTACTTCCTACGATGGTATGCACATAATGACCTTTGCTTACGACATTGCAAGTTGCATGTGGTTGCATAATTTCTAAACTTATTTATTTTTCAGATGATTCTCACAGCTTTGCACCACACGAGAGCATGCCGTTTGATCTCGATAACTATCTAGTTGACGACCCCACCACACCTGTCGATATGGAGAGGCCTCATAGATAAGTTCGGCCACGCGACCCACTCACATACTCCCGAGATCAGGTGCGCCACCGCGGGGCTAGAAATCAGCAGCTGCAGGGTACGAGGCAGGTGTGAGGACAGCAGTGATTTTGTATGTACCATCTTTGTGTCCTCTTTGTATTGCAACTGGCACATTTATGTCCCTATCTAGGGTACATATATTTTCCATAACTACCCAAACAACTCTAAAAATTTTAAAATTAAAATAGTTCGACCTCTATTTGCAGTCAATCACATTAACATTTACATCGGCAATCACAATTAAACATCAAACATTTTGTTGCTTTGGGCCGGCAAATATATACGACTTTTACGTACATGCCTACTATATGTATTCAACAATTAATGTCACATGTACCATTATCACAAGATACAACAAACCTTTAGCAACACATGGCACAACATTAACCCCACATATTCACATAAAAAATTGCCACACATGTCCCTATCGTGCATCGAAACAACGACTGTAGCATGTCGTTTTTTTCAAACAACGACGGGGCCATGTCGTGCATTGAAACCGTGACAAGGTGATGCCTGTCCTCCGCGGCAATTCTGCTACAGGGCGAGCAACCGGTCGATCATCTAAAGCGCGATCGCACTTTTAAAGCTCGAAGGGCGCCTACTTCTGTCTAATTTCCGAAGCGGGATACATTTTTGCATAAAAGAATAAAATAAATATATAAAAAAATTTTCGCGCTGCCTTGCTCCACTCGCCGGTGGGAAGCCCGGGCAGTTTCCCACCCTGCTCGGGCCTTAGATCCGCCCGTGCTCATGTTGCATAGATAGATCATCCCATGTTCAGCTCCTGTTTGAGATATTTGAAAGAGAAACCATCCCCTTCTCCTCCACGCGGCAGGGGCGACAGGCTCGCCACTCCCTTCTCCTCCATGCGGCAGGGGCGGCCGGTGCGCCACCTCTCTCCTTACGGCGGCGCGAAGGGCCCAGCTGGGCGGGCGCCTCCCCCAGCGACGTGCCGCCCCCTACTCCGCGTCGCCCTCGATCCGCCGCCCGGGCCAGATCCCGTCGCCTCCAACGCACACAGTCGGGTGCTGAACAGCGCCGCCCCGGCAGTCGATCCATGCCGCCCCGACGTAGTTTGCCCCCGATCAGCCGCCTGGCAGTCTTCGCACCCGATCCACTTAATAAGCGTTGGATTGCATCAAGATGTGGGATCCTAATTTGGGTATGATTCTTAACGGGTGCACTCGATAAGATTCTTTGATATGGAAACCTAATAATGCCTTCATTATGTTGCATATTTGATTTTGAACTCCTCCCATGACAATTTAATGGTACGGTAATTAGGAATGCAAAAACAAATGCAATTAATGTGGCCCTCTCATTAGCAATTAATGTGGTCCTCTCATTGTGTTAATTATTTTTAAAAAATGAGTATGTGCGTATATATAGGTATGTCCAAGAAAAATTATATTTTGCTCATTGAAAATGCTATGTACGTACGAATTATGTCTTTTTTCTTAATTATTTTTAAGAACAGGTATATACATGAATTATGACATACCTAAAGAATTGCAGATTTTGCATTCTTGAATGTATATTTTAGTAATGTTGCGTGCAAATAGGTATGTCCAAGAAAAATAATGTTTTGCTCATCGAAAATGGTAGGTAGTACTAATCAGGTCATTGTGTTAATTATTTTTAAGAATAGGCATATACGTGGGTATATCGTATTAATTTTAATTACTTCTAACATACTATTGGGGAACCAAATGTTTAGGTACTAAAACTAGGTATGATATGTAATTTTAGGTATGGTTTTGTACAATATAGTTTGTTTTTAATTATAATAAAAATAGGTATGACTTTTGGAAAACTCAAAGGTTAACTTTCAGGGTATATTTTCATTGTAGGGAAATTTCTTTTTTTTTCGACATTACATTGTGGGTATGTAAAAACTTAGGTATGAAGTTCTCTAGCTACATAATTTATTCTCAACATAGGGTAATTTCTTTTTCCCCCGACATTACATTGTAGGTATGTTACTAAGATTTTTCATAATAAAAATAGGTATGACTTTTGGAAAACTCAAAGATTAACTTTCAGGGTATATTTTCAACGTAGGAAAATTTCTTTTTTCTCCACATTAAATTTTAGGTACGTAAAAATTTAGGTATGAAGTTCACTAGTTACATAATTAATTTTCAATGTAGGATAATTTCTTTTTTTCGCAACAATTCATTGTAGGTATGTTACTTAGATTATTTTCGTAATGTAGCGTTAATTTCATGGTGTATGGCATATTTTGGGTATGAAAATCACTAGACATGTTTTGATTTATGCGGTGTGAATTTCATTGGGTATGATAAGTACTTGTTCAGATGTTTACTTGAACTTTATATATTTTATAATAGAGTTTGCTTGAACTTTATATTAGAATAGGTATGATTTTTGGAAATGCAAAGAGTAATTTTTTAGGATATATTTTTAAAAGGACTACGTATTTATATTTTATAATATACCAGAGCATATCGTTGTTCAGTATTTTTATTTTTATTCAACATGGGTGAGAAACATATCTAAAATACACATTTATTTATCATGTATAAATAGGTATGTAACAACGAGCTTTCCGGAAAAGCTTCACAGTTCGCAGTTAATAAATTTTCTAAAGTCGAAATCCCCATAAAAATGAACACAATTTACGATTGCTCGTACATAAATGAACAAAAATTGGTCAAAATTCACCAGGCAAATCACCTCCCCGCTGCCTACATCATGAATTTATTCAAATCGTGTAGATGGCGTAGTTGACTTCACACCCATAGGAAAACGGCAAAGCATGGAAACAAAAACGAATCAAAAGCCAGCACGCGAACTCAAGAGTCCGTCACAAGGGGGCGGCGGTGAATACGGTGTTGGGGGCGACGAAGACTACCAGGCGGCGGATCGGGGGCGGACTACGTTGGGGTTGCGTGGATCGACTGCCGGGACGGCGCTATTCAGCGCCCGACTGTGTGCGTTGGAGGCGACGGGATCTGGCCCGGGCGGCGGATCGAGGGCGGCGCGGAGTAGGGGGCAGCGCGTCGGTAGGGGAGGCGCCCGCCGCGCCGGGCTCGTCGCGCCACCGTAAGGAGAGAGGCGGCGCACCGGCCGCCCCCTACAGCATGGAGGAGAAGGGGGTGGCGAGCCAGCCGCGCCTGCCGAGTGGAGGAGAATGGGGGCGGCGGCGGATCGAGGACGGACGGCATCGGGACAGCTCAGATCGATCGCGCCGGGTGAGGTGGATGGGGGCGCCGCCGCTGGAGAAGGAAAGGGGGGCGGCGCGCCGGCTGCCCCTGTCACCCGTGGATGGAGAGCCTAGGAGTAGAGAGGGGAGAGAGGGGGAGGGGCGCCGCCGCCGGATTTGGGGAAGATGGGGAGCAACGCAGTGTTTGAACGTATATATGCCACTGGAATCAAGGAAGGAAATAAATGAGAAAATTAATTACCTTCCAAAAGCTAATACCCGCAAACGGGTTTTAACCACTCCATACCCACGAAGCTTGACACAATTTTTAAAGCAGATCGAAGGGAGGAGAGCATGGGAGCCCAGACCTCGGGGAGTCCCTGTTATTTTTATTAATATGGTACGTGGTGGCGGCTTTAGGGTTTGGCCGGAGCATCCAGGCAGACAAATTGCAAAGCTAACGTTTCTTGGAAATTAATCCACGGATGGAATTAATGAATTTATATAGAATGAGAGAGGGATCGATCGAACGTAGTACATATACTCCATATATAGCCACTTCGGCTTCTATATATTTACGGTCCTGCTATTTGGCCGTCGTCTGCCATATTGTCCATTGCGCAGTCATTTTTTTAGCAGTATAAGAAAGAAGCAGCACTTAAAAAAAGAAGTAGCAGCTAGGCGCATAGCCCATTGGAAGCCCATAAGATAAAAAACGAGTATTGTTTTACGGAAACGCTATTTCCATAAGATAAAAAAGTGGATTGTTTTACAGAAACGCTATTTCGCAGGCGCTTGCGTGGGACGAAATCATGCAGGCGTCGCCTTCTCTAGCTCTGCCACCATCATCGTCGATCTCCGGCCGCCGGCGCCGCCGGGTAAGGATTAGGGTTTGGGGGTGTACGGTTTTTGTGCTTCCCAGCTATACATTAAGGGTAGGGGAGGTGGAGGCCTGGCGATTGGTCGGCGTTGTAAGGGCGGCGGCAGAGGTTGCCGGCGCCGCCGGAGCCGAGGGTGTGGAGAGATGGCGGTTGGGCCAGCGACGGCGAGCAGATCAGGACGTCGCGGCCGTCGTGGTTATGGTGAGCGGCGCCGGCCGGCGATGGGTGGACAGGAGGCGAAGCGGCCAGCGGGGGCAGTGGCTGGAAACACAGAGCAGAGGGAGAAAGAAAGGGGATCGATCTCAAGCACGGTTGGTGTTGGCTAGATCCCAAGCAGGCCAGAGGAAACGAAGCCGAATAAAAGAGAAAGGCCCACAAAAGAGAATCGTGCAGACACATGACATGCACGTACCAGCAGGCAGCAGCAAGACTGCTTATTTTTTCGCCCATGGACTTCTTTGCTTGCACTTGCACATGGACCAGGGCTACTGGTAGCTAGCATACATGCATGCTGCTTCAGTTTCATGTTGCTGCGTATCATATTCCTATATATAGTTTTGATGCTACTTTCCAAATCCCAGGCCTTATTTTTGGCCAAAGAGGAACCACACTGTTGACTCGCTGTTCCCAAGTGCCAACAAAATCAAAATCATGGGTTGCAGCCTGATCCTAGAGGCCCTAGGGCCTAGCCTGTGGTTGGGCTTTCATCTCGTGGGCCGGATGGGCCTGGTAGACATGCATCTCCATGTCTGCTTCAATTCCTTCTGCTTTTGGGCTCGTGTGCGTCTAATCGATGACAGACACGTGTGGCTAGGCTAGCTTGCCGTTACCAAGGAATTAATAGGATGATTAGGCTCTCATCTCCAACGATGCAAAGAAAATTAATCAATCCTAGCTGGATGCACAGCTGCATGCACGTGTGGGCGGAGACATGGACACGTAGGCGTAGCCTAGCTAGCAGTGGCCATCGCCACCTCTCAACTCAATTCAGTGGCATGTCAGAGCAACACTGCCTGCTCGTACAGTCGTACGTACGTGTTCAATCATCATCGTTAACGTACGTACGTACGTACATGTATATACAGGCCAGTACATATATGCATGTACACGCGAGCACGTGTATACATATTTCTAGCACGTGGAATTAATCTCCGCATGCATGCATGCATACGTACGCTGTCTCTCTGGCATGCCCATTCATTGTGTAGCGAGCAAGCACCCAGGAAATCCAACCGACTTACGCACCTACGGATATACTAGTACCTACGTGCAGATAGCTTGGCCGATGCATAAATTGTTTCACATCGATCAACGAGCGACAATTAATGCTCGCCTTTTCTTGTTTACTTGTCGTCGTTTACTTTAATTTGTATGTACTCTTAGACTATCCGTCTTATTAAAAAAATTAGTGCAAATATGGTAAAATATAAGTCATTGTTTAAAGTACCTTTAATGATAAAACAAAACAAAACAAAACAAAATAAATTGTAGTTAAATATTTTTTTTGAATAAAACGAACGATTAAAGGACATGACTAAAAGTCAACGGCAACAAAAAAAAATGGAATAGAGGGAATAGATGTGATGTGAGCTAATTAATGAGGAACCATATGGTCAGAAAAATGTGGTTTCCTGCCACACAATGTTGATTTGTCCTAACTAAAATAACTTTATAAATAATGTCCCGTAGAATGTTACTATATGCACGTTTGGCCTAGCAAATTACCATTTTTCAATTATCTAGCACGAAAAATAACCCTTCTCCCCTTCTTATCTCTTCTCTGGATCACTCGAAATCAGAAGCCATCGCCACTACCGCCATGGCCAACCACCTCTTCTTGCTCATTGCCTTCACCGTCACATCCATTATCATCGTCAACATGTGCCTATGCAACACTCTGTTCCTCTCCTTTAGCCCACCTGAAGCCTGTCAACAACCTCGACCACCGTGACCCTTTCATCATCACGATCATCACCATGCATCTTCCACATCTGCCGCCTTGTCCCTCATGTCTGCAGCAATGCTCTACCCAAATTCCACCATCTCCACTCCATTCCCTCCTAGCCCGCCAACATCCATATCTGTCGAGCTCCATCCTGCCACTAGTGACAGACGTGACCTCAAGGAGCGCGCAAATGACATCCTTGTGGTCGCTCATCTTTGGCCTTGATTTCGATGTGCTTGCAGCCACCTCCTTGTAATCTGTTCGGTTCATCCCACCCTACATACCGTTGACAATTGAAGGAGAGATGCCGATAGGGGCGGCGACCGTGGAGATTGGGTGGGGCTCGGTCGCCGCCATATATATAGCCACCGGGGAGGGCCAAAGGTAGGGACGGATGTTGCCATCGAGAGAGGAAGAAAGGGAGAGGTCCATGGGGGGAGGAAGAGAGGATCAGGGTAAAAAATGCTCGTTCTGAAAGTGCAAAAAAAAAAAAAAGAAAAAAAAGGAAAAATGGCATATTGGTAAGGCCCTCGCATGCTGTTTGATATTTTGTGGAGATCAGCCATCTCTAAAATTAATGGCATTTCAGCAAGTCCAATTCAATAGAGCGGTGTAGCAAAACCCCGTGCACGCGCGCGTACACTACAGCTGGTAGCTAGTAATCAGTTAATGGAGGATGGAATTGAAGGAAGAAGAAGAAGAAGAAGATGATGAGAGGCCGGCAAAACAAGGCAAGGTAGCCCCCACGCATGTACTGCAGCATCACATGCATTCATGCATGCCTCCTGCTGCTGCACTGCACCAGCGATCACCTTTTTTCATTTTTGTCGATTTTTTGTTCGAAAAGGAAGGCTAGCTAGCTAATATATTGCATGCGTTTTAAAACAGCCACAGCAGATTTTCTCAAATCGTACTTAGAAAGATGTCCAGTGATACATGCTCTATGCTCATTTGTACGATTAATCGATAATTCTCCAACCACTAAGGGGGTCGAAATTTCGATCATCACAATTCACAAACGTTCCCAACACAATAAAATTAAGCTGTCAAGCTAGAAATGTTCCCATCATGCATCTACCAGCCTATTGACATCTTTCTCGACGGCTACTTGTCGAGGGGTAGACCGCCACCGTCAAACGGTAACTTTACTTCATCACCGAGCCTAATTTTCAACTCTTGGCCTACATCTAGGAATATCGCTAGAACCTGACGGCTAATTTTCAGTGGCCGGCAATCGAGAATGAACTATATCGTATGGTTTTCCTAGCTAGCTTTATCGATGGTTTCGATTGTCATTTCCGCTGTGAACGTATCACATGGTTAGTTTACAGGGGAAAAAATGATGGCCGGAGCTAGCTAGATACAGTATACAGCATGCGGCAGATCGATGCCAAACGGGCCCATCCATCAGCTTACACGTCATGCATGTACGGATCCCGACCCCACTCAATGGTGTACGGAACTCACGTACGCGCGGCCTGGACCGTCCGATCAACATCTAGCGCGCATATATGCATGCATGGTCCAGTACCTCGCGGTACGTGTTGGCGCGTGACCACACCTCCTCGTCTCATCATCAACATGTATGCATGCTGCTGCTGCTTACTGATGAATACTCCTGCAGCTAGCTGCTATAGCATCCGTGCGCGCGTGCATGGTTCTCTACTGATCAGATACATGTGCAAATTAAATGAGGCATGCATGGAAGCCATGAAACTATATCATGCATATATATATGTACTAATTAATTAATTATTCGCTTGTTCCTAGCTGAGAAGATGATCAGACAGTGGCAGTCGGTCGGTACTCTCTTCACTCTCGTCTGCAGCTTAATTAGCTGCTAGTCATTATGGCCCTGTTTGTTTTAGATTAATGCTGAGTTACATTTTACTGTAGCAAATTTGTGACCCATTCGAAATATGTTTTAAAAAAATTCAAAAATTTATGAAAAAAATATTTTGCGAACTCTAAAAAGAACTATTTAAAACCCCATAAAAATAACTACAAAATATTACAACATTTGGCCTATACAAAAATAACAAAATTTCATTTAATTTAATCTGAAACAAACAAGGCCTATATATGCAGAAGGTTCGATCGATCGAGGAGCAGCTAGTATATATGTATGTATGCATCAGTTGTGTTGCAGGCGCATGTATGACACACTGAGAACTCATCAGGCACATTGCTCGCATAAGCATGTGCATGCAGATGCAGCCAAGTGGGCTGCATGTTTAATTAATTAATTAGTTGCTGCTCCATAGACCTCTCACAAGCATGCACACATGTATACATTCATCAATGATACCTGCATGAACAAACTAGCCACCTGAATGCATGTGGTATAGCTTGCTGCTTGCGCCCGCGCAGTACAAACTTCACATTTATTCCAGGAATGCACAACTAACGCTGCCACTGCCGAGATGCATGGATTAAGCAATGCTGTACGCCCACACGCACGTACAAAGCAACTAATAAAAGGAACGAGCGAGGTGGCCCGCGCGTTTGCACGGCTAAATTTGTTTCGGCGTATAGAGTTTATCTCTAACTCATAATCTATCTCTAATATATTATATCGGATTTAGAGTTCATCTCTAATATATTACATCGGCTTCAATATTTAATCTAAATTTCTAATATTTTCTTTTAATATAATATTTTCTTTTAATATAAGCTGCATAGATCTTTTATTTTTTCTTTATTTATGTGAGAATTTCTTTGATTAATCTAGATCGTTATAATTTGGCCGCACCCGTTGATCGAGTGGCTAAAATAATCATATTATATCATCTTTAGTATTAATTAATCCAAATTTCTAATATTTTTTTTAATCTAAGCCGTTATAATCCGGCCCCACAAAAATCAGCGGCACAGATCTTTTTTTTTTCTTGATTTTGGTGATAATTTCTTTGATTGATGTGGGCCATTATAATTTGGTCCCACTATTGATAGAATGGTTGAAATAATCTTGGTGGCGTGGACTAACGTGGTGACTCCGTTTTATTGAGATAAGTTTTAGAGTTTATCTCTAATATATTAGATCAGGTCTAGTAGTTTGTTATAACGATTAATATTGACCGCTAGATTTACATAATATTATCCACATTCAACGATATAGATCTTTTCTTTTTTCTGAATAACTTGGAAATTTCTAGTATGTTTCGATTAATGTGGGAATTTCTAGGATTTAGAATTAATGTGGTTGCTCCGTTTAACTCTGTTTTGTATATATATATAGTATATAGTAGATAGATAGATTAATTAGCTAGCTGCCATGGACGATTAGTCAGGCATATATATCTCGCTTGCATGTTAAGCAAAATTAACCGCGCGTACATGTGTTAATAACATTGCACCACATGAGATAAGATGAGATAAAATTAATCATGAGGTGAAGGAATGAGAGGAGGCAGCTGAGCTGAGTGCATTGCTGCTTTGCTGCTGGGACGGTACACTACACACTAGCTAGCCCAAGTAAAAGCGAGCGAGCTCGCGAGTGAGATATGCATGAGAAGTTTTTTTTCACCTTTGGCTTCGAGACAGCAGTACCACCATTCTGCAAGGCTTGTCCCTCTGGTGCATCTCTGCATATATACATTGGTCCCTTTCCAATGGCACAATAATGGCAATGTACGACGTGCCGTACACCGTCCGGCCTCTCTCTAGCTAGCTGCAGATGGATGCAGATGCATGGTCCACTTAAATTGAACGATCTAGCCAGTGATGTACGTCTCCATGACTTACCACTGTTCCTCCTCTCCATCAATATGACGCGCCCCCATTCACATAATTCGTCCACTGCTGCCTCCACATCTCTATCTGCCCCCAGATCTCCTGCCTCAGCTTCTTCTTCACCATTTGCTCTGATCACCACACACATGATCAGCACCAGCACCAGCACCAGCACCAGCACCAGCTGCACCACCACACATCTCATCTGTATCCAAAATATCCAGGATCGATCAATGTGCATATGATTCAGGCTTCAGACATTAATTTATGGCAGTGTACGTACGTCTATATATCACTTACCAAAGAAAACACGTCTTGGAGCAGTTAGTAGTTAGTACACCACATATGCTTAGTATCGAGCCTAGCTATATATGTATCACTAGCCAAGAAACCAATCACATTGATGAAACAAAGAAGAAGCTACCTTGCATATGTATAGCTAGCTAGGGATCGAATAGAAATACTACCTAAGCGGCTGCCTTGATTTGCAGACATAACTATATAGTACCTTGCATAATGAGTGGAAGGCATGAACATGAGTAATATATAGCAAACAAAAGAGTTGAAGCAGCAAGCACACACCTAATTATAGTGCATGTGTGTGTACATGTTGTGTCTTTCTTGGGTGTGACCCCCAGTTTGGAAATGGAATGAAGGATGTATATATATACACATACATATAAATGGAATATATGCAGTTAGCTAGACTAGTGCCACACAACATCCCAAACTAATGATGATGGGGAATATATGCAGAGCATATCTGCGTCTATCAGATGCTGCTAGTGCAATGCAGTGAGCGCCGCATTGGGACAAGAACCAAAGTACATGTCTGACGAAATTACGGAAAGGAAACAATACTGGTTAATTTGTCCGATTAACAATGTGCAGACCAGCTTTGTGTTATTAATATCTTGTATGGCCACTCTCTGCAAAGCACAGGGTGATTAACCAGAATCTAACAGCTGGATCGATCGATCGATAGTAATGAAGGATATATATATCTGACGAGATCAAGCATAAAAGGAGGAGCAAACCATTATATTAACATCATGAATAGCGAATGTGGCCGCGCGTGCAAGAAGCAAGGCTGCAAAATGATTGGGAAGCTAGCGCTTGATAAGATGGATGTGTAACCTTGAACACAGAAGGTGCAAGCAGCTGGATTAATTAATTTCCAATCAGCAGTCACCTCATTCAGCACAAGCGAACGTACCTTGAAAACTTCCATGGTACAAGTGTACACATGATGCCAAGAGAAGTGACGAGCTAGCTTTAATTCCCTTTTGTCAGAAGAGCTAGGGAGCTTACTTGGAATCAGGCTCATAATATATCATAAAATCACGGCATACATATATCCCCGGCCTAATCGCGCGGTCATTAAGTATATATATTGTGCCCTCCTTGTGTACCAGCTGAAGAAATCGCAGGCATGTGGGAACCTGAAAAAAAACATCGTCAACAAGAGGAGCATACACAATAAAGCAATACAAAAACCAAGGTGCACATACATAATTAATTTCCTTCCCTCTATCAAAATAATTAATTACCTTCCAGCTGTGCCGAACCTCAATCAATCAACAAAAGCCTTGTGTTCAGTCGAGATTGTAAAGTCAGCGATGAAATTCACAACATTGCTTGCATTTGTTAAATTTGGGCCAGAGCTTAATCAAGCGAGCATGCATGTAGTTTATGGTTACCATTTGCCAAAAAGAATAAAAAAATTAAGAAGAATTTGAAGCGAGAACGCCCAAATTAACCAACTCAAGGAATAGGGCAAGAAGAAGAGAGACGCAAGTGCATCAGAGTATCAGGCTCTTTATATGGCTCTTCAAGCGCTGAGTCGAGCGTCTGCTGATGCAGCATCATCAAGATTCTCATCATGTATACAACAGCCGCCGTAAACCTCTTGTTAATTTGAGGTGAATTCGATGTGAATCTTGATGGTGCTGCACCTGCAAACACCGACTACTGTCTGCTTCAGATCAATTCCATCGGTGCGCGACTTAGCCGCGGGGAGATCATATATACTCACCATGGCTTAGAGATGGATACATACATCCATCCATCCAGCTAAAAATATTTACCCAAAGGAAGAGAAAAGAAAGAGATCGGGATTCCACATCTATCCGTACATGTTTGGATCGAGGCATATATTCAGATGGAGTGGATCAAGAAGACAGCCAAGGCACGCATATGCGTATGGGATCGATATCTAGGGAAAATCAACCACCTAGTGTGCAAAACCAATTCGATAACAGATGCAAGTAAGTTGCAAGAAAACGCAGAGCAAAGAAGCAAGAACCCGGCCGATCTATATATGGATCTGCAGGCCACGCGCCACCGCAGAGCCCTCCTCCTCGCCGCGGTCGAACAGGAGGGGAAAATTCGATCTACATGTAGAGATCGAGAAGGCCAGAGAGAGGGGGAGAGAGAGAGAGAGAGAGAGAGAGAGAGAGAGGCCTAGCTGGGCAGAAGCAGCTGAAGCTAGCTAGCTATATATAAGGCCCTAGAAGAAGGGGAGAGGAGGGGGCAGGCAGGGAAAACCCTAGTTTGGGAGTCGTACTGGCTGGATCTTGTAGATATAGCATGAGATCGAGAAGCAGCAGCTCGCACAGAGACGGCACGGCAGGCAGGGCAGCCATCCCCCCGGCTAATCAAGGTCACAGCGGCCATGTAGCAGCAGCAGCAGCAGCTACCTAGCTGCAGCTAGCTAGTTGGTACTACTACTACTACTGCCACTGCCCTCTCTCACCTCAAGCTCCCTCCTTGGAGGCCAGTGGCTAGAGCTAGCTAAGCTAATGGAGGGAGAGAGTGAGTGAGAGGAGAGAGAGTAATGATAAGGTTTAGAGGCAGTGAAAGGGTGTAGAGCTAGGATCAATAAAGAAGGAGAGGAGAGAAGAGTGAGAGGAGAGTGAGAGTGAGACGGAGGAGAAGGGAGGGGAGGCAAGCGATGGGGGGTTGCTGACATGTGTGCTTTTGCGTCTGATTGGTCCACTCCATCGTTTTCGCAGGAGCACATGAGCATGACAGCGCCACCCACACGCACCCCTCCCCCTTTCTTGATTAGTCATACGTAAGCCTGTCTTCAACAGGCTCTCTTAAAGCATCCTCTACCCTAAAATAGGGAATGGATTCTTCCTCTATGTGCTCCAACAGCATTCCCTATTTCGTTCCCTAAAATAGAGTTTTTCTCGATCCATCCCCTTATATGTAGGGGCTCTCTCTCCCCCTATACAATTCTCTATATAGGGAACGCTGTTGGAGATGGAAGAAATATAGGGTGAGATTTTTTTTTAAAGGGAACCTGTATATGAGGCTATAGGGGATCAAATTTAGGGATTCCTGTTGGAGACAGCCTAAAGGACTCGTTTTTGTACTATTATTATATTCATAACCACCATTTTTTATTATATATATATAGTGCCTCTCTCCCCTGTTCCATTAGCCAATTCTTGATCGACGCAGGGCGCGCGCACGCACGCTCGATCTCTCCTGGTGCTGCTTTGGTTAAAGAATGGAAAAAATTAACTGCAAGCTAAGACGCTGCGATTCATTGGCTATTATTTGTGGACACTATCTTTTCGTACCTAGCTATAACAAAAGACATTACAGTTCGGTAGTGATTGGCTCTATACCACTTTTTTATATTGTTGTAAACTAAAAAAACAAGACTAATATAAACTTTGGTAAGATCCACGACAAGTTCAAGGTAAAAGCCTCAAATCGGTCAGGCCAAATAGTTTTCAGTCCTAAACAAATAAGTGATTGCCTACGAACCAAATAGTTTTCAGTCCTAAACAAATAAGTGATTGCCTACGAACGAAGGTACGTATAGATCATGCATGCCGATAAATTCAATAGTTTTGTCGTAAAAGAAAAAACCACTATCGCTATTATAATGAAATTTAGGATATATAGTTCTGCCGGAGCTCCCACCGGGGTAGAATGGGGCTTTAGCCCCGAACATCGGCAGCTCGCAATTAAACATATAGTGTGACCCATCTGTACATAAATAATAGTTAGCGACTGCATTTTAATTATAGATGAAAGGTTTATCCTCATTTTTCTTTTAAATCTAAATATATGTAGCTGTTAACTAGTTGTTTGTGTTTGTGCACTATCATGTCTATGATGTGGTATATGTATAGGATATTAATTTTATAATTTAGTAATTTGATATTGTTAGCGCTTAACTCTTATATTTCTTTTATTTTACCTATCAACATGTTCAAAGCGGCTTGAGTTTATTTATTCAGCCAACTTATTTATTTAGCCCTACATACAACTAATTTCAACTCAGCCAACTTATTCATTCAGCACAGCCACTTCCAGTCTCTAAAAACAATGTCCAAAAGCTCTTACTTGATGCAACTTGTTTTTTGAAAGATAAAGTGGCCGTGAGATTTTTGAGAAACAGGGTTGCAAAGTCTTTTATTTTTTGGCTTTTGAAACCAACCCAGTTGAAATTATCCACCCTTAGTCAATTTTTATGGTTTCTCCAACGGTGATATATATTAATTTCTAGCCATGACATTTAGTTATAAAAAAAACTTCAGCTGTGCCATATCGATTTGCACGGCCTAAAATATGAATAGATCACTTTGCATGATTATGTTTGGCATCATTAGCTCTCTCCATTAGAAATCGATGGGAAAAAAAAAAGAAGGGAAGTGAGGAAACAGAAAATATTAGTAAGCAAAGCAATGATTGGGGGATGTTTTGCGCGTGGAAATAGCAATATGCTGGGGGGACATGGCCTAGTCCACCAGTCACAACAGAAGACTGGCACAAAACAGGTCAGTCCGTGTCTAAAGTTAACGTCCACCCCGAAAATTTCTCGCTGACGTGACGGCGTGACATGGATGTGTGGGTCACCTATCTGTATCTACTACCTATCTGTACTCGTTAATCTAGCCTAAATACTTAGATTTTTTTACCACATCAAATCATAATACATGTTATATATGTGTCCATTAATTCCCTTGGACATATTCAAGCTAGGACAATGCAAGCACAATAGCTTAGTCATGAAGGGGTTAATTATAATTTTAATTATTTAGAGTCAGGGACAGCAAAGCCTTGTTCCTTTTCGTTTAAATTAAATTAAACAAAAAAATATCATTTTTATACTGATCAAATGTACTACGTAGTCATTTTTATAAGGTTTTAAATAGTTTTTTTAGAGTTTCTAAAATAGTCTTCATATGACAATTTTCAACAACTTTCGGCTCGAAAGGCTGAGGCCAAGAACTCAAACCTTTCTCAGGTCTTAACCCCTAGGCTCCACTACAGGAATCTGTAGCAGTGTCGGTGGCTAAAGCCCCCGTCACAAGTCAAAATAACGCCGACATTGACCTTTGTCGGCGGCTAAAGTTTGCCAACCTTGTTTGGCCGACACAGCTGTATTTTGTCGACGGCCCCGCTGACAAAACTGAAACCTGGGGCAATGCTCCTGTGCAGTTGGTCTATGTCGGCGGCTTTTGTAGCCGTCAACATAGCCTTTGGCAAACGACCCGATCCTATCACGGCGCTCTGACTTGTGGGGTCCATGTCACGAGCGAGAAGCTAGACGACATGTGTCTAAAGTTATATCAACGGGCAACTGAAAGGCCGCTGACACAGCTCCTTCCTGGTGAGTTCCCATGCCCCTCTGGCACAAAGCTATGTCGGCGGCATTTAGTTCGGCCGCCTACATAGCTTAGGTCTGTATCGGCGGCATATATTTGGGCCGCCGACTCTAGTACAGAGCTATGTCGGCGGCATCTATGTGGGCCGCCGACATTGTCCTTGGTCTGTGTCGGCATCTAATGGGTGGGCTCCAAATTTGAATTTTCATCCTGGGGGCGGGAGGGGGCTGACCCTTTGTCTGCAGACTCGATTGGGGCGCCGACATTACTCTCACTGTGTCGGCGGTTGAGGTTGTGCCATCGAAATTGGTTGGTAGGTGGCTTCCTGGCCGCCGACACTGAGTTTTCTGGCCACCCACGTAGAGTTCGTTTCCTGAAAAAGGCAGTGCAGCTGATAGATAGCTAATGAAGAAAAGGAAATGGGAGGGGGAGCTACAAGTGCAACAGGAACGCAGAGGAGGGCAGGCGATTCCCATTGGTGCGTGCAGGGGGAGCCTGAGTTGTTTGTTCGGTGGCATTGTGGCGCTGCCATCGCCACCATGCATGGTCCGCTCAACCAGACATGCATATATGCCCCTACTACACTAGTCCACACCACACCCCCTTCGTTTTCTCTCTTCTCTAAGCTGTTCTCCTCCTCAGCTCCTCCTATTATTGCCCTCCTCTAGCTTCTCTCATCTTTTCTTCCTCACATGTACACTATCACTAGCCATTTAGTTACTATTAGGAAAAAAGGGTTTCGTAACAAGAAAACATCACCAAGTTTAGTGTGATGTGGTTTATATTCGCATCAATGTCTTCCAAACCTTGTTGGCTGGTTTGGTGGCTTCTCGATTAGTCTCGGAATACCGGTAATATCTAGTGTGGGCTAAAATTAAATCTTATTATATCTTATTCGGTATTATCATACGGATGATTTCTTAAAACTAATGCTAGGAGATATGGAAGAAATGCAACAGAAGAATTTTTCAAGGCCAGTCCCTTCCTTTGGGTCGCGTTGTTGTTCTCATTAGAGAGGGGATCGCGGACTGGTCCGCATCCTCCTCGTCCTTTCCATTGACTGGCTAGTTTTTCCCCTCCCCCTCCCCCTCTCTTTCCTCAGTAGCTTTGTAGTGTTCTCCTCTCCTTAATGAAATGGCAGAGCACCTTCCCTTTAGTTAAAAAAAAATTTAATGCCGGTGTTGTCTACTTTTTTTGTGATTTTTTTTCCTCTGTAACCAGAAGTATTACTGTATAATCAATTATAGCCGAAAGCAATCTCTGGCTCTCTGCTCGATGTTTACTCGTTTCCTCTCCGAGTCCGACGTAGTACAAACCGAGTGCAAATCTGGAGCTCGGATCTCCAAGCACTCGCGTGGCACAGCTGGCATTCACACAGCGAAGTGCCAATTAATTACTCGTCGTGTACTATTAATTAGCAGGATGCTCAAGGGATTATATTACTACTACTGTAGTTCTTAATTAAGAACTACAGTAGTAACTAAGAACGTATTCGCACTGGTGGTATCTGCGTGCACATATACGAGTTAAGCCAGCACGCTGCTGCTGGTATTAATCCTCTTCGCACGCTGCGGCCGTGGATATATGGATGTGATCGACATCGATCGCTCTTATATATGTCAACTCATCTTCTTCTTCTTAATTACCCTGTCATGCATGCATATTGATCGATATTAGCAGTACTAGTTTACTGATAACCCTGGCGGCGAATCATGTACGTACAGACAGAAATTCTGACTTTAGTAACATGCAAATAAGCTAGCTACCCAATACCCAACCAGGCCATGTGCAGTATATATATGTTAAATTTCTTTAGGCGGTCGATAATATTGTGTAGGTGAAGTGTGTGTGTGTAGAAATTTCCTTAGGCGATAGATAATATTAATTGTGAAGGTGAAGCTAGTACGTATATATGTATAGAACTAGCTCAACTAGCTCATTTTTTCTATAGTATTCTCAATTTCTCATTACGTCTAGTAACTAAAATAAAAACTAAAGGCTTCAACTGATTAGAGTACCCACCTCGAAATAAATCGTATGTGAAGTTCTAATTAATTTGGCTGATAATCTTTGGGTGCAGGCCGGCGTAGCTATATGGATACATTCGAAGTTCTAATTAATTTGGCTGATAAATTAATTAAGTGTACAGGCGTAGCTATATGGATATATACATGACATCAAAAGACGGCCCTCGATCGTATGATATTTAGTATATCGTCATAATTAAGGGCTAACATTGGACACTCCAGCTAGACTATGTAAAGGGACGTACGGATGGAATAGAATTGATTAGTTTGTGATTAGATTAGCGATCGGTCGACCGATCCACGACGATCAGAAATATAAAATGTACTGTAGCATCTAGCCTGCCTCCTCTCCCCAAATATTCCTAGACTCCATCTCAGGTAGGTGGCTTCTAATCACTGCATAGATTATTACAATTTCTTTCAGCCTTCTCCCAATTAATTAGCAACATGCAGTTAATGGCCGCTGCACTTAAAAAAACACTTTGATTTCTCTCTAAAGAAAAAGGGTTAAAGAGGATAAGATCAATAATGTGGTAGTGCCATATACTCACATGGAATCCGTGCCTGCATGGTGCGCAGCTCAGTGGCCATGGCGCAGGCGCCTGCGCGATTCGGCTAGGCGCAGGCTCCTGCCAAATAGCCAAGCCGAAAGAAAAAGGGTTAGAGAGGATAGGATCAATAATGTAGTAGTGCCATATACTCACATGGAATCGATTTTAGCGTGTTTTAATTACTCCAGAACTTTCCTCTTGGTATTTATTTATTTAAGAAAAATGAGGATAACAGCAGAGTAGACTTCGATCGCTATCATTAAGGACCAGGAAACCCTAAAAATTTGGCAGTATCGAAGCATTTATTAGCTGGAGTGGTTGTTGCATGCCATGCGTATACATGATGCATATATATTCTTCTCTCTTAAGAACAGAGCTTGTTCCGTGTCATTCGCACAATTCAAGGTTTAAAGCTTGGAGGGTACGGATGCATGATAGGCTTATTATTATTGGATATTCGTAAACAAAAACATTTTTTTTTATTCATGCGGTCCCTATCTCTACTTATAATTTGTTGTAAGCATATATATGTGCAGGGGTATGTGCAGACATGTTTCTGTCGTCGTCTTTGAATTTTTCCACACAAAATTTCTCATTTCTTTTGAAAGAAAGAACGGAGGGAGTACATCTTATGTCCGTTTCCAAATAATTACAGAGCTCGCTCGCTTGTTGGATACTCAGTTCTAGAGGATGATCGAGTAGGTTGATAGCTATGTATTGGCTGCTACTCTAGAAGATGAGTACTGGGTGATGGCGCTGTATGAATTAATCTAATGATGATTAATTATTCAAGCTGGCATTGCATCTAGTGCTCTACTTTTGTTACTAATCTTTTTGAGATGAGGATACATTGTTATTAAACTGTGCATGCTATCCTACTGAAAAGAAGGGGAGAGCTCCACCTGAAAGGCAACCTTGTATTACAATGTAAAGATGTGCAGAGATTCCTCTTCCAAACATAGTCAATTGATCACTCACTAGTCGCATCACATATCACATATATAGACAAGAATAAAGGTGCTAGCTTTAGCTGGCAAATTAACTAAGAAGCAGAAAGATGAAAGTTTCTAGGCAAAATAACCTGTTGTTGCTGTTCTTCCAAACAAGTGTAGCAAATTAAGCTAAACAATTTACTTAAAAAAAGCTACTCTAAACAAGAGTAACAAATTAAGCTAAGCAATGCATGCATGGGTTTGGTGGTTGTACCAAAAAGCAGCATCTATCCAGTGCTCGTTAATCGTGTGCGTGATTCCTGTATAAAGAGTTGTAGAGGAAGGTCACTGGATTCTATGATGAGCTGAGCCTGAGCTTAGCTAGGCTGGTTCGTAATTAAATTAAGAAACAATGGATGAATCCTTGGTTGCAACGCCCACCGTAATCGATCGCCACGCCCAGCTAGTGATGAAATTAAAATCGCTTGTTTATTGCTACGATACAAAGGACTGTACGAGGTGAAAGCTGGGAGAGAAAAGAATCCTTTAGTTTTTGCCGCTCTCGTGTGCCTAGCTACTGCATATGATTGCACTGTGTTGCACCTCTCCTCTCACATCTGCACCCACAAAGGGTAAAAACTAAGCACTGTGCTTCAACATAGGACTATCTATATCTAGGACAAGCTCTGAATGACTTGGCAAAAGTGTTTTTTTTTTGGGGGTTCCCATGCACACATTTTTGTTTTCTATGAAAAAAGCTCAGGATTTTCATGTCCAGTCGTACAAGATATTAGAGAGCAGACAACATTTCGTGGAGTGACGCATAGTAATAAAGGTTGATGTGAGTTGCAACAGGAACACGCATGATATTTTCAAATCTGGTCGTACGAGGCGCCGGTGGCCGGTTGTCAATAACGAATTGGAACAGTACAACAGTGCAATCAACAAAACATATCTGGCAAGATGTTTGCCAGCTATGTTCTTATCATGATCGTTAACATTTCAAAAACTTTCGGCCAGTAGCTACAGTCGCCGCGTCTTATTGTTTGTACTAGCTTGTCTGTGAGTTAAATGGTTTTTCTTTCCTCTCGTGAGAATCGAGCAATGCAGCCGGCCCCCACACTATATATAAGTAATAGAACTAGCTTATAGAGATGACACACAAGGATCTTCTTTTTCTATGTGGGTGCTTAGCTAGGCTCTCTAATTAATATACCCCGTAGATGCATGTAAAATCAAGCCAGGTAAACAAATTTGAACGTGAGGTTAGGAAGGGAGGAGAAAAAAAACCCTCCGGTAGGAGAAGAGAGGGAAGAAAAGCAGGGAGTGGGAGCCTGGGAGGGTTGCAAGTTGCGTTCTGATGGAAGGGGAAAGGGAAAAGAAAAGGAAAAGGAAAAGGAAAAGGAAAAGGGGAGGGGGGTGGTGGTGGGGCCCGGGTGCCCGTGGTGTGGGCAACAACCTAGTACCCATCCCATTGGAGCCAAATGCAGGTGGGCCCCTCCGCTTTCACGAGCCACCACGCCGGTCGTACCACCCCTCCCCTGCTGTTCCACTCGCAGCCACACCCACCCACTGCTCACACCTGCTCCCCCCCCTCCATTCACGCCATCGTTATTCCCAGATGATTTTATACTTGGGTTATGTTGGCCCTCCTGTGCTTCAGCTTAAAATCAAACTAAAAAACTACGGGCTGGGATTTGTTCTTTTCCATGGGCCGTACGTCGTGATACTCTACGGTCATTTCTTCGTCAAAAGATAGGAAGACGTCATCGATCCACACCTCGTGCTCCTCTATAGAAAAAGGGCCATAGGCTCCATCTTAATGGTGACTACATGGCATGTATGGCTGTAACGCAATATGTGCATCTTCAACAACAAGGTATCCCTCATTGCTTCCTCAGATTGTCGATTTCATCAAGGACGAACTCTGGGCTTGGAGAGCGGCGGGAGCTAAGGATGTCGGCGACTTAATTAATCTGTAGTCCTTTCTGTCGATATTTTTGTCTCCCCCACGCTAGATCTTCTTCTTCTTTTTTTTCTTTCTTCCCTTTCCTCTGGACCTTGCCTTCTCGGCTAGCTTACATTTACGACTCATCTAACTATCAATGAATGGACAGACAATCTGCTCCTACATTTTTTTTAAAAAAAAGTTTTAAAAAAATATATTTTTTAGCCTTTTCGAGTTTTCTTTCCTTAGGGCCCTCAACTTCTTAGCTTATAAACCAACCAAACGCTTCAGACCAATCAAAGAGGATCATTGTCTTCTATTCTCACTTATCAAGCATCTTTAGTCAGAACTCCAATTTTCTCATATATAATACTGCTCTCAGCATCAAAGCCACCACCCGATGAGCATGGACGCGTTCTTAGGTTCCACCAACGGCAACAGTGGTCGATGGGCTTGTGGGTCGATGACTAGGTGGTATGCGTACGCATCGGCTAGCTTACCCGGGCTATGACAATAAGCCCCTATCTCCGCCACTAATCATTCACTACACACTCTATGTATTGTATAAAATTTCTTCGCACTTTACACTACACTCTAAAAGATTTCATCCCTCTTGTAGACACTCCATACAAAAAAAAATTTATTTAGTTACACTGTTATATAGTGTTTTCTAAAGATGCTCAGCAACAACATAACATTTTTTCTCCTCTTTTTTTTTCCCCACTGTTACTAGACAAAATGTGGCAATGCCATATCGATACTATGCAGTATATATATTGACAGTGCGCATACATGGATGTATGCATGGATCGATCTGGCGCCACATTTCTTCTTGAGAACGAGAGAGGTACCATTTTTGGTCCATGCCAAGGGCACTGTACCTGTTCACGCCCTGCGTCCGTCTATGTATACATGCATGTCTCGTTTTCTGCGTGCCCATTAGGCCATTGCCACTACAGTTCGGTGCAGATGAACAGTGCCCGTATGCTACTGATCACTTGCTTGCTAGTTGCTACCCGGCAGCAGCTAGCTACGTGGAGTACCGATTTTTGTTGAATGATTGATATTATTCTCTCTTCAAGTCCTTTCATGTGATGGATGTGATAACCTAGCTAGCTAATAGCAACATAAGGTAGGCGCTTTGTCTGAATTTTCTTCGGCCAAATATCTGTACTGTTGTACCCCCAATTAATTTTAGGTGAGACGACGTCGTCCTTGTTTTCTTATTCCTACCTCGTTATTTCGTTCCATCGTACGTACTAGCTACTACTCGTTGATTAATTAGGACTTAATTAAGAGTATTTAGTTCTATCTCGATCTTCTCTTCCATCTCGATCTTCTCTTATGTGTGTGGATCGATCGAGTTTAGAGTATAAGCACTACAGGAAACGAATTCTATATGGGCGGCCAGAAAAGTTAGTGTCGGCGGCCAAAAGCCGCCGACAGACCAATGTCGGCGGTCTAAAACAAGCCGCCGACATAGAGGAAGGCAGTCTCGGCGGCTAGAATACAGCCGCCAACACAGCTTAGCCCCCTCCCGCTCGCCAAATGAAAATTCAAATTTGGAGCCCACCAATTAGGCTATTTCGGCGGCTACACTAACACCGCCGACATTGAACACTCCCCCCAGACGGAATAATAGCGGGTTGAACTGAAGGACGTTTAAGCGGTCCCACACGTCAGTCAGGCGAGGTCGCTGACATGCCGAGCCAGCAGTGGAGCCTGGACAGCATCTGTGTCGGCGGCATATTCGAGGCCGCCGACACAGATAAAATAAAAAAATCAGGGGGTGCGGCGGGGCTCGAACCCACGACCTACAGGGAGCCCACGCCGCGCCGCGCGCTGATAACCAAGTGAGCAAAGTTGTTTATTCGACATGTAATGGCTCCACAATGCTATGTATGTTTCAGAAAGCATCTATGTTGGCGCATCTTGTTATACCGCCGAGATAGGATCCTCAGTGTCGGCGGCTTTTGCTTTGCCCGCCGACACAGAACCTCCCCCCTCAAGCCCGTCTTCTCTCCGACCCTCCCTCGGGCCCACGGGGTCTAGGCTAGGTGCCAACTGGCTTCCTAGGTCATGCTATTGGCATGAGGCCTCATTGGACCGGAGAGTGCCGTCTCGGGTCAACCTCTACGACGAATTCCTTTGGAACCGGAAGCCGATCGACCTCGAAAGCCGATACAACGTTAGGGTTCCAAAGGAACTCGCCGTAGAACTCGAGCCGAGACGGCACTCCCTGGTCCAATGAGGCCTAAAATTCAGCTGTATCGGCCAAGCAGGGTCGGCGAACTTTTGTTGGCGGCTAGCCGCCGAAGGTCAATGTCAGCGGTATTTTGACCTGTGTCGGGGGTTTTAGCCGCCGACATTGCTGTAGATTCCTGTAGTGAAGCAGTGAGAGGCAACTATCGCAAAAATGCTCCTGATTGAGGACGGGGTACGCCTCGTTGCGGCGTCAAATCATATTAGGCTGAACAAAACAAAAACGAAGTGTTGCAATTAAGTAGCATGCGCTCATCAGGACTGGTTTCCCAGCCAAGTCGTAGTTTAGTTAGATACTTGCATGTTCGGATGTTCCATCATTTTAGCTCTCCGACGATGGACGTGTATGAAAGCATATTAATTCCATTCACTAAGCACAACAACTTGGCTGCTGCACGGAGAGTCGAGGCAGCTCTCGTTTGCCCCTTTCAACCAGTACACGTCAAGAAATTTCATAAACCCACTCTTAATTCCTTTTGTTCAATGAGATAAAAAGGAAACGCAAACGTTCTTAAAAGAATACTAAAATTAGTAGAAGAATACTAAAAACGCAACACGCCCAGCGCTGCAGCGATCTCCAATATATACCTCCATCCACTACCCTTCAAGAGACAGGAATTTTTTTTTGCAAAATCAATAGTAGCCGTGTAAAAACTTGTACCCGTCTTTGGCATAATTGAGATAGAAGAAATTGAAAAACCGCTACCAACCATCTCCGTCATCAACCATCGAAAATTTTAGAAAAAAACAGAAGAACTACCTTGAATTAATTCAAAAGAAAAGTTACACGGAAAGAATTCAGAGGAAGGTTTAGACCCATTCCCCCCGGACGCAAGCTATAATTGAGCTAACTTATTACAAAACGGTTGTCTGCCGCCATCCAAAGGCGCAAGACCTCAAGGAGCAAATCGAAAAAGATCATTGGTTGTAGCTCCTTCGATTTGAAGATGTGATTGTTCCTTTCGAACCAGAGATGTCATAGGGTTGCTAGCACAACCGAACCTAGACTCGGGGCTAGGTTGGATTGTAGGATGTCCTCGGTCCACCAGGCGTTGAGATCATTAGTGTGGGTTCACGCTGAGCTGAGTAGGCATGGGACGTTAAGCTTGGGAGCCAGGAGGTCCCAAATATGGGAGGAGAAGGGGCACTCGAGGAAGAGATGTTCTGGGGTCTCCAGGCATCTGAGTCAGAGAACGCAAAAGTAGTTGTTCGGCAGTCCACTTCGCAGGAGGGCGTCAGCAGTCAAGAACCTCCTTAGTAACAATGTCCAAGCAAAAAACTTGCACTTGGAGGACGCTCATTGCTTCCAGATGTGACGCACACAAATTCCGCAGCGAGAACGCGTTTGCGAGCGTGCCAGTGTATTTGTCAAAAATACACAAAAGAAAAGGGGACAAGGATGTTTATATTTCATCGTCACAATGAAGTACAACTCCTTGTTGGTATTGCGCTCCATAGCCTGGTTGGCTAGACATCTGTAGCCTGGTAGGCTAGACTTCTTACTCAGATAATCGTCGAGTTCTGGATCCCGGGACCTCGAAGGACACCCGGTTAATTACATCCGCAAGCCAGCTTGCGGAACACCTCCGATTAAGCTGCTAGGGCTATCTTCTTCTTCTCTTTGCTTCGTGGTTCACCGTGCAGTCGATGGATGGCGGATTGGTTGGCGACGGCAGAATACATGGGGTAACCAGGGCCCATGTAATGCCTAGCACAGCCGTTGACATTTAGCTATGTCCGCCCGTGTCGCTTGAACTTGTCCTCGTCAAGCTTCACGTTGAAGTAGTTGAACTTAGGGGAATGCACGGTTAGCACTCTGCTTGGAGTTGAAGTCGACGGCTTCGCTGCATCATCGGGGATGTTCCCACTTGTTGGCTTTTGGACTTGTCGTTGACGAGTCTTGATCACCGGAGCTGATGTAATCGAGATTGAGATTCTCCTTAACGGTATATTCTCGTCAGGAGCCTTGATCGATACTGTGGAATTGGGATCTCCGCAATATTCTTGATGAAATATTCATCATCAGGAGAGTTGGTTTGTATCGTGGAATTGGGATCTCCACGGTACCCTTGATGGGATGTTCGTCATCGGAGGAAGATGTTGTTGAAGATCTCCTTAACGGAATGTTCGTCGTCGGAGAGTTGGTTGGCACCGTGGAATTGAGATCTCCATGTCAATGTGAATCCTCGAGGCTTTGCTCACCATCGGAACTCAGCTTGCTGTTGAAGATCTCCTTAACGGGATGTTCGTTGTCGGAGATTTAGCCAGCACCGTGGAATTGGGATCTCCACGGTATCGTTGATGGAATGTTCATCATCGTCTTGATATTTATTGTCACTTCTTCCTCTTAGCAGAAAGTCCGTCGATAGGAGGTATGTCGGTACCGTGGAATTGGGATTTTCACGATACCGTTTGGCCTTCAGGGCCTTGTTCGCCTTCGGGGCCGGGTTCATCAGAACGGAACGGTTATTCCGCTACAGTCGACGTGATGATCGATCCCGCCGGTGTTGACGGAGTTGCTGCAGAAGGTCGTCGGACAACTCCCATTATCGATAACGGAGTCCTTGAGCGCCATCGGGCCAATGTTAGGAACTGGCCGCGCCGGGATCTAGGGCCATGCTACCGTCGTGGATGTGGGGGAAAGGTAGCGCCATGCCGACCATTGGCGTGTAAGTGGGCGGGCACGCCGGGCCGCTGTGCCGTCAAAGCCGTCGCGCTGGGCCGGCTGTGGAGACCGTCACCGTACTGAGTTGAGGGAGGCGCAAAACCAATGATGTACTGCTGGAGACGCCGCCGAGGTGGAAGGTTGGACCGGGGGCCCCGTGCTGCCGCCGTACTGCCGACGTCAGGCGTGGAGATGGCTAGGGCGGCGCGCCGGCCGTGGAAGTGCCGTGGAGATGGCTAGCCGGGGGCGCCGCCGCCGCCGCTGGGATCACCGTGCCATCGCGCCGCGTAGGTGTTGCCATCGAACGTCGTGCACGTCGCTGGAGAAGATGGCGAAGAGGAGAGAGCGTCTGTCGTGCCGTTGCTGTACCGAGGAGTTAAGTCGCCACCGGCCGTCTCGAGTGTCGCCGGAGGAGATGGTGACGAGGAGAGCGCGCCCGTCGTGCCGCTGTTGTGCTTGACCAGAGAAGGAGGCGCGCCGACCATGGGCTACCAGGCCGGGGCGGCGCCGATCCGAAGACAGGGGCGGCGTCGATTGAGAGACGGCATTGGGCGGTAAAGAGACCGGAGGCAAGGGGCGGCGCCGTCGTGCTGGAGAAGGGCGCCCCTGCCGTGCCGCCGCTGTGCTTGACCGAGGAAGGAGGCGCGCCGGCCGTGGGTGGCGTCGGATGCGTGGAGGCGACGTCGGGCGGTGCCCTGGAAACTGGGTCGGCGCAGATCGGGGCTTGGACGGGGCGAGGCAGTGTCGGGCGACGCCTTGGAGGCCGGGCGGCGTCAGGGCGGCGCACCAAGGAGGAGGCAGCGCAGATCGGCGCTGGGTGCGGAGAGGCGGCGTCGAGCGGTGAAGAGACCGGAGGCAGGGCAGCACCGAGCCGTGGACGACGCAGATCGGGGCCGGGGCATCGTAGATTAGGGCGGCGTCGTGCGATGAGGCCGAGGCGGCGCCGGGCACGGACGAGGCTGGACGGGGAGCCGTGGGCGGTGCTGATCAGGGCGGCGCTGGCCGGAGCCAAGGCATGGAGGACGGGGCCGCGATGTTGGGCGGCGTGGATCTGGAGGCCGGACGGCGCGGCGTGGCCGTTAAGGAAGCCGGGGCAGGGCCGGTGAAGACGAGGTGGCGTCGGCGCCGGGCGCGAGCTGGAGAAGGGCGGCGCGCCGAGGCGACGGGGAGGACCGGCGCGTGGAGGAAGACGGGGAGGCGTCCTGGAGGGATGATGGACGTGTGTAAAAGCATATTAATTTCATATCACTAAGCACAACAACTTGGCTGCTGAACGGAGAGTCGAGGCAGCTCTCATTTGCCCCTTTCAACCGGTACACGTCAAGAAATTTCTAAAACCCACTCTTAATTCCTTTTGTTCAATGAGATAAAAAGGAAACGCAAATTAAACGTTCTTAAAAGAATACTAAAAATCAATAGAAGAATACTAAAAACGCAACGCGCCCAGCACTGCAGCGATCTCCAATACCTCCAGCCACTACCCTTCTACGGTCAGGAAATAAAAAAAAGCAAAATCAATAATAGCCGTGTAAAAACTTGTACCGAAGAAATTGAAAAACCGCTGCCAACCATCTCCGTCATCAACCATCGAAAATTTTAGGGGGAAAAGTTAATTAATTAAAAAGGAAAGTTACACGGAAAGAATTTAAGAGGAGGTTTAGACGCATTCCCTCTGGACGCGTGCTACAATTGAGTTAACTTATTACAAAGCGGGCGTCTGACGCCATCCGGAGGCGCAGTACCTCCAGGAGCAAATAAAAAAAGATCATCGGCGGTATCTCCTTCAATTTGAAGATGCAATTGTTCTTTTCGAGACATAAATGTCATAAGGTTGCTAGCACAACTGAACCTAGACCCGGGGTTAGGTTGGATTGCAGGATGTCCTCGGTCCACCAGGCGTTGAGATCATCAATGTGGGCCCACGCTGAGCGGAGTAGGCATGGAACGTTGAACCTGGAAGCCAGGAGGTTCCAAATGTGGGAGGAGAAGGGGCACTTGAGGAAGAGGTGTTATGGGGTCTCCAGGCATCTGAGACAGAGGACGCAGAGGTAGTTATTCGGCAGTCCACTTCGCAGGAGGGCGTCAGCAGTCAAGACCCTCCTTAGGAACAGCGTCCAAGCAAAAAACCTGCATTTAGAGGGCGCTTACTGCTTCCAGATTAGCGTTAGCGCTGTTGGAGATGTTCTTCTAGTGAAATGCATGCGGTACACTGAGCGGGCAGAGAAGTTCCCGTCTGCGGAGAAACGTCAAACGACTCGGTCCTGATGGTTTGGACGGAGTGCAGTACGGCCGATCTTTTGCCAGAGGAAGACTAGCTCCACGACAAGGTTGGGAACGAAATTCCGTCGTAGGTCCAACAGCTAGCTGTTATTGTGCAGGGCCTCGGCGACTGTGCATTTTTTCATATAAAGGCCACAAAAAGTTATGGGGTCACTTCCTTTGTAGGTTGCCAAGGAGCCAAGCATCGGTACAGAAGAGAAAGGTGCCTACATTCTCAAGAATCAACTCAGTGCCAACTCTGAGGAATGCTGCGACGATAGGATATACCCGGTTCAAAAAGACGAGGCACGATCTGGGGGAGCCAGATTTGACCAGCAACCACCGAAATTTGCCAATGCATCGCCCAACTCCCTCCTCTAAGACAATTAGGGTGTATTTGGTTGGGTGCATCCAACCTAGCCTGGTTCATGGGATGCAGGCTCTTGCTGTTTGGTTGTCCGAATTCACTGTAGCAGCCAGGCTAGGGTGATGCCAAAACACTGTAGCAGCCTGGCTGAGGTGAAACGTGGGATTTGGCCGTTTGAGCTGAGCCAGCTTGGCTGTGCCTCGTGTTCTACGCCGCGGCCCCACTGTCATTGACCCTGCGTTGCTACTGTACAAGCTAGGTGCGGTTTTCTCTTTTCTTCTTTTTTATTTTATCTTTTGATTTCCATCTTTGATTACCGAACCGATATTTTAATTTCCATCTTTGATTACCAAACAAAACTAGACCACACTTGGTATATTAATTTCAAATATTTTAAATTCAATTTTTTTGCCTCTCCAATTCTCAACCAAACACTATTTCCTAGGGTGCATGGATTGGTCCTGGTTACCCTCGGCCAGACTGAGCTCACCAGAGCTGAGCTCACCGGGCAACCAAACAGCCCCTTAATTGACCAACCGGCGCAGAAATCGACACCGCACGGCCCTGTATGAGCAGGTTGCATGCTAAGGCTTTTCCTCCTCCTCATCCGTCCCAGCATCAGACTAGAGAGGTACTGTTCTACTGGCTTTTTCCCCTGACTTGCATTTGCTTATATCCACTTATTATACCAGAAGCAGCGACGAAGACGCAAAGCCATTGCCAATGAAGCAACACCGAAGAAGGCAATGCTTCCTTCGGCGGCATAGCTAGTTGTCGCTGTCGCTGCTCCCTTCCCAAAGATGGCACCAAGCCATGGCCGTAGAGCAGCAAGCTCGATCCACTCACCAACGATGGAAGCCCAGCCAGGGCCCCTCCCCCTATCCCTCGATCTGGCGCCGAAACGGCCACCGGAGGCAGCTAGGCGGAGGACTCGGCTCTTCCTTCTCGCGCGAGACACGTTCCATCTTAGAACCTCCAATAATCCGATTATATATTCGTGTCTCTGTTCCATGGCTTTCACTTCCATGCGTGGACGCGCGAAGCTGGAGGAGACGATGCTGATGGTTATGGGCCTGTGGGCTTGCCAGTGGGCCCATTTACGACGTCTTTGCAACTCTACTGCCTGCTGGTGGTTATGGCCCTGTGGGCTGTGGCACAGGGACTTTCCCCTCAGCACCATTTGAAGGTCCGGCCCATCTGTACATTTGCGTATGAGGCCCATCAGTACTAAAAGAGGCCTGGCCTTGCGAGAGCTCCGACGAGGAAGGGGACGAGGACAGCACAGGGCCTCGCCGGAGATGGCGCGCAGGAGGGGCGGCGCCGCGGCCTCGCCGGCGGTGGTCGCGGCGGTATCAGTGATGGCGCTCGCGTACTACTCAACGGTGTTCGTGTTTCTCGACCACTGGCTCGGCCTAGGCACCGTGGCGGGCGCCGCCCACGCCGCCGCCTTCTCCCTCGCCGTCGCCGCCTGCTTCTTCTCCTTCCTCTGCGCCGCGGCCGCGGATCCCGGCTCCGTGCCGGCTTCCTTCTCCCCCGACGCCGAGGACCCCCGGGGGCAGGTCCTAGATCTCTTGCCTTTTACTGCCCTTCTATCCAATCTTTTGGAGTTCGAGGAGCTATGGATCGTATATACATTTGTTTCTGGACAGTTTTTTGTTTGATTCAATTGCGACATTTCAAAATTTAATCTTACGTATACATTCCATCATCGATGCATTCTTAGATGGAATCCATCTCTCAGTACATCAGTTGTCTACCGACCACCTTGAACTAAATGCGAGCCTTGTATATTCATGAAAACATGGAGTAGCAAATACATGTTTTGCCTATTTGCCCCATGCACAGTTAGCGCTCCTTGAGTTCAGCTGTGGATGCTGCTTTTTATTATTTACCACACTGATAAATAAGGGAGCACTCAAATAATACTTAAAAAGGGATTATTTGGTTCTAACAGGGGCTGAAATCAAGGTATTGTGACAAGTGTTGCATGTACAAGCCCGCTCGAACGCACCATTGCAAGGTCTGCAAAAGGTGTGTTCTGAAAATGGTAGGTGTGATGTAATTATCTTTGTTGCTAGTGATTCTGATAATTTCAAAATGAAGCTGTGTTGAAGTGTGTGATGATGTTTTAAATGGCAGGATCACCACTGTGTCTGGATTAACAATTGTGTGGGCTACACAAACTACAAACCTTTCATCATCTGTGTCCTAAATGCAACAATAGGGTCTCTTTATTCATCCGTAAGTGACTATGTTGGATCGATATTTCCACATTTGCACCAAGCAGTTTTCTCAATCGTGTAAAAATATATTCAGGTGATATTTGTATGTGATGTCCTTCAAACAAAGCATGACTTTAATATTCCTTATGTGAAGATCGTCTATGTAAGTTCCCTGACCATTGTTTTGAATTAAGCTCACTATACATTATACTGTCATAGATCTCTTTCCTGCGTTCTTAGTGATATTTAACCTCCTTTTGTTGAGTTACCATGCCATGCCATCTTTGATTATCCTTTGGCATACCATGCTATCTTTTCATTATGTACCTATATTCACATATTGGCATTGTCATGCTTATTGTCAGTAAGATTGTACTCTATGCCTGTTTTATCATGAAACTCAAAGGGCATTTCTGGGCCTGTTATATGCCTGTGGTAAAACATACATATTTGGGTAGCTCTTGGCACCTAATACATTTTTTACTTTTAACTACCCCAATGGTCGATTGGTGCACCAACAGGTGTCAGCCCTGTATTAGAGGTGTATTTTGACCTACCAGGGTCCAATGTAAAATGATTTGAAGAATCCTTTTAAGTTTGTCATATGAGAGTTGATCTTTTTTCTTGCAACTCTTGTAAATTGTGAGGTTGTCATGTATTTGAACTATTCAGAATGATCATTAACATTAAGTATTAAGTATTAGTTGCATACTGACACAAAGGGCCTGGTAACTTAGTTGCAGGGGAAGGAATCCAAACTCACAGAAGAGCCTTTTAGTTTAAGGCCTGTACAAATCATGGGATTATAGTGAACACTTGGGGGTTTTTGTTTTGTGCTGGTCTAGCAAGGGCAACATCAAATTTTTCCTTAAAAAGCATAATTGTCATTGCTATAAATAGTTAACATAAAGATATTCAAATGGTGAGAGTTCTGCAAAAGGTGGTGCCATTGAAACTTGTATGGTTCTGTAAGTGAGCAATGACATTCTAGACTAAGGCCCCGTTTGTTTGAGCTTTTAGCCAGCTTTTAGTCTTAGAAGAAGCTCAAACAAACAGCCAGCTTTTAAACCCCCCTTCAAAGAAGCCAAAAGCCACCAAAAGCCCAATTTGTATTGTGATCTGAGCTTTTTCTCAGAAGCTAATTTTTTGCTGCTTTTCCAGTAGCTTTTAGAGAAGCTGCATCTCAAACAAACAGGGCCTAAATGCATGCAGTCATTGACTACTTTAGTGTTGTGGTATAATTATTCTGCTCATTTCTCTAATTCAAAATATTTTTACAAATTATCATCACTAGAGTGTATCACAAAATGCAGATCTTGGCCGGTGTCATCTTGTTCTCCTTAAGCTTGACGATAGGTTCTCTGTTATGCTGGCACGTCTATCTCCTAAGTCATAATATGACAACCATAGAGGTAAGTTATTATTTTGAATTGGAAGGATTCATCATCTCATGTTTTCTTGGTGGGTTTATACCGTGACTGATTTTAAACTCCTGCCTTTACATTAGTATCGAGAGGCGGTTAGAGCAAAGTGGCTTGCAAAGAAGAGTGGACAGAAGTACCGCCACCGGTTTGATCTTGGCATGATGAAGAATATTAAAACGGTAATATCATGTCACTTTACATTCATTACCATCATAGTAACTTCAGATTTAAGCCTTGGTGTTGAAGATTTTACTCTGATGCTCCAATTAGGTTAACCTTTAGATTCCTTTGCACAGATCATGGGTCCAAACATTCTGTGCTGGTTTTGGCCAACCGCAACGGGACATCTCAAGGATGGCACCGAATTCCAGATCACAAACAATTGATTGGGTTGATGAACAGCATTGCCGGATGCATATGATATAGATTTGCAAGTTTATTTGTTGACCAAATTGCTTTTCTGCTCCATTGGTTTGTAGTCTACCAGGGCAGCCATAGAAATTCCACACTTCCCCCAATGTTGTAACAACATATAAAGCTTAACTCCCTAACCCAAATATTCTATGTATTTGTTCAGTTCTTATGTAATTGTATAGTGGCTTGGCTTTGAGCATTGTTGATGTATTTTTTTAATGCAAAATCAACAAGAATATGTAATTATTTGAACGAATGGAAATTGCATATGATGGTTTGCTCAAAAAATATGGCATATAATGGGAACTGTACTCTGGTCGGACTCACGGACTACGCTTGCATTTTCACGGGAATGCTGTTCCAGAAGATCAAAACGGTCATCCCGAATCCTAAATTGCTCAATTTTTTTAAAAAAACAAATTTAAATGCAAAAATCAGAAAACAATATTTTAAGGGTCTGATAACGTATCTTTTTGTGAAGGTTTGGCTCTTCGTTTTGGTAAATCGTAGCGACCTTTTGTTTTCATACAAAACGCCCCGCCACCCATTTTTTGGAGTTTGATTCTTTTTTAACTGAAACCTACCAAAGTTCGCCTTTTTGTTTTGAACAAATGGGACATGCGATTTATCATTTCATTAAAAGGAAGAGAACCGTATACTGTACAAGGACCTAACCACGGTTAGAAAAATAAAAATGAATTACATTGGGCCAGCAAGGAGCCCATGCTCCTTTGCGTCATGTCCTGCAGCATGGCCATCCATCCCCGAAATTAAAAATAAATTGATACATACCCAATCATTATTGGAAACCGTTATATTTTTTTTATCACCGTTGCAACGCACGGGCACTCAACTAGTTAGAAAAAAGATTCTTATATTAAAAAATACATATATTTCTTTACTTCCAAAGATTCTAAATAGTTCCAAATAGTGTAGACTACTATTTGGAAGGGTGAGCTAGCAGTCGCCCTCGAGACCACGGTTCGAATCCCTGTTGCACCATTTGCCAAATTTCGCTTAAAATTTTGAATTTTGTCGGGGAGTGGGATTCACGGATAAACAAAAACCAAATTACGCCTGAAATTTTGGATTTCGTTGGGGAGTGGTATTCGGGGCTAAGCAAAATTTGAGCCCCTTTTTAGGGAACCTTTTGTTCTGGAAATTCTGGCCCCATCTGCATCGCCAGTTCGCCACCTCTCTGCGCAAGAGCAAAAAGAAAAAAAGAAAAGCACCTGCTCTTCAGAGCAGTAGCCCAGGCACATAGTGACACAGCCGCAGGTCAAAAAAAGAGGCTAAAAAGGTTGGGGAAAAAAAAACCCCACTTCGGCAATGGCTACCACCTCTGCCTACGGAGCCGCCGCCGCCGGCGTGGAAGCGGCAGCGTCACCATGCCGTAATCTTCTTAGAGCCTGGCGGCCCCGGTCGCCGTCAAGTTCCCTTGCCTTCCCCTCCCAATCGCCCTCGAGGTGGGCCTCGATCTCGCTGCCTCCAGGGCATACGGCGATCCACCGAGCGGCTCCGGCGGCGGCCGCCGCCGAGGAGAGGGTCGAGGAGGACGAGGGGGCGGAGGGGCCGTCGTGGGTGGAGCTGGAGCCGATCGGCAGCGAGCAGCAGCTGGACCGGGTCCTTGCGGAGGCCCAGCAGCTCGACCTCCCCATCGTTCTGCTCTGGTAACTCGTTTGATTTGGATTGTTTAAAAAAGCAATAAAATTTGTGCCTTTGATAAAGTGGTCATTAATAGGATCAACCAATCTAGAACTCAGATTAAATAGTTATCGCGGAATTGGCAATTATGGTTTCTTGGATGAAATTATCCTTTTGCTTTACGTGCTTAAAATTATTATGATTCCTGGATGATAGAGGGATCATTTATTCGTATAATCACATTCTGAGGCCCTGTTTTTTGGATTAAGTGATCTTTCGTTCGGTTTACCTTACGGTCTTAAATGAAATGGTCGTAATAGTCGATTGGCGTCTTACATTTTGCATGAAATGATCAAACGAGTTCGACTTAAAGCCTTCTTTTACATCCCCTTTAAAATGTGTACGGTTGTGTGTCAAAGTGCAAGTGTTTTCTTCCCAGAGACATAGCTCTTCCTTTTGTTTCCTTTTAATTTCCAGTATCTTGTTTCTGTATCAGCATTACAATTGTATCTTTATGTCTGATAAATGATAAATCAATTGTTTACCTTATATATGTGCTGGATCATTTATCTGTTTCAACAGTAGATTCTTTATATACACTAAATGATATAAGAGGTTATTACCATCCTTTTGTTGGAAGGAAATGTCATCAAGTAGCCATCTGACAGAATAGTAGCTGTCAATATTTTTCCAAACTGCATTGCAGCCTCACACCAGAGAGAGGCTATAATTCATACTTGGCCATTGCACTATGTAGGATGGCAAGTTGGTGCAGAAAATGTATATATTTGAAGCCTAAGTTAGAGAAATTGGCAGCAGAATACCATCCAAGGTTAGAAATTATTTTCTACTTTGACAAAGTAACACACAACAGGAGTGTTGACAATTTGATGATCTCCGTCAGTATTTATATGCAGAATTCGGTTCTACTGTCTTGATGTCAATGCTGTCCCACAAAAGCTTGTGAATCGTGCAGGAGTGACAGTAAGTCTTGCCGTGAACTGAGTTGGTTCTTCATCTTTTTACTTCTCATTATAATCAATATAAAAATTTATCTTTTACTGCCAATTATGCATCTTATTCTTAAAGAATATTCAAAGGCATTTCTAGACATCATTTTGTTCTTTGTGTTTCTTTTGAAGATTTATATAGGCTGCTTTTCCTTTACTTCTTTCCCTGTTTTGGAGGAAACAGTTTCCTCTAGAGCCCCGGGAAACGACTTGTTGCTGGCTTCCTGCAACTTGTATCTAAGTGTTTCTTTGCCTTATCCTTTAGCTTTGGTAACAGAGTACCATATCAATGATCCTCCCATCATGTATTTGGCTTCATTGTTATTTTGTCCTGCTGCAACCCAATTCCCAAGTATGTATATTAAACTAAACATTAATGCTTTACTTTGTCCATTGTATGTGATCTGTTACGCTGAGCTTGAGCAGAAGATGCCTGCTATACAGGTACAAGCTAAGCTTGTTTCTTCTTTATGGCTTCCATCTTGCCATTGTATATCCTGAGGTTAGTTTTTTGTCCCATACAGCTGTGGTGTGACTCCCAGAAACAGGCTGAGGTGATTGGTGGACACAAATCCTGGCTGGTAATTGATGACATTCGCAGGATGATCGAGCAGGAGTGATCCACTGTGTCTTTGAGCATACTGATGATTTTTGCAACAAATGAACCTTCAGTCTAGCAAAATGAAGACAAGTTAAGGCATTATCAAGTTATCAGCACTTGGAGATTGAGCGAGCTATATGTATAGTCATGTCTTTACACTATTGTACTCAGAGTCTGAGCCCAGCACAAATCAGCATGCATAAACATCCAGGGTTCTTCAAAAGAATGGGGCATCGCTTCTTGGGAGCCCCCTACAGATTTTAAAAGATTGACAGGATGTACCTACTGATAGCCGCATTCCTGTGATGTCCTTGATGTATCCATGTGTATCCTTTGGAATTTGTTCGATTAAAGGCTAGAAGACTTCGTGCTCATGTACTGACCGGCCATTGCATTAGTCATTACATAATAATATCGAGGCAGTGACCTTTCATAATACATCTTGAGTTATGTGGTTCCAATTTTATCCTGTACCCTAAACTAGCAATTGTGATTGGCTTAAATCAAGGTAGAAGTATGGCTTGAACTTGAGTGGTGATGTTTATAACCATGTGTATCCAGTATCCACTATTGCTCCTTTTTATCCCTTCAAAAAAAAGGTACTGTAACTTGAAATATAGAGACAGTAGGGGAGATGGCTTGAACATAAAGAATATGTTTTTTTCCCTCAAAAGTATCATAGAAATATGTCCCTGTGTTGAACGCGATTTGAACGAAAACCCAATTGTGTGCTAATCAAGGGGCAGGTTGTTTTACTAGAACTGAAGAAGTGGCAGCAGGTTCCTTGTAACTAGCCCATCCATGCTTTGATATTGGATACCCCCGGAATATACTACTTTATTTCAACCACAGACATTATCGAATGTGTTTCTTGTATACAATATTTTGTCAACATGATCGCAACCTGAGCACTTCCTTGTGTCTGGCAATTATTTAAAGCCACAGCAAAGCACTATCTTTCGTTCTTTACACCCTCAAATTCAGATAAACCTCTCGCTCGGCTCCACTTCACTGATCTGTTGGCCTCACTTGACAAGACAGTAGCTCAAAATCAGCATCCGGAAAATCACGTTTTACCTCTCGGCCCCACCAAGCAGTTTCAGATGAACGGTGGCGCCCACCTGTCAGCGGTTGGCAGCTCAGCTGAAAGGCTCACCGCGGTGCATGCATATATACAGTTTAACAGCAGACCACAGCAGTTTTCCCAAATACACACACCCACAAACACCATAGCACCGTCTAGTGCAACTGTCATCCTGAAAGTAAGCAAAGGCATGGATATGATTAGGAGATAAACGCAAGATACGGAGCAGTAGTTTGTTAGCCAGGTAGGGGTACTTAAAAGAGTGGGCTTAAAACATTCAGAATTATCCGATCTATTAATTACTCTTAATTAACTGCCCAAAAAATCTTACCGCTACCACGACGACGACCGGATCGTAGCATCTCTCTCTAACTGTTCTTGCCTTGTTGGCCGGCGCATCGGGGGCGTTCGTTGGCGCCTCGCGATTCGTGCGGGCGTCGATCGGACGGCGGAGGGCGCCTTGGGGAGGCGGCCACGCGGGCTAAAAGGGCCACACGTCGCTTTCTGTTTCCGCCTCCGCCTCTTCTACCCTCCTCCTCCTCCTTTCCCATTCGCTCTCCGCTCGCTGCATCGCCTCCGTCTCCTCCGTCTCCCTCCGGCGCCTCCACGCAGCAGCCGCCCTCGGGAATTCCCCAATCCCCAAACCCTAAATAAATCCTCCCCTCCCCCAACAGATTCCCGCGCCCGAATCAACCCCATCCAATCCAGTCCAATCCCCCGGTTGCGGAGGCGGTCTTTGTTCGGATGGTGGCGAGGTGGCTGGCGCTTGCGATTCCGTAGTGGATTGGAGGCGCTCGGCGGGGCGGGCTTGATCGCTGGAGGTGTTCTCGAGGTGAGTTTTTTCCTTTTCTTTTCTATCGCCGCTTCCTCGCTGTTCGATCGAATCCCAACGGAGAGGAGTCGGGATTGATTGCTGCGATGGTTAATGTTTCTGCCTTGTGGTGATTGCTTCCTCTGGGTGGTTTGGGATTCTTTCCCCCGTGTCTCAATCGGAGTTCGGGCTGTATTCCTCACAAAGTTTGCGTTTTTTTTTTTTAACTACGGTCTAGTGTTTGTTTCTTGATGCTCCCGCAACTTGGTGCTGGAGTTGCGTTAAAGGTGGGGGCTTTGAGTGGTTTTTGTTGTTTGACTGTGTGGAGAGAATTATTAAAGGGGATAACTTGGAATTGGAGCTTTTTTTAAAAAAATTTATCTTATACGGAGTATATGTTTTCTAGAACGTGTCTCCGGTTGTTCTTTCAATCAAGTTCTTGTAAAACTTCAGATTTCTCGTTGTTTGCAAACACAATTTTTGTTCACTCATGTTGAATTGTTGATCAGTACCCTTGTGTTGGTTTAGGCTTTGCGTGGAAAGGAAGGCAGGGAGGAAGGGAGGGAGGAAGGAAGAAGGTTGTGACGAAGGCAAGTGCTGCAGCTATGGCTCCCTCTCCCGTGCCAGCGGCTGGCCCCACTTTCGATGACCTTGAGCGTGATCTGCAGGCAGTATTGATGGATCAGAACCATGCTGCGTCTGCCGATGAGCTTAACATGTTCCGCAGTGGCAGCGCTCCCCCCACTGTTCAGGGTGCTCGCACAGCTATTGGTGCCCTCTTATCTGCTGCGCCAGCTCATGTCGACAGCCTTGGTACTGGAAACAGGAACATCCGTGGTGGTGATGGTGGTGTCATCCTCTCAGATGAAGAGATACGGTCACACCCGGCGTACCTGTCATACTACTATTCCAATGAGCACCTCAACCCAAGGCTACCACCACCGATGGTGTCGAAGGAGGATTGGCGTGCAACACAGCGATTTCAGGCTGTCTCCGAAGGTATTGGGGATAGAAGGAGGAGACCCTCAGAGGTGGGGAGTGGAAGCTCTCTGTTCTCAATGCAGGAAGGAGCACATGAAGTTAGTGGAGAGGAGTTACTGATGAATGATCGGTTTGGCAGAGGTGAGAGGAATGGACTCGCACGTCAGCAATCATCTGAGTGGCTTGGGAGAGGCACTGATGGACTCATTGGATTATCGGATGTTAATGGGCTGGGGTCCCGTCGCAAGAGCTTTGCTGATGCCTTGCAGGTTGGAAATTTCTTTCTTCGATAATCTCCATTTTGCTTTGATCAATATAATTAAACCTCGAGTATAAGTAGATGGTATAAACGAAATTGAAATAACTAAACTATGAGGTGTCCATTGCCTATGTAGTTATAGCTAGCTATATCTATGTCCATCCATGAATTTGATGCAGGAAAGACCGATTGTATATTTGTAATGTGACATGAAACTTCTTGCACTGATGTTGATAGACAACTACTATGATGCATCGACTTTATGTCTATCGCAGCATGTAGGTCAGTAGGTGTATGTTTCCTTGTTTGTTTCCTCATTTGGAATGTTTTCCATGACAGGAAAATATTAGCCGCCCTGCTGCTAGCTCTGGTCATCTTTCAAGATCCAATAGCCGCAATGCTTTTGAGAGCTCGCATCCAATTAGATCCACTGGTTCATCGAAAGCAATGCTGCAGGGTAGATCAGAATCCATGAATGGCTTGCGCTCTGGATCCACTTCACCCAGTCTTGTCAGGGTCCAAAGTTTAGGTTCTTCAATCTCAAATTCATTTACTTCTGCGGTAGGATCCTCTCTGCCAAGAAGTAGCACCCCTGATCCCCAGTTGATTCGGAGGACTCCAAGCCCTTGCCTCCCTCCTGTTGGAGTTAGGATGGGAAGCACTGATAAAAAGGTTGAAGGTGCATCTGTTGCTTCACATAATCATGATGGTGCTGACATATCAGCAGCTTTGTCTGCTATGTCCAATTTAAGCCTTTCTGGGAACAAGATGGCAGATTTAGAAGCTGAAGTGCAAAATCATCTTTACCAGAACTTTGGTGATAAACCAGATGTGCTCTTTAATGTTCCAAAGGAGCGTAGACATTTTTCTCAGCAAAGGTTAGCTCAAAATGAAGATTCAATAAATGCTTTGGAATATGCAGCTTTTCCAAATGGTAGCAGTAACTTCAATAGTTCAAATATGAGTAAGCTGGCAGCTGATAGCAAGAACAAGTTTCCTATGCAGTCACCACATGGTACTGCTCAGAAGAAAGGATCTTTGCTAAGCCCGACTGGATCTGCATCAGTCTACCAGAACTTAAATTGTGATAACTCCAGCATCGATGTATCTGGACGACATACAAAAACTCACGCAGGTGGCTTTGGTGCACCTATGCTGAACAATCAACTCAATGCAGGTATCCTCTCTCTCTCTCTCTCTCTCTCTCTCTCTCCTGTGTGTGTGTGTGTGTTTGTGTGTGTGTGTCTCATCGTCTGACCTGTGCTTTCCTGTTCAGATGTTGAATATGTCAACCTTCTTTCGAATCAAGGGGGATCCAATTTTCAGGGTCAACCAATGGAAGCAATGTATGCATCATACCTGCAGGCAAATTCTGACTCCCCCCTTGGTACAACCGCAAGCATGAGTCCTTTCCAAGGAAATAGCTTTTCAGGGTCAGGGCACCTGGATAGTCCTGGATTCCAAAAAGCTTACCTTGGATCGTTACTTGCTCAACAGAAGCTACCGTATGGGATGCCATACTTGGGCAAGTCCTGTGGTCTTAACCCAAGTCTTTATGGCAGTGACCCAGCATTTGGCATGGGAATGACATATTTGTCAAGTCCAACATCTAGCCCCTTTATCTCATCTCCCCAGGGTCATGTCAGGCAAGGAGAGAGGCTAACCCGTATTCCATCCATAGTGAGGAACACTAATGGAGGATCATGGAATTCGGATAATGGTCTAATGGATAATGGTTATGGTTCTTCCCTGCTGGAGGAATTCAAGACCAACAAAACCAGATCTTTTGAGCTGTTAGATATTGTAGGTCATGTGGTCGAGTTCAGGTAATGCTCCTAGAATTTTCAACAGTGAAAAATTGCTATTTTCAGATGTGATGCTGATACCCCCCTCCTTCCGCCTTCTCTGTTTGTCCAGCTCGGACCAGTACGGAAGTCGCTTTATACAGCAGAAACTTGAAACAGCTTCTGCTGAAGAGAAGAACACCATCTTTCCAGAGATCCTTCCCCAAGCACGAACTTTAATGACTGATGTATTTGGAAATTATGTTATACAGAAGGTGCCCAACCCTCGTATGCATCAGTATATAACAAAATAATGTTTTATAACGGTTTGTGAATTTATATTATCATTTAAGACTTTGTAGTTCCTAATTAGTTGAGTTTGGCAGTTCTTTGAATACGGGACTGAAACACAAAAAAAGCAATTGGCAAGCCTACTGAAGGGCTATGTATTGCAGTTAAGTCTTCAAATGTATGGTTGCCGGGTGATTCAGAAGGTATGTGCCTTTTTTTTTTTCAATAAAGACCATTGTTACAGACCCATTGTTTCCACCATTTCTTTTTAAAAAGACTAGATGTTTTTGAATACTCATAGCTGCAAAATTATGTATTATTCTGATGTAGGCTCTAGAAGTGGTTGATGTGGAACAACAAACACAAATGGCTTTGGAGCTTGATGGATCCATTATGAAATGTGTTCGTGATCAGAATGGGAACCATGTAATACAAAAGTGCATAGAATGCATCACTCAAGAAAGGATACAATTTATTATTTCTGCTTTTTATGGACATGTGGTTGAACTTTCCACCCATCCATATGGCTGCCGTGTTATTCAGGTGCTTTATCAACTTATAACTGATTCTAACAGCAAAACTTCTTTTAATAATTTGCTAAGTGTATCTAACTGTTACTGTATACCACCAGAGAGTTTTGGAGCACTGTGATGATGAAAGCACACAAAATGCAATGATGTTAGAGATCATGCAATCTGTGGTTCCTTTGACTACTGACCAGTATGGCAATTATGTGATCCAGGTAGCTGCATATTCATTTTCCTGCTAATTCCCTGCTTTGTTGAATCTTCAACTACACCTATACCTATTAAAGCAATGGGAGTGGTGCACTCGGTGGACTTGTCTTCTACCAAAATGGCAGCTATCCTCCATCTGAATGTGCTCTCTTTTATGCCTACTAATTTGATTGGAATTAGTTTTAAATTTCACCATTACCTATTTTTCTGTTACTGTTTCATTCATATTTTAGTCCACCAAGTGTTTTTATGTGACATTGGCGTGATATTTGTTTTATCATGCACATATAGCCATATATGATATTGGTTTTTATGGTGTTCTGCTGCTGTGTGGGTCTCATATTTTGGTATGGCTGTTGTATGGGCTTGCCATTAGCTTCCACTTGAAGTGCCTGTATCCCATTTACTGAGTTTCCTATTTCTTATTTTGTAGCATGTTTTGCAACGTGGGAAACCAGAAGAACGTTCTGCTATAATCAAGCAACTTGCGGGACAGATTGTGAAGATGAGCCAACAGAAATTTGCTTCCAACGTTGTTGAAAAGTGTCTTTCTTATGGTACTCCTGAGGAACGCCAGATCCTAATTAATGAAATGCTTGGCACAACTGATGAGAATGAACCTTTACAGGTGTGTTTTCGACCACCTATACAACAATCCTGGTTGCATGTTCTGTTAATGTGAAAGAAAAATAGTATTTATTGAATGCATGAATATTGATGTGCTGATTGCTTAATTTTGTAAACAATTTATTGGCACAACATATTGTTTATTTTCTTTGAGAAATTCAATAAGTTTTCGACATGATATATATATACGGTATAACGTTTTTTCATTGTATCCACTGATCCAACATGCAAAGTATGCATACCATAGATGAGCCATTGAGTGTAGAATCTCAGGCATTCTCACATTCTTGTACTGTGATTGTTCTTCAGGCAATGATGAAAGACCAGTTTGCTAACTATGTAGTGCAAAAGGTTTTGGAGACTTGTGATGACCAGAACCGTGAGTTAATTCTTTCTCGAATCAAGGTCCACTTGAATGCACTAAAGAGATACACCTATGGGAAACATATTGTTGCCCGTGTTGAGAAGCTTGTTGCTACAGGAGGTAAATTCCATGCCTTTGGTCATGCTGATAGTAATTCATTTTTTCTTTATGCTTCCTGGTTACTGATATGCTTGCCTTTTGCTGCCTTTTGTTTTGCTATATTGCAGAAAGGCGTCTTGGGGTCTCAACGTCTTCCTGAGATGAGATTGCAACAGTTAGTTTGACAGAATAACACCTGTACAGACAGATAGCGAGGCTAGCCTTACCAATAGTCTTGTTCAGTACAACCGGAGAAGTAAGCTTGCAAGCCGTTGATGTAAATAAAGGAGGGCCTCTGGAAATAAAAAAAGAAGAGATTTTGATCTTTCTTTAAGGAAAGAAGTTGTATATTTGTACGGTTTCTCCCCTTCAAGTAAGATAAAAAGAAAGTTAGAATATGGAAGCATTTAGAGGAAGGATTTAGGATAGACGATGGGAAGCAAGGACACCTGTAGATCCTTTTGCCTTGGGTTTCATCAGTGTACAAGGTTCGTAAGGTTCCATCTCTGTAAAGGTTTTTTATATTACTGAATTTTGCAGAAATCAAATGCATGTTGCTGTTTATGGAACGCATGCATGTATGTCGAAAAACACTAGCTTTTCTTTGCACACATCGTCTCATCATTATCTCCCCTTCAAGCGATACTCTGTTAATGGAAGTTGGTACTCCGTATAATCCAAGGTAAAAACGCTGCATCGTACCATGCTTCCTGCTACTAGTCGAGCCTTCAAACATCTCTACGTATGAAACAGCATGCAGCTGTGCGTAGGAAGATGGAGATGTACAGCCAAAGCTTTGTGGCCACTCTGTATTATTCATCAGTTTGATATTCTTGGATGAGACAGTTTCTGTGCTCAACGAGCTTAAGAGCAGGAACACAATTCCCAAGAATACACAGGCATATACAGCAGCCGAGCTGAAACACACCGCCGGTGATGCATCGCCGGCCGGCCGGGGTCGCCGTCGCCGGCATCACGCGCACGGCAATTCCCCTGCAGCTACCTCCTTGGACATCTTGAGGAAGAACTCCAGGCTGTGGCGATACCTGCCCTCCATGGCGGCATCGCCATCAGCTGCTCCCAGGATGCTCTCCAGGGCCGGTGGGTTGGTCGTCGTGCTGGCCGCGGCTTGCTCCTCGTCGGACCAGTCGCCGTTCTCCATCACGTCCTGCATGGCTAGGTCATCGTATTCCTCGTCAGACTTGGTGGAGAGCTCATCGACGGAGCCTGCTTCTATCTGCAGCCATTTCATACAACAACATCCATTAGCATCTTCTAGTGCTGGGATTACAGGCTTAATAATGTAGCACATCAGCTATCAACTGCAGTCCCTAGTGAGAAATGACACAATGTACGTAGTTTCAGGAAACGACTGCATCCAAGGTGCCTGTTACCACAACTAGAACGAAATCCCATTAGCGAATTTGCTCAACAACATGGATAATTTTTCCACTACCTCGTGAACGTGTCTTTCTTCATCAGTTAGATCTTCATCAGTTTCCGCATCAGGGGGATCATCAGCTTCTTCTTCACTACCATAGAATGAATAATCTTCCATCAGCTGAAAATGGTGGAGCCTTGGTTAGATTGCAATGGACATCACAGCAATCCACTAAACAAAAGATGCACATTTTTACATCACCAATATACTAAACAACATATGAGCAAATGCTATAGATACATTACATACCTCTTTGGAAGGGCAATCCGACGTCTTTGGTGAACTGCAGCATGACGAAAAATATCTACAGCTTGTCTCCATGCCATCAGCTCTCAAGTCGTCTACACTTCCAGTATGGCTAGTGCCACCAGTATCATTCAGCCACGCGCTTATCCCAAAAGAACCAAACTGGAGATTGACTGCCTCTGCCTTCCCAATATGCAACGGATCAATGATAGGATTCCCAGCCGATTTCTCACTGCCTGTACTGCAATTGAGATTCCCATTGCTGTCACTTGTATCCACATGCCAAGCCTTGGTGACTGAACCATCAGGTTTAAGAAGGGCCATCAGATTTCTTGAGGACCCCTTCCTTTGAATCAGCTGAAACATGCCCTTGGAACCCAAGGAGTTAGCTGCACGCTGGTTCCTGTATTCCTCGGCCACTACAGCAACAGTGCTTGTGTTGAGATCATACAGCTGCTCACCAACTTCTCGTCGGCGAAGACAACCGAAAACCGTGGCATGTATGGCCGCCACACTCTGGTCAACGTTGGTGTTATTAATCTTGGGCACCAGATGCTTGTCAGCACGGTTGCAAAGGTATTCCTGGATAGCTCTAATGTTCCGGATGTATTTGATGTATCTGTTCTTGGCTGGGTCGAGCGTCATGTACTTAGCACGTACAGCAAATCGTTCCATATGTTTCTCCTCATTTGCAATGTACACCATAAATGGTATTATGGAAGGATGTTTCTTCATTAGCCCCATCTATTAGATATTGAAAATAAAAGTGCTCAATCAGTTCGAAGTGCAACAAAATATATATATGCAAATGATGCAAAGATGCCATTAAGAACAACACTGAAATGGAAGATCTATGTACTATTTCTTGACTAGTACGCACCACAAAATTGAGGCTTAAATGAACTCCTTCAATAATTACAGATTCTTTCTGCTCTTCCCAGGATGTAATTAATCTGTCCAGGCTGTCGATGACCATCTCACTTTGTGCCTTAAACCCTTCTATTGCCATTTGCTTGTTGCCAATCAACTCACTTCTAGGAGGTAATTCTGAGGACTCATGATGATATTTACCATCTGAAGCGCCATCTCTGCCTTCATTTGTATTTGAATGAGAAACAACGGCGAGCTTCTTTGCTTTGCGTTTTGCTTTCGCCTGAGCAACTGCAACAGGGTCTAAGTATTCGCCTGCATGATAGGTTGAGGCATAGAGAAGTGGATTTTGCTTTTCATCTGCAAAGCTTCTCATCATATGGCGTATGGAGTCAGTAGAGATTACTGTCGTGATGCCCAATCTACTACCCTGGGAAAATCAGACAAGTCATATTAAGCAATCGGCAAGAATCACACCATCCTTTTCTTGATTTATGGTGCGATCTTCTGAGAGAAAAAATGAGACAGTCCATGGAGCTGGAAAGTAAATTTTGGCGCTTTAAAGTGGCGTTTGTTTTATATATGCATGCTATTAAATGCTTTTAAACAAACTACGGTGTTATTGATATAGCACAACAATCGCTCATCCGCAAACGAATGATCCTCTTAGGTGATAAACATACCAACAAAGACGATAGAGTGGACTTGCCACATCCACTTGTCCCACATAAGAGTACTGTCACTGATTCCTTTCTCTCCTTGATTCTGATCAGAAGAATTGCAAGTAGTCATTACATTACATCCAGGTGGCTCTCCTGTGTCTGTGATGAACTGATGGGTAGCACATGCATCTTTTTTTATGAAGGCATTGTGTTCAAAAATATTAATCAGATGGTATTTTTAGTAGGGAATAATTAGACTTTATTACTTTAATAAAACATATTAAATATGACAATCTGTCCTAACTCCTAAGGTTGTTCTGTGGAGACAAGAGACAAAGAAAGGATGTAGATGTAATGGTTGAAGAAATATGCTGGCATATTGCCTGCAATTAATGTGAATTCAGATAGGTAGATCAGTGGAAAAACATGTTACCTGCAAGCAAGAAGCAAGTCAGCCTTCTGGTTTGGTCCCACATATTTGTACGAAGAGAGGGCATCACATACAACACTTAGAAACCTCTCCCTTGAAACAACGATGGTTGTCTGAGTCTTGTACAATTCAAAGGGTATGCTACTACTTTTTTCATCTGAAATTTCTGGGTTCAACACCTGAGCATCTTCTTCAATACCAAGTTTAGGGGTGCTTTCTTCTTCGACAACCATATCCGACTTCAATGCGTCCAAGAATTCACTCCTCATCACACTGAATACTCTCTTGCTTATCTGATGGCACCAACAAGGGATGAAAAAATAAATTATCTTCACAAGTCAAAGAAAGGAGGAACAAAACTTAGTCTACAGAGCAGTAGGCATCAACAATTGATTACTCTTGCAGCCAGTCTAAACAGGCCCTCAGAAAAAAAAAGAAAAGAAAAAAAAGGGGGGGTCAGCAAAGCCAGGACCAAATGAGAGGTTTTTTTTTTTTAAAAAAGGAAGCATATCAGGTGGGAACCCAATACCAACTCAAGACAATTACTAGATACTATCTAGAATGGTAGCCCATCAGACTACAGTCCCAGAGCATAAAAGATCATGCAAGGGAAAGCAAATAGGTCTAAACCATATAACACGGTGTCGTCTTTGTCAACAGAACAAAATAACCCAAGAAAGGAATAGCAATTCACACTAGGCAACAGTTGCAAGACAGTATATCTATGATAATGACCTGCAAGTCAAGTTTCACCAAAAGACAAATTCAGTCCGCAACAAAAGCAAGAACTTGGAAATGCATGGCGTGTTTTGGACATCCAAAATTTGGCGAATCGGACCCAATTAAAGCATAAGGACCTCCAGCTCGGCAAAGGCTCTAACTTCCCTAGCAAAGAACGGCCCCAATGAAAAGATCAGGAAAAGGATATGATAGTTATTTTGGACTAATCCACAGCAGCGAAAAGAACCGCCAGAGTTAGGATTGGACCAAGAACAAATCTGCACATCAACCAGTAAAAGCGTTTGTCTGTCACGTCGAAATCACCTATCGTAAGACACACTTCAGCGAAATACTATACTAGACATGTATGTAATTCGATCACTTGAACGAAGAACAAGCAATTCAAGCGCCAACCCCACAGAAAGGAGTAATCTTTTCATGCAAGGGATCTATCGCTTCAGACAAAATAAAAGTAAGCCGTTTCATCCTCGGTTTAGTCAAAGTGGAAGCATAACGCAGATCGGACGTAATAGCTCGTCCAGATTACCGCACGAAGCAGAGATACAGCAAGCACAGGCTTTCCACCTCGCCATCCATTGTGCGGATCAAGATCAAAAGAGACAAACACCGGTGAAGAGATAGGAGAGAGCGAAGGACCTTGAAGGCATGGCGAGCCTTGCAGCCCATGAGCTGGAGGGTGCTCTGGAGCACGGGGCGCGTGTACCGGAACGCCCGCCGGCCGCCGCCGTCGGCGACGGCAATGTAGAGGAGCTTGGGCGGCGGCGGCGTCGCCTCCGCCATGTCCCCGACCTGCAACCAAGGAAGCTTCCAGCAGATCAAGAAACGGCGGCCGGACGGAGCCGGATCAAAGTAGGAAGCGTCGGCAATCGGAAGGACCTCGAGGGGGGGAGGAGGAGGAGGAGGAGGGGGTTTTGAGGCGCATTGCGGCGGCGTGGGCATGGCGAGGCCGAGGCGGCAGCTGGTGTCACGACGCACACGCAGCGCGCGTCCATGGCGTCCACATGGCCGCGCCCGCGCGCACCTTGTTTGCTTCTCCCACCCCCGCGCCGCTCTGCCTTGTCTCTGCTCCGGGTCGCGTTCCTTCCTCTCCCTTCTCTCCTCTCCTCCCTCTCCTCTGCCTCTCTCTCCCTCTATTTATTAACCTCCTCTTTTGGATTTCTCCCCCTGGTTTTCTCCTATTCTTACGGGTCCAACTCCAATCCCTTTTACTTGTTTATGATCTCGAATAATTCTTCCGGGTCTCCTTGGTATTGCGCGTTGCTTCCCTCCTTGTTTTTCGAGGCAAAGCTTCCCTCTTTGTTCTCACACTAAAATGTGAAATGTCTCTCCTTTTGACGTGTTGTGTTTATGTGTTAAACTGATTTTTATCGGATCGAAGTATTTGTATCCATATGTGCCCTGATTCGAATACAGTTTAGACACGGATACAGACTAGAACACAAATAGCATCGGATAGAAATATGAATAATATTTAGACAAATATATACTCCCTCCGTCCACAAATGATCTACGTTTAAGAAAAATCACAAAGACCAAGAAAAGCAATTAACGGATCAACTACCCATTTAATCTTAGGAATATTGCTGCGAAAGTAGTGCCATCATTTACTCCTTCTAGCCTCTCACCCTAAAAGTTGTGTCCTCCCACCAATCCAAGGACTGCATGCGGTCCAATCCCTTTTACTTGTTGTTTATGATCTCGAATAATTCTTCCGGGCCTCCTTGGTATTGCGTGTTGCTTCCCTCCTTGTTTTTCGAGGCAAAGCTTCCCTCTTTGTTCTCACACTAAAATGTGAAATGTCTCTCCTTTTGACGTGTTGTGTTTATGTGTGAAACTGATTTTTAATCGGATCGGATACGGATCGAAGTATTTGTATCCATATGTGCCCTCTTTCGGATACAGTTTAGACACAGATACAGACTAGAACACAAACAGCATCGGATAGAAATATGAATAGTATTTAGACAAATATATATGACATATGAGTGGATAGTGATCGAAACAAATATCTTTCAGGTAATACGTGCGGACATAGATTAACTTCATAGATTGAGTGATAGGCTATGGTGAATATTTGTGGACGATTGAATTTTTCCACTTTTGAGGAAACAAATAGGAATGTAACATGTTTCAATTAATATTTGTTAATAGGATTTTTTGTTTAACTCAACCTCGTCTGCACTCCTTTTGGATTTCTTCCCTGGTTTTCTCCTATTATTACAGGTTCCAATTTCTTATTTATGTATTTGCAATCTCAGGTCATTCTCAGGTGTTCTCTTGGTACTTGTGTGTTTTGCTTCCCTCCGTTTGATACATATATGTTTATTGGTAGCCTGGCCTGATTTGATAATTGTGTTGAGCTCTGTAGGGCATCTATATAGAATAAACGGGGGATTTCATCATAAGCACACTACAAATTTGGTGTATTTAGCCATAGGATATTTTGATGGTCTTTGCCCCTTCTAAAAAACTTCAAAGAAATAGTAAATCTGACGAAGTTATTATATGGTGACAAACACACTTAAATTCATACTACATTTATGAAGTCCATAAATTATCATTTTAAAGACAAAAAATTCCTAAATAAGCACAAAAAAAAACACAACGAAATGATTGGAAATATATAAAAAATAATGTGCCAAATACACTTGTATATTTAGTCCCCCAACTAAAAACTTTACATTTTTAGTATTTTAAATTCTACTTGAAACACCCAATTAAGTTAAAATATGTGTTTGAACTAGAATGTAAAATACTGAATTGTGGAGTTTAGAATCGAAGGGAAAGATTAAACAATCTTAGCTTTTGAACGCCTGCATCTATTAGTAGAGACACCTGGCATTGTTGCTTTGTTGTTCTAAGTGAATGTGAGCCTTGGACGAGGCAGCTGCAGCTGCACGTCGTGACGAGCACTCGCTCTTGTTTTAATCCAGCGATAGGGACCAGACAAATCTCCCTTTTGTTGTCTCATTTACCGGCACGATCTAGTCTAGCTTAAAGAAAAAACTGTTATTACCGGCACGATCTAGTCTAGTCTAGCCATTTACCGGCACGATCTGGGTTAGCGAGAGGGAGAGGGGGGGAGAGAGAAAGAGAGAGAGAGAGAGAGTTATATATGTTTCACCAGAATATCGTTCGGTATAGTATGTGTGTAGTATCTGTGATTATTTTTTTTCTTTTTGACACGATTGTCTCACTATATACATATATATCTCCCTTTTTTAGAGACGGCATTTTGCATCGAATAGTGTTCCCCAGCAAAAGAATACTCATGCTACCATTTAACAACGGTCGTCGCGTTGAGTGGCCCCACGCCGGGTGCATCGATCCTTTCCGTTCTGCAGTTCAGCTTCATGCTAAATCTTCTTATCTTCTCTTTTCAGTTTTTCAGGCAGTGGCTAATGGGGTCATGAAGTTGCTCGATGAGCTATATAAACGCTCCTATTTTTCAGAGAAAGAGAGGAGCTCTGTTGTTCCATTAAAATTTGTGAGGATCAATATAGGAGTAGCTATATATGGAATTGACATAGTCAAGGTAGATATTTGAGGATTTGGCATTAAAATTTAAATCGAACTATATAATCCTGAAGTAGCGTGTTCTCGGCATTTTTGATCGGAGCAAACGTACTAAAGAGTTATCAACGAGGCTCTCCTAGGATTTCTAGCTTATATTGTATTTATATGAGAGGCTTGTTGCTTGTCGTTCGAATTATCAACGAAATCTGTTTTTTTTTTTAGCATGCCGTTGAACATGCGTGTATGTGGTGACCGTCGGAGGGAGAAAGAAGGTAATGGTGACGTACGGGGGCTGGTAAAATGGCGCGCGATGGTAATGGAAAAAGAAGTAGGAGTACGAGTTTTTTAATTTATTTTTGGCTCAATTTGCAGTGAAAGGAGACGACACGTGTGCGGTTAACACCTGACATTCACATTCTCCCTCCAACGACGCAACGCTGCTCTGCACGAATCTCTCTCTTTCCTCCTCCTTCTTCCTCCTCTCTCTTTTCCATCTCGATGGAATAATCAAGAGTCCAAAGTCAGAGCTGTCTCCTTCTTCTTCTTCTCCATAAATCATAGTACTAGTACTCAATAAACAAGTTGAGGACAGACACTAATGGTGCAATTAAGTGCAGGCTGCAGTGCAAGTCTAGAAGGGCGACGCGACGGTGCCGAGCTCTTGAGTCTGACCTCACCATTTCGCTTCGTCTCCGAACTAATGGCTAATGGCTAATGGCTAATGGCTTGCACTTGCACGCATCACCATCGAGCCGCCTGCGTTGCAATCTCGTGTGTTGCTCCTCTTTTCACCTGGATTCAATTCGTTACCATTTTCACTCTCAAATATCGACTACTTATCGTTCATGAGTCCATTACATAATAAATGGCCCTAGCAAAAAAAAAAAAGGCTGTCATTTCCGGATAGATTATTTCGAGCTTGGGAGAAAAAAACGGTTGATAGGATAGGTGCTGAAATATGGTTTTTGCCACTGTTAATTTCCATTCCAAAGAATTGCCACTGTATAACAAATGAAATTATAAAAATGTCAGTGTATACATAATGTTGCCCATTTTCTGAGAAAATGGGACGATTTTGCCCTTTTTGTCTACCTCCCTCCATCTCTCAGCCACCTTCTCCCCCTTCCTCTCTCCCGTTAAGCTAAAAATAACTGGATTTTTTTTCTTTTGCATGGATTAAACAATCTTAGCTTTTGAACGCCTGCATCTGTTAGTAGAGACACCTGGCATCGTTGCTTTGTTGTTCTAATTGAATGTAAGCCTTGGACGAGGCAGCTGCAGCTGCACATCGTGACGAGCACTCGCTCTTGTTTAATCCAGCGATAAGGACCAGACAAATCTCCCTTTTGTTGTCATTTGCCGGCACGATCTAGTCTAGCTTAAAGAAAAAACTGTAAGGGTTAGCGAGAGGGAGGGGGAGAGAGAGATAGTTATATATGTTTCACCAGAATATCGTTCGGTGTAGTATGTGTGATTTTTTTTCTTTTTGCCATAATTGTCTCTCTATATACATATATATATATATATATCCCCCTTCTTTAGAGACGGCATTTTGCATCGAATAGTGTTCCCTAGCAAAACAATACTCATCCTACCATTTAACAACGGTCTTCGCGTTGAGTGGCCCACGCCGGGTGCATCCTTTCCGTTCTGCAGTTCAGCTTCATGCTAAATTTTCTTTTCTTCTCTTTTCAGTTTTTCAGGCAGTGGCTGAAGTTGCTGATGAGCTATATAAATACTCCTATTTTTCAGAGAAAGAGAGGAGCTCTGTTGTTCCATTAAAATTTGTGAGGGTTAATATAGGAGTAGCTCTGGAATTGACATAGTTAAGGTAGATATTTGAGGATTTGGCATTTATCCGTCCCCCCTATCAATACATGTGGGATAGGGGCCACAACTCATGAGTGTTGAATCCTTAATTGTTAATGTTTGAGAGTGAGAAATGTTTTAAACGTCCCCAATATATGTATAAAACATAACCGATGAATCCTTAATTGTCAATGGTCTCGATATTCGGATCCATTTCGTTTGACTTGCTTTGTTAAGCGTTAGGACCCACCTTCAAAACAGCGAAAAAACGGACTCAAAAAACTCAAACCATATGTCTTTTCAAAACGTTCAAGACCACCAACGCACGAAGACCTCAACTATATTCCTCAAAATTGACTTCTCCAAGACTTTCGACTCAGTCCATTGGGGCTATCTACTAGAGGTTCTGCAGCACATGGGTTTTGGCCAACGCTGACGTAATTGGATCTCCTCCCTTCTAGGGTCGGCCTCCTCCTCCATCCTTCTCAATGGCACTCCGGGTCCCCCCTTTATCACGCAAGAGGAGTTAGACAAGCGGATCCTATCTCGCCCATGTTGTTTATTTTGGCCATTGATCCTATCCAGCAGCACTTTCTTCGGGCGCAGAAAAATAATGTTCTTTCTGCTATCAACTCGTGGACGATCTCCATGCGGACATCCCTCTACGCTGATGACGCGGCCATCCTCATAAATCCCGTACGCAATGAAATTGAGGCGACTATGAATATACTCGAAAGCTTTGGAAAGGCCTCCGGACTCCACACTAATCTTGCTAAGAGTGCTGCCTACCCGATTCAATGTAGACCAGAAGAGTTAGATGACATCTTAATGTCCTTCCCCGGTAGGAGAGATTCCTTTCCCTGCACGTATCTTGGGCTTTCCCTTCACCAATGTAAGCTCAAGAAGGTGCACTTTCTCCCCCCTAATCGAGAAAGTGCAAAAACGACTTCAAGGATGAAAGGGAAGCCTCTTGACCAAGGCCGTTCGGCTTACGCTCGTCAACACTGTCCTCTTAGCTCTGCCTACGTACTTCATGTCAACTTTTCCAATACCCAATTGGGTTTCGAAGAGGTTAGATCAAATCCGTCGAGCCTTTCTCTAGCGGGGAGAGGAGTCATCTAGTGGTGGGCACTCACTTGTCAACTGGTCAACTGTGTGCCGACCAAAGAAGTTGGGTGGCCTTGGCACCCTAGATCTTTAGAAATTTGGTACAGCACTTCGTTTGAGGTGGTTATGGCTCGACTAGACCGACCCATGCAGACCTTGGAAGGGTTCTCCGTTACCCTACAATGATTCCGACAAAGCGTTCTTTCGCGCGGCCACTCGCGTCACCGTCCAGAATGGCCAGAAGGCTAACTTTTGGCTGGATAACTGGCTGCAGGGGTCGGCACCGTGCAACATTGCGCCCCACCTCTTCAAAATCGCAAGAGTAAAGGATTATACCGTCGCAGATTTGCTTCCCAATGATAGATGGATAGTCATGGTGCGACACCTCAACACGGTGGAGCAGCTTCAAGATTACCTCCACCTTTGGAGCCAACTTTGTGGTGTGACGCTCACACATGCAGCTGATGAGATCATTTGGACTTCAAGCTCGGATGGTCGGTTTTCCACTAGGTCGGCTTATTGACTCCAATTTCTGGACAGTACGGGTTGGTCCCTTGGAGACACCATCTGAAAAGCACAAACAGAAAGCAAATGCAAATTTTTTGCCTGGTCTCTCGCCCATGGGGCATACATACGGCTGACGTTCTAACTCGAAAAGGATGGCCTCACCAGCCCATCTGGTCTTTATGCCAAAATTGTCCGGAAACCATCAACCACTTGGCTCTTCATTGTTAGTACTCCGTAAGAATTTGGAATGAGGTTCTCAATCAATACCCTCAAACGCCTAGATGGACAAACAACATGAGTTTTTGCGACTGGTGGATCGCGACCTCTTCCCAAACAGCCGACAAAGCTGCCAAGAGGGTCCTAAATGATCTCATAATCTACACTATTTGGAATCTTTGGAAGGAAAGGAATAGACACATTTTTCAGCATAAGAATCTTCCTTCTAGGACGCTAGTTGATAGAATCTTGGAGGAGGTGAGGGAGTGGAGCATGGGGCTCCTTATCGTTCCAATGTAATCTCCTTTTGTTTTTCTAGCCGTGGCTAGATCCTTGTACAGTGTACAGTTCTCTTCTCCTTAATGAAATGGCAGAGCGCCTGCCCCGTTCGTTCAAAAAAAAACGTAGATAAGTCATTAATCTGTCAAGTCGTTAAGTTGTTAAACTGAAAAGGACATGACCTTAGCTGCAATAGTATGTAGATAGGAAAAATTGAAGTTGAACTATATAACCTTGAAGTAGCGTGTTCTCGGCATTTTATCTGGACATTTTTTATCGGAGCAAACCTACTAAGAGTTATCAACGAGGCTCTCCTAGGATTTCTTGGCTAGATTGTATTTATATGAGAGGCTTGTTGTTTGTCGTTCGAATTATCAACGAAATCTGTTTTTTTTTTAAAAAAAAAAAGAAAAAGAAATTTGGACCAAACTATATTACCAAACATCTTAGTATGCCGTTGAACATGCGTGTATGTGGTGACCGTCGGAGGGAGAAAGAAGGTAATGGAAAAAGAAGCAGGAGTACGAGTATTTTAATTTGTTTTTGGCTCAATTTGCAGTGAAAGGAGACGACACGTGTGCGGTTAACACCTGACATTCACATTCTCCCTCCAACGACGCAACGCTGCTCTGCACGAATCTCTCTCTTTCCTCCTCCTTCTTCCTCCTCTCTCTTTTCCATCTCGATGGAATAATCAAGAGTCCAAAGTCAGAGCTGTCTCCTTCTTCTTCTTCTCCATAAATCATAGTACTAGTACTCAATAAACAAGTTGAGGACAGACACTAATGGTGCAATTAAGTGCAGGCTGCAGTGCAAGTCTAGAAGGGCGACGCGACGGTGCCGAGCTCTTGAGTCTGACCTCACCATTTCGCTTCGTCTCCGAATTCAAGATTTTTTTGACCATGCTCCATGCATGCATGGGCCATGGCTAATGGCTAACGGCTTGCGCTTGCACGCATCACCATCGAGCCGCCTGCGTTGCAATCTCGTGTGTTGCTCCTCTTTTCACCTGGATTCAATTCGTTACCATTTTCACTCTCAAATATCGACTACTTATCGTTCATGAGTCCATTACATAATAAATGGCCCTAGCAAAAAAAAAAAAGGCTGTCATTTCCGGATAGATTATTTCGAGCTTGGGAGAAAAAAACGGTTGATAGGATAGGTGCTGAAATATGGTTTTTGCCACTGTTAATTTCCATTCCAAAGAATTGCCACTATATAACAAATGAAATTATAAAAATGTCAGTGTATACATAATGTTGCCCATTTTCTGAGAAAATGGGACGATTTTGCCCTTTTTGTCTACCTCCCTCCATCTCTCGGCCACCTTCTCCCCCTTTCTCTCTCCTTTGTTCTCTTTTTTCATTGTGTAGACTAAATAATCTCCAACAATACTGTTTTTCGCGTTTCTTTTTTCTTCGCAAAGAGATTCTTGTTCCTTCGGAGCTCTTGCGGAGTATCTTTGATGTCCTCCTCACAAAGAAATTCACCTCTTCATTTCCTTCAAAAGAAACTTCTTTCTCCATTTTATTCACGAATTTTTTAGAAGAGATGTCATTGAAGATGGTGAGAAAAAAAATATGGGAAAGAGGGAGAGAGGGAGGGGGAGGGCCCTGAGCCTTGCTTGCTGGTTTGTTGATGGGCCTTATGCAGTTTCGCGTGTAAATCGCAAATGTGCACTAAAAAATAATCACAGATGCGCATGCTGGCCAGTATTGCTATGGGCTTTCTGCTGTCTGTGAGTGTTTATGCTCGTCACATGACAGTGAGAGAGCATGTTTAACGATAGTATCATTTGTAATACCTAATACTTGTAACAGTATAGGGATTAAAATATAAGAGAAATAGGATAGAGTTTAAAATATAGGAAAGAAATGCAATAGGTAAAGTGGATGAATAAGAAAGGGATAGTCCACAACTCCACATATAGGTGCTCCCATAAAACATGTCCTAAGAGCTCAGCATCAGCAAATTATATGCCATGATTATTACCATATCATTCTTACCAAATGAATAATCTTAAGCCTCATTCCGGCAAAATTTGTAGATACAAACGAGCAATACAGGGCACGGTGGGCCTGCAAACTCAGTTATATACTTAACTGCTTATTATTCGTTCCATTCCACGTATCTATATCATCTGGATGATTAATCATAACGTCCTTCTATCACACCCATTTCAGGAGGTGCTGATGACGATGACCCTTCCCAGGAGAGGGCCTCCGGATCATCTCAATCAAGAAAAAAAATCTTGCTATGCCGAAACACCGCCACATTAGAACGCGCCAAACCCATACTAGAGAATGGCTCATCAATGGTGGTGATGCTGCTGCTGCTGCTGCTGCGAGAACGGCCACCATCTCCTCTTCTTTGTCGTCTGCAACCTCGGTGCATCTGTTCCCAAACCATACAGAAAAGAAAAGGAGAATTTGAGCGATTGTTATTGAGACAGACGGCAGTGTTAATCTGTAATGCTGGTTGCATACGCTGGTGATGGAGATCGGGCATGTATGCCAATGGCAGGCCTACTCACCATTCTGCGGGTATATGGAGTTGTAGTGAACTTCTGCCCAAAAGCTCAACAGCACCACTGCGATAAAAAAAGGAAATGATATAAAGGTAGGTACCAATTGGAGCAGTAACCACACACGATGTCTATGATCAAGATCATCTGCTTGCAAGAAAAATACTCGGATACCTTTGTTGGACTTCTGAACCTTAGGCTGGATCTCGATGTAGCATGTATCCTTGAATGATGTCATGACGAAAATTTTTACTCCATACTGCATCAGATTGTTGCGTCGCATTAGAACGACAAAAAAAACCTTCTGGCCAACTGCAATTTGTTATGCCATGAGTAAGGCAAGGAAAGCGAGATGATAGAAACACCTTGTCAGCAGCAGCCTGTAGAGTGACATGGTCTCCCCATTCACCACTCCTGTTGGTTCATGTACTAAAGCGTTAGTTAGGCAAGCAATAGCTTGCATTTAATTTGTATTAGTAATGTTTCACACACTGTGAGACCTACCGTGATACTTTCTCCAAGTAATCATCATACGCCATGGGGACATATCCATCATAGGCATCACGGTTACTTGTAAGCTGGAATAGACGGGTGATTTATAATCAGACAAAAGATGGAAAAACTAAAACTAAAAAAAAAAAGAGACCAGAGATCACAAAAACAAAGATCAATACCACTGACCTGGTTAATTATCTGCTGTCTCACAAACTCATGGTGGTCGGGAGTCTGGTACAGCTGATCTGATAGTGCCCGGAACTGGGGAATTGAAAACAAGAGGCTAGCATCAAATGGTTGTGAGTTGTGATTTCCATAACACAAGTGAAGTATTCAGGTGAAGATAGCACTAACCTGGCAGTTACCATCACCCTTCACCTTGTGCTCAACAAGTTCATAGAGCCTCAACCTACAAGATTACACAAGTGAAAAATTAAAGAACACCTCATGGATGTATCTTATATAAACAAAAGTATGCAGAAAAATTATCAGCATTGTGTTAGTAACTGATGCAATAGAAAATGTCATGCTTCTATAGTATTTTAGAAACAAATGAAGCCCGGAAAGATGTGAGATTTTCATATGACATAAAAAGGCAGTAATTCACTCATAACTGAAACTAAGAACGGACCTTTCTGTCAGCCTTTCATGGTCCATGGTGGCTTCATCGATTGATGGAATTTCCCCATTAATTCTTGGGACGTGCTGAACAGGGAAAAATCAAGTTATTTATTATGTGATCAGAATTGTGAATGCAGTGGAATAGAGCATAATAACAGATGCAGTTATTATCTAATCAGAGTTGTGATTGCAGTGGAATGGAAGCTAATAACAGATACAGTACTCATTGGTTTCATTTCCTTCCCAACAATAAAGGTATTTTGGAAAAAAAATTAAAAGAATAGTCTGAGAAGAGACAGCAGTTATAACTTGCAATTGTGCTCATACTAATGTAGTCACTTTCTACTTTCCCTATTTCCTTTTATTAAGATAGTGATGATGCAAGCAATAATGTATGTCCACGAGGTGTAAGGAAGTCAATGTTCACATTTCCAGTTTCCACAGTTTAGTATGAAAAACTAGATAGCCACAATTTTTCAATTGGATGTTGGGTAAACTTTTTCAAGAGATGAATGGATATGGACCAAAGAATATTCAAATTAAACCAGCCTTCCAGTGTATCTAAAGACTTTTGAGAAAAATTTGCTGTCAGCATCATTTAAAAGTCAAATGGTATTTAAGGCCAACGGTCCAACTGATAGAGATACAAATGTATTTTTCCAACGAGATTTTAGCTACATGTTAAAATTAACGGGTATTTTGTGAATGATCTAAGCTACTATAGTCACTTAGCGGTTACTTCTTAATGAAGCCTGCATCCCCCACCCCCATGTTTCCTAATCGGTGGGTTCTTCCAAGCTTCCTTAGTAGTAAACTTCCTTTCTTCTAGTTGTTAAGGAAGCAAATCAAAGGAAGATAAACAACAATATTTCTTAACCTGACTTCAAAGGGTCAATATAGACTCACGGGAACTGGAACCATGGGGTAGAACCTCTTCCCAACTTCTTCCTCCATTGCAAAACAGTCGTCGCTGTCAGGGTATGAAGAGGAACTGGGTGGCTCTACATAGACTGCCTCATGCTCAAACTCACCAGCATTTCCTGCAGCATACAAAAAAGCATTAGGAGAAAAAAAGAAAAGAAAAAAGAGTGAGCGAGAGAAGGAAACTGAAACATTTGAGTCGAATAAGTAAATTTTCACTACCAGGATGGTAGATGCCTACTGATGGGTTGTAAAAATCATACGTAAGTGCAGCAGAATGCAAATGTGTCTCGTCTGGATGTGATGCATCTGCAGCACCAAAAAAATGTATACATGAGAAATACGGTGTTTCTTTTTCATGGTTTTGCACAAATACTTGGACGATGTTTGACAAAACTACCTCTAGCATAATGGAGGTCACAATAGTTTCCGTTATTGTAACCATCAGGAGGTCCATAGTACACTTGAGGAGCAAAAGGGTCACGGAAGAGGTCGTAACCCCAGTGGAAACTTTGATCTTTCTCACACATGATCATCCGTTGAACTCTGTCAAAACACTGCCCTACCAACCAGATTCAATAATTTTTAGCATTGGGGCATTAGCACTAGAAAGGGTGGAAAGTAATGCCTGCTATACAGCTAATTTTGCTTGATTATATCAAAGTCAAGTATCTGGTGAGATTTCAGAAATTAATGATTTGAATCATCACATTAATGCGCGACATATTAGAAGTGATATGAATGACAGATTGGGGACAACTAACAAATCATCACGCAACCCTCCAGGGACCACTATCATATTATTAGATACTCTGGCACATCTTCTTATCAATCTAAGCAACCAAACCAGCAACCTAATAACACGCAAGATCAAAGCCTTTCTGGTTAGTTGCACAACGGTTGGAAGACCCAATATAATTACTCCAACCACACCTTAGCAAACTAAAAGGCTCCAACAATCACACGATCCAATCCAACACTTTCTTAGCAATCTTATTTGACTTATTTGCTTATCTAACTTACTTCTTAACTTCAAGATCTTTTAAAATTAAAATAAAGAGTCAGGTGCGCTTAATTTGGCTTGTGTTTTACCGCTCTTAGACAAGTCTTTGAGATAGGGGGGAAAACAGGTTTAAAAAAATCAAATTATTTTAAATTAAACGAAGATAAGTAAATAGGCAAATAAGTCCCTAAAATAGCAGATTGTTTCTCAACTGTAGATTATGATTGAAAGGTTGTTCTACGTTAAACCTTTTGATATGAACAGGCAAGCTATTAGCAATAAATACAAATACCTGTATGCAGGTAGACTGCTTTCCTAAGCAGTGGTTTCCTCAATGAAAAAAATGATGGAAAAGTCGCGAGATGATTATCATCCAGCAGTCCTTTCCCAATCAAAAACTAAAAAACGAACGGGCATCCTCCTACAAAGCAGCTTCAACGATCATGAAAGAAATTCCAGCAACCTTAGCACGCAAGATTGCAGCTTTCTTCCTTTTGGTTCATAGTAGACCCAATCATTTCCTACAAATAAAAATAAAACAAGAAAAAAACTGCTTTTTATTGACACAGGCTATCACAGAGAAGCAATTTATCGCCACTCTCTTGGTTTGATCTTTGCCCAAAAACTTTCTTGGATTGATTAGTACACAAACACAGCAGAGCATCCACCACCCGGGCAAGGGGGCGGCTGCCCGGGCTCCAAGGATGAGCAAGGAGGAGATCCCCGTACCTGCTGCAGCCTCCGGAGATCTTAAGGACGGCCCGCCGGCGAGAGCGGGGCTAGAAATCCAGATGGGGAGGGTCGGGGAAGGCCGGAGACGGGGATGGAGCCGGCGCCGGCGGGGGCAAGGAGAGCCAGGAACAGAGGCGGCGAGGGCGAGGCGCGTGGAGGCCGGGATGGGACAGCGTGGAGGCGGTGCCGGCGAGGCGGCGAGGGGAACGTGGGGGAGGCCGGCCGGAGGCGGCAGGGGAGAGACGGACGGTTCCGTGAGGCCACGCCACGAAGGAGACGCGGAGCCGCGGTGAAGTGGAGCTCCAAGCGGAGGAATTTTATTTTTATATATATAGTACTAACTAGCTAAACATATGTGTTCCCAGAAATAATTAGAGTATTTTCCACTATGATTTTTTTTTACTTATATTCAATGAAGAGTAAATTGCACTTTTGCCCCTCTGAAGTTGGACGAAAATCTCACTTGGCCTCCTAAACTTTGTTTTGTCTCACTTGGCCCCTTGAAGTTGTGTTTGGGTGCCACAAAAGCCCCTAGAAGTTGGATCCCGTTGCAACACAGCCCCTAGAAGTTTGGGACAGCGTGGAGGCGGTGCCGGCGAGGCGGCGAGGGGAACGTGGGGGAGGCCGGCCGGAGGCGGCAGGGGAGAGACGGACGGTTCCGTGAGGCCACGCCACCAAGGAGACGCGGAGCCGCGGTGAAGTGGAGCTCCAAGAGGATGAATTTTATTTATATATAGTACTATACTACTAGCTAAACATATGTGTTTCCCACAAATAATTAGAGTATTTTCCACTATGATTCTTTTTTTTTTTACTTATATTCAATTAACGCCTTAATTTGTTAACTTACCTCTCTTACTTTGAGCCTTTCTCCGTGTCATGCTTTCGCGAGCTGTAATAGATGCATCTCAGATTGACAAAATGCTTGGTAGAACTCTACAGAAAGTATGCTAGCTAAATATGGTGATTTGTTGTTATATGTTGAGCTCATCAAAAAAAATTTGAACAAATAATAAGATGGATCAAATAAACATAACTCACTCTTACGATATATTAACCGTTAAATAAATAGTGTACGACTAGGAAGCTATCACATGATAATTAGGCGATGTTCCCTGGTTGTTGGAGGTGAACAAATTATTGCACCACTTGGCCGCTGATCGCTAGGTGGGCAGACGATATGTCTACAATGTCGCCAATTGGATGAACTATAATGTGTGTGACCAAGGTCGCGTGTTTGTTCGGAGAAGTAGAGAGAAGAGGTGGTGTTGGGTTCGATAGATAAAAGTAATTTTCTCGTACCAGACCAGACAATTAATCGACCCAAAATCTAAAAAAAACGCAGATTTTGGTACAAAATAATGGGGGCCGGTGTGGTACTCAACTTTGAACCGTGATCGAGTTAAAAAAAATGGCGTTAAAATGGAAGATACCCTGATCTCTCTCTAGGATTATCCGCGTGTGACATCAGATTTTATGCGTGTTACCGATTTTGGATAGAAAATCAAACATTACTAACATATCTGTTTTTGTTTGCAAAAGAATGGTGGTTTTTTCATATATATAAAAGCCCTCGTAGAGTTGACACATATATGTGGTTGGAGTGAGCAAGGTGATCTTCTCATCCTGTGGCGGCACGAGGATTGGACGGAGAAGTCTTCAAGTACTACCTATTTATTTTGAAGTATCACTGACTTGTAATCCTGCAGTACTTGTTAAGAGGAGAACTTTTGTGGAAAGATCATTTTTTAAAATGCCAAAGCGTGCAAGCATACGAGGCAGAAATATTGGGAAAGCATGGGGTGGGAGGCGCAAATTGCATGGAGAGTCGACCATTGGAATCGGGGTGGGGCCCAGGCGGGCAGTGGGCCATGGGGCGTTGACGTCACCGGGTGCGCGCGCTCGTTCCGAGGGAATCTCAGCGCTCTGTTCGGCATCTGACGGCTGTCAGAGGGTGGACCCCGCGTATGCGTCCAACTCCACCACCTCGGCCTCCTCCCGGCTCAAAATTCATTCCCACATCAAAAGCTCAAGTTTCTTCTTTTTTTAGCCTCCTAATCTTCTCTTGATCACACTTACTGGATCATAGCCTGCTCCCAGCATCTGAATCTCAGTTGAGCCCATGCATGTACACAACACACAGGCCCCTGCTTTCACTGTTTTCTGCTAGGGAAACCAAGGAGAGGCACTGATCATCTGGAGAAGCAGCCGAATAAGATCATATTCAGATATTCAGATATATCTGTCCTCTCTTTTGTAATTAGCTACGTACTGGTCAGAGAGAACGGATCGATCGCAGGCGAGAGAGTATACATACGTAGCCAAACGGCAGAAAAATTGAGTCCCATCTTCCTTTCTTTCTTGCTTTCTTGCTTGCTTGCTTGCTTTCTTTCTTTCTTGTTCATGTCAATCTGTCAAGTGGCAACAAGGATGAGAGTGAGATCGAGTCCTGAGCTGAGAGGGAAAGAGAGAAACGTCCAGGTGGTGACGACGACCTGCCGTTTTACAACATGGCATGACGACGAATGGATCGACGCCTGCATTTTCACTTTCCACAACCCAACAAATCTGGTGAGGTCTGGACGGCTTTAGCTCCTATATATATATCCAGTGATAAATTAACGATAGGTTATTGTACTATAAAACCTAGGAAAGATGAATGAAATTTAAAAGTGCATGAAAGTTGCCGCCTTTTTTTGTGTTGACAGGCAACGTACGGTGCCAAGACCCATGCTATTGTGACCGGTTTGGCTGGACCGGGTTTTTTTTTCACTAATCACTTATTAGTATCTTATTAAAACTAGCCTATAGTCCGAGCTCTTTGCTACCCCGAGTACCCGGTTTGTGTCGTGTTCTCAGCTTCGCTTTTAGCCTTTCATCATATTTAATTTGTTTACATGGTGTTCGCTTCGCTTTCAACCATTGACGCTTAATCGTGACATGCTTGCTCATCCTCACTCCTCAGCTTCTTTATTTGCGCTTCACCACTTCACGCTTTCACGTACACTAGTTTGGTACCAGGCAATTGAAAAAAAAAAAATCTAAAATAAGAAGCACTGAAACAAGAAAGATATATTTTAGGATGATTTAGCATATCTTGAGAGTGATTGAAATTTTCAAAAATACCATATGCTAAAATAATAATAATAAAAAAGTTGGACGGTTATTTTACCCTTGCAATGCCTTGGACGGTTAGAATAGATGTAAAATGGACGGTAGAAAATAAAACGTTGCACGTATCGTCACCAACCACTAGGTTTTATATACATATATATTATAGCGAAAACCGTCAATAGAACCATTGGTACTTTTTTTTTTAAGACATAGGATGCATGTGTTATACTGTTCCTCCATATACGTAGGGTAGAACCATTGGTATTTTTTTTTTAGAATTGATAGTTCCAACCTCTAACTATATCGATACATGGTCACACAAACTAAGGCCCTGTTCGGTAGCTCGTTTTTGCTCGGTTCGTTGCGTTTTGGTTGCCCTGTTGCGCAGTCTCAGCCATTAATGCGTTTACGTGTAGTGGGCAGCAGGTTGGAACCGAACAGAACTGAACAGAACGAGCTATCGAAGACGATGTAAGTATAGCGAACCATTTGTTGAGTTCTATTTGTCATGTGAATGTTTTTTGATAGTCCAAACAAGTGCTCTTTTAGTCAAAAACAATGTTGAATCGGTAAAAGAACCACATGCTAATCACTTTCTTAAAGAGAGACCAAAATTAACCGATATTGTATTTTAAGGGACCGATCGAAACCAGCCAGCTATCACATTTCAGGGACCCAAAAAAAAAATTCATTTTGAATTTAGGCTGCTCTTTTTGGTGTATCAAGATGGCTCCATATATATGCGCTCAACAATAGTTGTTTGCAAGATAGCGAAAATCGTCAATAGAAACATTGGTACTTTATTTTTAGACATAGGATGCATGTGTTCTACTGTTCCTGCCTATACGTAGGGTAGAACCATTGGGTTTTTTTTTTTTTTTTGAGAATTGATAGTTCCAACATCTTAGCTATATCGATGCATGGTCACACAAAATAAAGTATAGCAGACCATTTGATGAGTTCGATTTGTCATGTGAGTTTTTGGTGTTTTCCTCGACCTATCCATAAGTTGTATCATACGATTCCCTCTTGTTTTAGACTTAAGGTTTCTAACTTCATATTGGGCATAGTACAACAGCTGAAGATCAATAGTTGATTTGAATCTAGCTAGTTTAGCGAAGTAAAAGCAATAAAAGCATCACCAACGGTTGCTCTATATCCCCCTCTAAAACACAATGTTTTCACAATTTATACTACACCACATTATTATGTAGGGTTCCAGCAGTTTTTCTATGCCAGCCACAGTATTATAGAATATCTGTCGGAGATGCTTAGGCCGTGTGCGTTTCGGCGTAGCGTAGCAGCGCGTAGCGTTGCACTGCGCGTTGCGCTGCTGCGCGCGCTTGCCGGATTTTAAATCGGCACGCTACGCTATGCGCTGCTACGCTTACGGTTACGATAACTTTCATGTTGGGGATCTGATGGAGGTTATGGTGGCGGCGGGCGCTTCGTCTCCGGCGACGGCAAATCTTCTTCCCGCCGGCGGAGGAAGCTGTGCCTCGCGAATAAGGTTTGGAAAATTCGAGCCGGCCCATGGATACAGTATTGGGTCGAGGGGTGGTGGTATTCTCGCGGCCCAGTCGCAGAGGAGAATATTCGGTTTCGATGAAAGTATTCTCTATGGGCTCAGTCATTCGGGGTCCTCCTGCCTCGCGTCTAGGGTTCCAGCTCGGGATCCAGCGGGTGGAGATCATCGATTTCTGGTGAGTCCTTGGCGGTTTTCTATGGATTTTCCTGGAGGAGATCGATTTGGGGGTGGTCGCGGGGGTGGCCGAGGTTTTCGTGGTGGGGATGGAAGATTTGGAGGACGTAACAGATCAAATACCTGGGAGAGAATGCGGGATTCGGGTACCAGTTTTGCTCAGAATTTGGAGCAAGATGGCAAGGGTAAAGCTGTGATCGGTACAGGGGGAGGTCGATCTGATTCGAATATTCAGGAAGATCAAGGGTCTTTGAAGAGGAATTCATCTTCAGATTCTTCAGGAGAGCAGATGAACAAGCAAGGAATGATGAGGATGCCATATGCAGGTAACGCTCAAGGGTCTGGGGAGGAGAGTGGACCGATTCCGCCGCGGGGTGACAAATCTGCTAGTATTTGCTTTCGATGTGGTAAACCGGGGCATCTCTCCTTCAATTGTAGTGGGTTACTCTCTTGTGGTCATTGTGGAAGAGAGGGACATGTAGCAAAGAATTGCATGAACAAAAATCCTTGGGAATTTGGGGCAATTTTATGTGCCTTCCATTCTGAGGGTCAAGGTATTTATGTTTGTGGAGATTTACCCATGGAGAATAGTGCTAGAGAGAAATCTAACATGGCGGTTATCTCAGTTCACGGGGATACTATTTCTGTTCGGGATATTGAGCTGGAATTTAATGCAATTTTCAAATCTTTTCCTAACTGGAGTTGTACAGCCAGAGTGATTGGACAGAATGAGTTTCTAATGAGATTTCCGAACTCTAGAAAGGTGGAAGAGATGGAGGTGTTACCACCGATGAAGGTGAAAAATTCAAATTCTTTCATGAAGGTGGCTAGGTGGTTTCCCGAAGTAGAGGCTGATCAGATCATGGACGAAGTGTGGGTGAGGATTTTCAAGATTCCGATGGGAGCTAGAAAATATTCTGTCATTTGTAGAGTTGCATCTCTTGTGGGTATTCCACAAGAGGTGGACTTCAGTACTATTCATAAGGCTGATTATGTTAGAGTTCGTATTTGTTGCTTGGATAAGACTAAAATTCCTGGATCAGTTACAGGGGCTCTTGGGAGAGGGATATTCCATTTCATCTTTCAGGTAGAGTGTGTGGAGGAGCTGGATGGACAGGATGGAAATTCAGTGGGGGTTCAAGCTTCTGATCGTATGGATGAGGATCTACAAGCACCCAAAAAGCAAAAAATGAAGGATAATTTTAATACTGCGACATCCTCTGTTGGATGGCCAAGTTGGGGTGGCCAGAAAGGTTCAATACAGGGAGGTTCTCATGGGATGGGGAAGGAAGCTAAATTTGATGATCTGGATGTGGTTTCTGGGTCTGAGGGGGAATCTAGTCAGGAAATGAGGATGGTGGCTCGAAATGTGGGTATTGATTTTGACAATCTAAGTGATTCTGACAATTCTGTTACTACTAAGGATGTCTCTTCTCATGTGACTTTCTTTATCCGATGTCCATCCTTAGTGCATTACCCTGCTTTGACAGATGTCTACTCTCAGTTTGTATCTGGAGAGGGTGAGAACTGGTGGAGTAAGTCTTCAGGTTTCTGGTCCATTGGTGGGGAAGAGAGTACCTTGATGAACTTGTCTCTACGACCTAGCTCTTGTGTTATTACAGAATTAGACAAAGTGAACTCTTCGGGGAGTGATGGAGGATTTGAGAAGTATAATTTCCAGAAGGATCTTGCTGAAACAGGGGATGTATCTAATTCTTTGGCTCACAGATGTGGTGATAAAGGGATGCCTATTCGTAGAAGTGCAAGGCTCAAAAACAGTGGAATCCATATTCTAGATAAAGCTTCTAATAGGGCTAAGAAGAGGAATTTAGAAGGTAATATTCACAAAACAGCTTCCTTTACTGTTATGACTCCTCCTAATATTTTTTCTTTTCCTAAGAAGGTGGGTATTACTTGTGAAAGTGAGGAGTTAGAACATGTCAATTTGATTAAGGATGTTGAACAAGCTAGATTTGATCTTTTTAAACAAAAGCAAAAACAAAAACCTGTTGAAAACAATTGTGCTGGGGGTAAGATGGATGTGATAGCCCGTGGGCCTTGGTCCTGGCCCAGCCCACCTAAGGGACATAAGAGGCAGGGGTGGGAGGGCACCGATGGGTTCCTTCACGGGAGACCTAGCCGCCGCCCCACCCTCTGTCCCTGCCGTCGCCGAGACGCCGCCATCCTCGAGCTGCCGCCGCGCCGTCGCCTTGCCGCCGTCCGGTGGCCGCGCCGCCGCGCCGTCGCCGCTCCGTAGCCGTGCCGCCGCCATCCTGCGTCGTGCTGCCGTGCCAAGAAATTTTGAGTTTATTGTTGGGCTGTTTACTCTTATGTCGGCGTCACTGTAAAGCTCACTGGGTTGATGTACGAAAATTTGGGCAGATCGTGAATTCGTGATGTATGTAGGATGAATTCTTAATGTCACCTGACATGCAACGTTACTACGCACAAAATATAACAAAATCATAAACGACAGAAGACGCCATTGGTTAGAAATGGAGCTTTCCCTTGCTCCGAACGACCATATCCTCTCCATCTGCGGAGTAGACGGTCTCTGCCATAGAACACGGGAAATGCCTCATCATAGAACATGGTAAATAAACCGGAAAAAGTTCTCATTAGGAGAATCAAGTCAGCCCATTGATAGAAAGAAAAGATAAAATATATTAATAAATTTTCATTAGAAGAGTCAAGTCGACTCACAAATAAAAAATAAGAAAAAATATACTCCGTATTAGCTTTCATACGGTGTGATGAGAGGGTTGTATGATACTTATATCCATAGCCATATATACTCCACAAGTCGACATGTTTAAAACTGACTTTAGGGGTTTGTTTTTTGTAGCTAAAGGTTGCTGAAAGTTTAAATCTAAAAAATATTATGACAACTCGAGAGCCGTTTTGGAGAGTCCAAAAATTACAAAAATATTATTTTAAAAACTCTAAAAAAATTTATTTAAAACTCCAAATAACTACAAAGCATTGCATATTTTGTAAAAGATAGCAAATTTTTTAGTTTAGTTTGTTTTATTTTATTTAAGCCAAAAGGAATAAGACCTAAAACCATGCACTAGGATAGGGTAAGAGACACCGTTTCGTTGCAACTGTTGGCTGAACAATCAGCATGTGCTATCCTCTGATTTGCACCGTTGCACGCAGACGCAGCGGTGCAACACAGTGCACCGCGCCACCAGCTTGCCAGACAACCCTTTTCTCCACCAATCCGTAGCCTGGTAGCCAGAGCCGGAGACTCCGAACCCAAGATAGCACACACAATGTTAGAATTAATAACTAAAAGCATCTTCAATGGAACATATCAGCCGGCTTTTAGCAACAATGGAAGTTAGGATAGAAGATGATGTGACTCCTGATTTAGATTGGGGCAGTGAAGATTCAGATTTAGACAATTTATTTCTTGGGAAAGACTTTAGGAGGGGAAATAGGCATAGAAAAAGATGTGACAGGAAAGGAAAATTATGTTTAAGTAAAATGTCTTCTAGTGGTAAGAAAGGACAACTAGGGAGTAATACTATAGAGGGTAGTCATTCTCGGTTAAGAGATAAGAATATCAGTAATAATATTAAAAAAGGTTCATGATGAGGGTTTCTGGTATTTTTTGAAATTGTAGGGGTATTGCTAAAAGTGGTTGTGGGGCTCTGATTAAAGATTTAATTAGACAACATAGAGTTGGTTTTTTTGGCTTGACAGAAACCAAAAAAAATGACTATAGGGACAATTTCTTTAGAAAGATTGACCCGTCAGGTGAGTATAATTGGAATTGGGTCCCTGCTAGGGGAAGGGGAGGAGGTATTCTTTGTGGCATTGTTAAGACTTATTATGACATTTTGGCTGTTAAGAAGGGGACTTTTCATTTAATGTTCACTCTTTGGGATATTAGGCTGAAAGTTCGATGGTATTTGATAATTGTATATGGTGCTGCTGCTTACAGAGAGAAAGAAGATTTTTTAAAAGAATTGGCCTCTTTTTGTGCTAGTGTGGATGCTCCTCTGTTTATTGGTGGAGATTTTAATATTATTAGATCTTTGAGTGATAAAAATTCAGATTCTACTTTAACTCGTTTTAGTCATTGCTTTAATAATATTCTTAATTCTTTTAAACTCAGAGAGATTCATATGGTGGGGGGGGGGGAATTCACCTGGTCTAACATGCAAAAAAATCCTGTCCTTGAGAAAATCGATAGAGTGTTTATGTCTCCAGATTGGGAGGATCTGTTCCCTTTGGTGTCTGTTCTGAAACTTCCTAGGATTCTTTCTGATCATAGTCCCTTATTGTTATGTGAGGGGAATAAGAGTTGTTCTTCCTCAGGTTCTTTTAGATTTGATATGAACTGGCTCTCTCAAGATGGTTTTATTCAGTTTGTGTCTAGAGGTTGGGATAATTCCTTTGCTGGTGGGGATAGTATTTCTGTTTTTAAAAGAAAATTGAAAAAGGTGAAACAAATGCTTAAAGGGTGGGGTTATCATAGGTATGGGATGATTAAAAAAAGGGAAGATTTTATTATTCAGCAGCTGAAGTATTTTGAGGATTTAGAGGAATGGGGTATTTTAAATGATGACAATATTGGGAGCAGAATTGATTTTATGGCTGAGCTTATGGCTATTTATCAAGAAGAAGAGAGGAGTTGGCATGCCAATTCTCATGAAAATTGGTTGCTAAAGGGGGATTTAAACACTGCTTATTTTCATAAGATAGCTAATGGGAGAAGAAGAAAGAAAATGATAGATAAGTTTAGAGATGATTCTGACACGATCCAGGGGGATCAGAACTTGTTGATTTATGCAACCAATTTTTATAAAAAGTTATTTGGGCATAGTGAGAGTAGTCCTTTTTTTTTCTGAAAGAGGGTTTCTGGGGAAATGATGAAAGGGTTTCAAAGTTAGAGAATGACTCTCTGGTGGCTCCTTTTGAGGAAGAGGAGATTTATAAAACCTTATGTGTAATGGGTAATAATAAGGCCCCAGGTCCTGATGGAATTCCGGTGGAATTCTATAAGGTCTGTTGGAAGATTGTTAAAAAAGATATTTTAGCTATGTTTAGGGATTTCTATGATGGTAAGATGGATATTTCCAGATTGAATTTTGGGGTTATTACTCTTATTCCTAAAGGTGAAGGGGTTGAGGAGATTACTCAGTATCGTCCTATTTGTCTTTTGAACACTATTTATAAGCTTTTTACGAAAGTCTTAACCATTCAGATGGAAAAGGTGCTGGTCAGGATTATTTCCAAAAATCAGAGTGCTTTCCTAAAAGGTCGAGACATTATGGATGGAATCCTCTTATTACACGAAGTTCTACATGAAACTAAAAAGAATTCTTATGGTGTGGTGCTTAAATTAGATTTCGAAAAAGCCTATGACAAAGTTAAGTGGGAGTTCCTTTTTAGGTGTATGGAAATTAGAGGTTTTCATCCTATGGTTTGTAGTTGGATTACCCAAATTGTTTCAAATGGGACCTTGAGTGTGAGTGTGAATGGGAAGATTGGGAGCTATTTTAGTAGTTTCCAGGGAGTAAGACAGGGTGATCCTTTATCTCCTCTCCTTTTTAATATAGTGGCCGATGGGTTGAGTAAAATGATACAGTGGGCACAATCGAATGATTTATTAAGAGGTTTGGCTGGAAATTATGTGGAAGGTGGATTAGTGAATTTACAATATGCAGACGACACTATTCTATGTTTGACTCATGATGTAAATGGGGCTGTTAATTTGAAACTTTTATTAGCTCTTTTTGAGAATTGTTCTGGACTTCGAATAAATTTTGATAAAAGTGAAATGGTCACAATTAATGGGGATGAAGAAATGGATTTGATTTATTCTGAGATTTTTACTTGCTCCGTGGGAGCCTTTCCTATTAAATATTTGGGAGTTCCTGTTGGGTTGCACAAGCTTAGAGTGAGGGATTGGGAGTTTTTAATAGGCAAAATGGAGAAAAAATTGGCTAATTGGAAGAGTAATTGCCTTTCTACAGCGGTCGACTTACACTATTAAATGCATCTTTATCTAGTGTTCCAGTATACTTTATGTCTCTATTTCTTTTACCAAAGATGGTGATCTTCAAAATAGATAAAATTAGGAGATCTTTCTTTTGGCAAGGAAGTAATAACAAGAGGAAATATCATCTTATTAATTGGAAAAATGTTTGCAGACCTAAGAGGTTGGGGGGTCTGGGTATTCGTAAAATGAGAGAAATGAATATTAGTTTGATTTCCAAATGGTGGTGGAAGCTTGACTCGGGGGAGGAGAGTCTGTGGAAAAGTTTTGTAATGCAGAAATATATTAAAAACAAATCTGTTCATCAAGTCAAGATTAGTAATCAGGATTCTGCTGTTTGGAAAAATATTATGTTTACTAAAGATTTCTATTTAGGTGGTAGGGAGGTGGTGGTGGGTGATGGTAGGTTAGTGGATTTTTGGAATGATAAATGGCTTGGTTCTTACAATCTTAAGTCAAAATTCCCTGTTTTGTTTGAGATCTGTGAGAGCAAGAGTATTTCTGTGTTTGAAGCAAAACAAAAAATGTGGTTGCTCCCCTTTAGACGGTGTCTTGATCAAGAAATGATGGCTGATTGGGGAAGAGTGATTCATGAGTGTGAGTTGTTCAACTTCTCTGCAGATAAAGATATTTTTTCTTGGAATTCTGGTCTGTCAAAGAAAGGATTTTCAGTTAAAGGGATGTATAAATTCATTTGTGATTCTGATGGGAGTTATCCAAGATGGCCTAAGTGGGTTTGGGAAGCTACTATTCCTTTGAAAATTAAGGTTTTTGGTTGGTTAGTATTCCATAAAGCTATTTTGACCAAGGACCAGTTGTTGCGTAGGGGTTGGAGTGGAAATCCTTTTTGCATTTTCTGTTCTGAAATTGAAGATATGGATCATTTGTTCTTTCGTTGCTCTATAGCTCGGGTTATTTGGGATGTGATAGCCTTATGCTTTGGTTCTAATAATCGTCCCAATAGTATTAGTGGGGCTTTTAATTGGATTACTAAAGTTTGGGCAAATGGGCAAAGATTTTATGGGATGTGTATTTTCTCTATTCTTTGGTCTATTTGGTTGGCTAGAAACAATTGGTGTTTTCAAGGGACTGTGGTATACTCACCTTTTTCAATCATTCATTCTGCCTGTGCGCTCGTCTTATATTGGACAGGACTATGTAAGGAAGAGGAAAAGGAGACTCTTCGTGTTGGGGTGGATCATCTTAAAAAAGTGCTTCAGCAGATCACTGAGGATCAAGACAAGGGAGATTTGCTGCGTGGAGATGGAACTTGAATGATTTCAGATGCAGTTTAGAGTTTAGTGTGATTCGAAATCAGATCTCTGGATGGAGTTGTGATCCTACCGTTTAAAATTCCAGAATTGCTTTTTTTGTCTGTAAGGAGAGAAGTTAAAAAGTCTTTTGGTGGGATGTCTAGTTTGTTAATTACTTGCTTGTTATTAGGTTCCTGAATGGATGAACTTTGTAATTCTGTTCTTTTGGAATGGAATTGGGGGTGAGTCCCCTTCTGCAAAAAAAAAAACACTTATTGATACTCTATCTATCTTTTAAAATTACTTCATAATTTACATTATAGTCACACTATAGTATTATAGAGGACCTTTAGCAGTCTCTCTATGTCTGTTACATGTGCCTGCGCAGGTTCGATCGCCAGATTTCTTTCTAGGTCACAAACGTGAGCATGCACTGCTTGTTTCCTATCATGCATGTATTTATTATTGCCGCGTTTAAAAAAAGGTTTTGCTAATGGACAGTGGTTTGCACACTTTCCTTCGCCGTGGTAGGCAATCGCCCAATAGCCTGTGCGAAAAACGTGTTTCTTTGACACTCCCGATACAATTTATTTTTTGAAAAAATTAATAGACTTGATATGTATGAAAAAGGATGCACGCCCCATGTTTGTCGATATTTCAGAGTATAACAAAAATGTTTGTGTTTTGTTACGAGAAAATCTTCATCATCAATCAAAACTACTACAGCGTGGAGACCACATATTCGGGTTTGTTGTGCATCCTAGCAAAGCATTGCGTACATTTGCTGCCGCCAATGACATGACGAGTAATTCTAGTTAATACTAAGATGTAGTTGTCATGACATGGCAACAAAATCAGTGTTATTAGCCCACCATTGGTTCATTGGGGACCTCTAAATGCAATTATGCAAATCGATTAATAGGAGGTATGTGCATAATCTGGGGGCGGGGTTTAGATAATTTTTTCTTAAAAAATGTTTGTTTCCTTCTGAATAGTACACAGTACGATCGAATCTTGGACGCTGTAACTAAACCAGAGTGACAGCTCAGGCGATAGACTGAAAGCTGAACGAGAACGTCCAGAAGCAGCCTTGAGCCCTTGACACACACCATGTGCCACCTTCTGAAGCTGATGGCGCAGGACGAGGCGTATGGTGTCATGGCGATACTAGAAGAAGAGAAGAAACCTGGGTTCTAGCAAGCCAGGCCAAGCCAAGCACTGGTTCACGGCTGCGAGCCTGCGACACGCGAATCGAGCCGGTCAGATTTGTCAAGGGCTGAAAGGTGCCCTACAATGGCTGCCCACCACCTAAAATCTGCCAAAATTCTGCTCAGCTCAGCTCAGCTCAGGCCTCAGGCCCATATATCATATCATATCATCATGCCACCAAAAGTTCAGAAGGGTGAGGTGAGGTTTGATGGAGCTGAAAGTGTGCAGAATTCCTTGCCTCCTTCCAGCCACAGCAGTGCTCTCTTTCTGCATGATGTGGCAACAGCAGAAGGAGACCGCCACCTGAAAGCTTTCTGAAAACTTTGCCGCTGATGCAGCCACCACTCCAGTACCACACGATGATCTGCACAGGATCCGCAATGGAAGATTGGACGGGTGATCATGCTGGGTTGGGGAGAAAAAAGAAGCAATGGCTTGAGCAGCCAGTTGACCTATGGAAGAAATTGGTTTTCTATGTTCAGTCTCCACCTTCAGTTTTCCTAACTGGACAAAGGGTCTCCTTCGGCTTCGAGTCTTATCTGATCAACAAGGGAATGGACGGCAATGGCGTGTACCGCCGGCCATTGGTTGTCGCCACCATCAGATCATTCTGAAGTTGAGCTTGAGATAAGGCGCACTTTCCAATTGGCCGGTGGCCATCCATTCGTTCAGGTCACGTCTTGCCTGAATCTGAATCATTCCCAGAAACCATCTCTACAAGCAAAACGGCAATCTTGCACAAACAGTATTACTAGCACTCTGCCAGAAGCTGAGGTCATAAGTAGAAAGGCCAGAAATTGTACTGAAGACTATTGATCACCACCTTGCATGCAGCTAGGATCATATCACGCACAAACAGATGAGATGAATTACACAGAGCGCTACAAGATTAAAAGCTGCTCACTGCAACTTAACTGTGCACCCGGTATGTATGAACCCACACCAGCCTAATGACAAGAAGCATACAGGAGAAGAGCCTTTTCCCTATGAACAGCAGCTATACTTACAGGAAGGATATACCGTCTTCTCAGCAAGTCTTTATGATCTCAGGCTTCCAGCCCCGCCATACGATCTGCCGGCAACCGAATTTGAATTCGTGGAACCTTCTTTTAAGCGATCCTTTCTTCGTCCGCTTCGCGCCTGGTTCAGAAACCGAACCATGGAAGTGCAGAGGAGGCTGTGGCGTTTCAGTCTCAATGCTGTCAACAATCTTCTGAACCATCTCATACACCTCACTCATTTTCGGACGTGATTTTGGCAGCCGGACAAGGCAGCGGTTCGCTACGCCAGATAACCTTGTCATGGACTTGAGGTTGTAGTGCCCTTCCAGCCTTGGGTCTATGATGATGGGGAACCGTTTGACGTCAGAGATGTATGGCTTCACCCACTCTAGGAGCTTCTGCTCTCCTTTCGGGCGGTTCCTGTCGATGGGACGACGGCCGGTGATGAGCTCATAGAGGAGAACGCCGTAGCTCCATATGTCACTCTTTGCGGTCAGGCGTCCAGTGTGCATGTACTCTGGTGCGGCATAGCCTAGAGTTCCAACAACCTATAGAAACGTAAGAATCCAACATGTTAGTTTACATGGATATGTTAAGCATACGAGTTGTTCTATAAACTAATGAATTTGTAGAAAAAAAGAATTAAACCTCACAAAACAGTACAGGGAGAATTGTTATGAACTGGTGATAATGGTTATGAACACTTTTGAGACTGAACTCTTGTCACTCATAGTTGGCTAACTCTGAAAAGAATTGAGTGGGGGGCTTGAATATATGCACATGCTATGTAATGAGCTGCTACAGGAATGAATACAGAACAACTTTTTTTTTGGCAAATGGGGTAAAACCTGATTCCATTACCATTAACAAACGGAATCATCAAAATTTACAAAGTCTAGCACATTCAATATCCAGGAGGACCAGGACAGCAAAATAGTATAGCTCACTCATATTTACAATGCTCATTGATGCTTTATTCAAGTTAAATAATCAAACCTTCCTAAATTTGCCATTCTCAAAAGTTTAGATTATGTTCTTCTTGGCTGCTTCAGAAAGTAAAATATATTCATCTAAGAGGTCAATACCATAAGCACAACTTGTATTATATCAATTTAGGTGGAGCAAGCAACTGGGTATCCATTATCCAATCTCAACACTATCAAAAGTGAATCATGTGGTAGAAGTGAAACAGAAACAGCCTACATGTTGCTTAGTTGGCAGCATGGTCGTCTTTAGTTAACCTGAGATTTTACTAGCTCAATAGTTAAAAAGAATATGAATGCAGTCAGTAGGTCAGAACACTGTAATAAATAATAACACTTCATTTGTAAGTACACATACCGCTGTGGACACATGGGTCAGACCTTCCTGTGGTCCATGCCTAGCCAAGCCAAAGTCTGACAATTTTGCATTCCAGTTCTCATCCAACAGAATATTAGATGTTTTCAGGTCTCGAAAAATAACCTGCATGCATATAGATATAGCATTAGAACAGCTGAAAACTTTTCTTTTTTTTTTGTATTTAGTTTGTTCCTTTCTAGTGAATATAGAAATACTGTGATGCTAATATGAAAAAAAATGTTGCACACACAGTTGGTGTTATTATTACTACTGATTGTCAGAAAGCAAATACATTTACCTGAAAATCCATTTCTTCATGCAGATACTTCAGCCCTCGAGCAGCATCAAGAGCTACTTTTAGTCTCATTGGCCATGAGAGAGTTGAAGTTGACCTACTAGCCAAGTGATCGTCCACGCTGCCATTAGGCATGTATTCATACACTAGAAGGCGTTGTACTCCTCGCTCATCATCTTCAGCACAATAGCCTATTAGTTTGACAAGGTTCGGATGCTCAACAATTCCCAACACATTCATTTCTGTTAACCATTCCTTCTGCCCCTGAAGGAAGATCATATTCAGTTAGGAACCAAAACGAGTAGCTAGAGCTAAATTATAGTGCAAGTGACTTAAAAAGGGTTCAGCAAGCAAGTGGAATTAAAAGAATTCCATGGTTTGCTTGACTGTCAATTTTAGCTTGCTAGTGTTTCCAATGTGCTGGCACCAGCAGAATCATCATAACCTATAACAGCATGTAAGAAGTATGGACTATAAATGTAAACAAATTTAAGGTTGATAAATTACTGTGCATTTGCTGAAGCAAGTGGAGGTACTGAATGGTTTTTTGCTTCTCTGAAGAAACGGGGTCAGGGAGCCTGGTTTATTTTCACAATAAAGAGTTTGCAGGTTCAGAGCTAAGTTCAATCACAAGACTCCTTTTTCACAATGTTGGAAAGCTGATCGTAAGATGTTATGTACTTACTATGTAACAGCCTTAACAGCAATCCCGAACGACAATTCCAGCTCTCTATGGGCAAAGGTAGTGGTTGCTATGGGCATTGAATTCTGAATTTTCACAATCAACACAGGATGGTGAAAGAACTTGCCTGAACTCCTTTGCGATTCAGCTGCTTCACAGCGATCTCAATCCTCTCATTCGGTTCATCGGAGTTCTTGATGATGCCCCTGTACACACACCCAAACCCACCCTCTCCAACCATGAGTGACCGGCTGAAGTTGCGTGTAGCATTCTTCAGTTCAGAAAAGGTGAACACCCTGAGGTTAGGAGGCCGGTCCGTGAAGCTGGGGTACTGCGTCCTCCGTATCGACTCAGCACTCATGTCGGAGACGTTCATGGAGTTGAGGTCAGAACCGGACTGGACATCACGCTCCGTGGACGTCGTGCTGAATGACCGCACGGAGGCCGACTTGGTGGTGGGATCCTCCTGTTTGATCTCTCCATGCAAGAAACGCAGACACCTCATGACTGCAATGCAGATAGTGGCAGCTCGTCAGGGGAACATCAAGAAATGGATTGATCGCTTATTTCGCTCCAAACATGAAGACAAATGAAAGATTAGACTGGGATAAAGTAGAATTTGTGTTTTGCATAATGATGTTTTAGCAGCCAACTAATGTTAGCCAAGAATATATACCAAATTTCTGGGTTTCATGACAGCAAAATGCTTACTCTCTCTCCAGGTAAACTTCAGATGTGGTATGGAGATGAATTATCATAACGACCACTCCATAATCGAATGAACCGACACGAATTAAAGAGGCAAATTGTGTAAATCTAGCAACCGACACCACCAGTTCTCACAATTGACAAAGCTAACTGATGAAAAGAAGGGCGTTTTTCCCTAATTACTCCAGATACCCTAATCGTACCAACAACCAGCGGAAACTACGCTAAAAATCAGACCTTTCCGCTCAAAGCACCAAAATTTGGGCACAAGACTTCTGAACCTGCAGCATGTATAGGTCCACAACTACACAACATATCAGAGGAAGAAACATGGAAAGAGCAAACTAGCATCAAATAAACCCCAAGCAGCCTCAAACAGAAGAACGTAACTGCCATAAACGTTAACCATACCTCCCATCTCCTCACAGTCCTCGTAAATCGGTACACAAAGAAAACTAGGCGCGCAGCAATGTCGAGCAGGAAGATGACATCAAGAAACCATGGACACAAATCAAGTGCCGGGAACCGTAGCGAATCACAGAAACGAACCTGCAAACCTATGTTGCCGAGCAGTGGAGCACAAGATGATCTCAAGGGGGGAAGCCCTGACCCGGCCGCCAGGAAGCCACGGGGAAAAGCCAAAGCCCAAAGGTAGGCGGGGCAGGGAGGCGATAAGATCAGCGAGAAAGGGAGAGGAAGACTTTGGACTGGGGGCTAGCTAGAGCCTAGAAGCAGCAGTCAAAGCAGGGAAGCTTGAGCGATAAATAAGCCAAATTTTTTTCTCCGCTTCATGCGCTCTCACCTACTGAGAAACCGCCGAGCAAAGACCGCTTCTTTGCATCTACACTCCTTTATTGTTTGTTTGTCTTTGTTTTCTTTTGGTCGAGGAAGGGAGCAGGGAAGACTGGAAGAGGAGACGAGGAACAAAGGAATGAATTGGTGGTGTCGTCTTCACTCTTCACATGCATGTGATTGTGAACAGGACGGGGGAGACCGATGAGCTGACTCAGCCCCAAACCCCCAAACCCCAGCTGGACATGGATCATCTGAACGCGATTAGTACTTGTTAATACGCCATCAATTCAGTCGCGCCATCACAGGCACAGCACAGCGTAGTACTAGTGCTCTAGATGGTCGCTGCCATCGCCCACTGGGATCTCCATCTCCTTTCCCTTCTTCTCGCGACGGTAGGTGAGGAGGAAAATCTCGGCACTTGCAGGCTCATCACCGACCAACTACCCCAGCTAACTTCTCCTCCGTTTCAACACAACACCATGGGCATGCCACAAAAAGGCGAAGATGAGATGGAACTGGAACTCTGGAAGGAGGCGAGGTGAATGATGCGATGCGAGTGCTCCATGTGGCGAGGCAGGTGATGATGCGTTCATGGGTGATGCGAGATGCCACTCACTTTTATGGTTAGCCGCGTCATCTGCTGTCACATGATCTGCATTAGCTGTGTCACAGTGTCAGTCCAGAGTCCAGACAACTCTTCGCGCCTCCATCACACGTGGGGTCCCAGCCTGCCATACCGTTGCATTTCTAACGTGACAGAGAGGGTTAAATAGTTATACGTCGCTGTATTGTCTGTTTCATAGATACGTACGTGGTTTTTTTTAAAAAAAAATTGGCTCTATGCTATTCTAAATTTTCGGATGTGTTTGGTTGGCTAAATAAGGTTGTACATGACTTTACTATATATAATTGAGTTGCTTGGTTGGTGGGATGCTATTACGTTTTCTGATACATGAGTTTGGTCAGTGGAATGAAACAACACAAAATTGTTCAAATATAGAATATTCCAGTTCATTCCACTTTCGTAATTCCTTTCCAAAAATGAGAGTCCTGTGCTTGTCTATGCACTCGGGTGACCGACCGATCTATTTCTTGTTTTATAGTACATCGTGATTAATAAGTCTAAACAACCACCTGCTCAAAGACATTTTATTTTGAGTATCTAGAACAATAATGCCTAAACCTCCTTGATACTTGGGTCGACAAAGGATATCTCATCTAGCCGGTCTATACTTCTTTCTGTGCTAATCATTTTACCAAAATAATCTAGATCCAAACGATCTTTTTTTTAGCACAACACATGGGATCACAAAAAAAACAGCAGACATAGGTAAACTGCTCAAAACAGAAGCAAGCAACATAAGTCTATCTCCTGAAGACAGGTGTTTACTTTTCCAACTACTTAAGTTTTTTCTAGAAAACAGTCCTCAACACCCTTCCAGTCTAGACTATGCTCTTCAGGTGTTTACTTTTCCAACTATTTAAGATTTTTTCTAGAAAACAGTCCTCAGCACCCTTCCAGTCTAGACTATGCGGTCTTTTTTATAATGCATTGGGATACAAAGGTACCAAAAAGAGGAGGTATCAATCCCACACCCAAACAAAGTCTATGTATTGTTTTTCAAAATCATTTCCTCCTCCAAAGCAAAAAAATTACTTTTATGATAATTTATTTTTAATCCCAAGAGTTGCTCAGAAGTGCACAATAATAAATTCAAGTTAATTGTTTTCTCTAAATCATGAGCAATAAAAAGAAGTGCTTAAGACCTTGTTCTTTTCACCTTAAATTAATTTATATTAAATTAAACAAAAATTTGTTATTTCTGTACAAGCCAAACAATGTATTACTTTGTAATCATTTTTATGGGTTTTTCATTAGTTCTTTTTAGAATTTCTAAAATATTTTTTATAATTTATTGGACCCTCCAAGACATCTCTCAAGAGATCACAGTTTTTTTAGATTAAAACTTTTAGAAATTTTAAGCTGAAACAAACAATGTCTAACGCCTAGTTCTTTTGAGCTGGTCTTAATGGCTAAACAGCTGAACGGCAGAAATGACTGAATTTCAAGCGCTTCTCGAGGTAGTCTTGAGATTCGGATCCATTTCGTTTGACTTATTTTTAAAAGCGTTAGGACCAACCTTCAAAACAGAAAAAAAAAAAGACTCAAAAAACTCAAAACATATGTCTTTTTAAAACGTAGATAAGTCATAAGCTGTTAAGCCGTTAAGTTGAAAAGAACTGGGCCTAAGATTCTTTTATGATAATCACTATCCACATAACCATACGAAGTCATTTTTTTTTTGAATAAATGGGGCAAAGTGCATGGTCATTTCATTAAGGAGAAAAGAACCGTACATTATACAAGAACCTAGACACAGTTAGGAAAACAGAAATGAATTATCTTCTCCAAGATCTATCAACCAACGCACTAGAAGAAAGAGAAAATTGCACTGTAGCTCCCGGAACTTGTAACAAGTTGCACGAAATCCCCTAAACTTTGAAATTGAATTCTCAGCTCCCGGAACTTGTCTCCGTTTGCACGGTTAGTCCTGGGCCGTTAGGGTCCGTTAAAAATTCCGTTAAACGGTGACGTGGCGCCCACGTGGCCGTTAAGTGCTGACGTGGCGCTGACGTGGCACAAGCGCATGAAAATATATGAGATGCGATGGCCTACATTTGACCCTGAAATATAACAGGTCGGCGTGGATGGTTTCCAATTTCCTTGTGGAGCTGACCTCCAAACCGTCCGTGTGTGTGGGCCGGAGATTGATGGGCCGGGCCGGCAGTGCCCTCTCGATCGATCTGCCATCGCAGCATCCAGGCCGTCCGATGGATTCCGGCCCTCACGACCATCCTTTTGCCTTCTCCCTCCCCTCGCTCCCGCCAATTTCGCCCCTCCACCCGCCATGGCGCCATCCTCCTCCTCCTCCCCATCCTTCCATGCATGGTGGATGGTGCATGCCCACCACCCACCCACCTAGCTCGCTCGCCCGCACAATCCTAGCTACCCCTACCACCGCGCTTTCCTCCTCCATGGCCTGGCCGGCGGCGCCGCCGCTCGCCGCCGCGTTGCTGCTGCTGCTGCTCCTCTCCGCCGCCGGCATCCCCCGGCCCTCCCTCCAGCAGGCCACCACGGACGACGGCGACGGGATCGGGGGAGGCGCCGCGGCGGGAGGAGGAGGCGCCAAGGCCCTCGCCGGGAGCCCCCTCGTCGCCGGCGTCATGAACGACCGCCTCAAGGCGCTCACCGCCTCCTTCGCCAAGGCCATCGGCAGCCAGCTCGACTTCTGCATCAAGGACACGTGCGTCATGTTCATCTCTCAAAGCGCCCGCTGCTCTTGATTCTTGCATCGATTAAGGTGGTGGCATCCAATTATAATTTGATTTGATTTGCAGCAACAAGGAGTGGAATGCGGCCTTCAATTTCTCCAAGGACACCACCTTCCTCACCAACTGCATGAAGCTGACCAACGGTATGCCAATGCATCTGCTACCACATTTCCTCGCTGTTGCCTGTTCATCTTCCCCATGCTCATGATTTCCATTTTACCAACGATTTCAGTTTTCAGTGAGCTAGTGAATTACTGTCGTTTCAACTCTGCATGTTATGGAAAGAACATCGCCATCGATGTACTATTGTCACAATGTAGTAGCTAGCTAGCTAGACTATGGATTTCTTTTGCTTGTAACGATGCCAGTCACCATGGCTGAACTGAAATTGGATGGGTCGAACAGGAGACCTGCAGCAGCGTGTCTGCACTGCTGCCGAGATGAAGTTCTACTTCAACAGCTTGATCGACAGCGGCGAGAAGAACTACGTCAGCCCCAACAAGAACTGCAACCTGACATCGTGGATAGACGGCTGCGAGCCTGGATGGGGGTGCAGTGCCGGCAAGGAGCAGAGGATCAACCTGCAAGATGCCAAGGATATCCCCATCAGAACCCTGGACTGCCAAGCTTGCTGCCCCGGCTTCTTCTGCCCCCATGGTCTCACTTGCATGATTCGTAAGTTGCCATGTACAGCTAGCTTTTATCAGTTTCACACCCATTTCACAGCCTCAGCTCTCTGTTCTTGTGATTTGCAGCTTGCCCCCTGGGAGCATACTGTCCAATGTCCAGCTTAAACAAAACCACTGGGGTCTGTGACCCGTAAGTTGGCTGTCATCTCATCTGAAACCCACAGGAGTATCATAGGTTTCACTCGTTAATGTAGTGAGGATGCATTGTTCCAGATACAACTACCAGCCACCTCCCGGGAACCCTAATCACACCTGTGGTGGTGCTGACATTTGGGCGGATGTGGTCAGCACCGACGACATTTTCTGCCCAGCTGGATACTACTGCCCCAGCACGACCAAGAAACTCCCTTGTAGTAGTGGGTAATCCTATCTGTCTAATGTTTGTAAATATGCTCCCATCAAGTTCACTGATGATCATGCCCACACTAGCTAGAACTAGAAGTATCTTTATCCCTCGCGTCACAGATTACCTCCTTCTTGGGCACTGTCATTCCATCCAAATGCTGAGACTATCAGGCTTCTTCTTCTTTTTTGCAGGTTTTATTGTAGGAAGGGGTCAACTTCACAGACTAGTAAGTCCATTTTGCTTGTACAAAGTTGGCATCCTGACCACCAGCAATCTTACTGGCATTCATCAGCACTGAACATGGCTGCTGCTTCTTTTTACTGCAGGATGCTACAAGAAGAGCTCTTGTCCACCGAACTCCGTTACTCAGGACATTACAATATTTGGTGCCTTGCTAGTGGTAATATGCCAGTGGATATTCAGCAGCATGCAGTTGCAGGCTTCAGCTACTAGGGCTGAACTAATTAACACTCTTGAACCTCTTCCATAGGTTGCCTCCTGTTTAGTCCTCTTGATCATTTACAACTTCTCCGGCCAACTTCTGACGAACCGCGAGAAGAAGCAAGCAAAATCTCGAGAGGCAGCTGCAAGGCATGCGAGAGAGACCGCGCAGGCTCGAGAGAGGTGGAAATCGGCCAGAGATGTCGCCAAGAAGGCTGGCATGGGCCTGCAGTCACAGCTGTCAAGGACCTTCTCGCGCAAGAAGGCTCCCCAGACGCCGGGAGGAGCGTCGAAAGGCGGCGCGGCGGCGGACGGTGGCGGGAAGAAGAACAACCTCACCGACATGATGCGCTCCCTCGAAGACAACCCGGAGAGCGACGAAGGATTCAACCTGGAGATAGGAGACAAGGGCATGAGGAAGAACGCCCCCAAAGGGAAGCAGATGCACAGCCGGAGCCAGATTTTCAAGTACGCGTACGGCCAGATCGAGAAGGAGAAGGCGATGCAGCAGGAGAACCACAACCTGACCTTCTCGGGAGTGATCTCCATGGCGAAAGACCATGATGTCAGCACGAGGCCGACCATCGAGATCGCCTTCAAGGACCTGACTCTGACGCTCAAGGGGAGCAAGAAGAAGCTCCTGAGGTCCGTGACGGGGAAGCTCAGGCCCGGCCGGGTGGCCGCCGTCATGGGCCCCTCCGGCGCAGGGAAGACCACCTTCCTCAGCGCCATCGCCGGCAAGGCGACCGGGTGCGAGACCTCAGGCTTGGTCCTCATCAACGGCAAGATTGAGCCCATCCGCGCGTACAAGAGGATCATTGGCTTTGTTCCCCAAGATGACATCGTCCACGGGAACCTCACCGTCGAGGAAAACCTCTGGTTCAATGCAAGATGCAGGTATGCCTGCCTCATAGTCATAGGTTGTAACTCTTCTCCAGCTAGCTACTTAGCTAGAGCTAGTGCCACTGTCAGTGATGAATGAGCAGTGAGCTTACCTGCAGTGATTGTTCATTGTTGCATCCATCTCCAGGCTCTCGGCGGACATGTCGAAAGCCGACAAGGTCCTCGTCGTCGAGAGGGTGATCGAGTCGCTGGGGCTGCAGGCCGTTCGGGACTCCCTTGTCGGGACGGTGGAGCAGCGTGGCATCTCCGGCGGGCAGCGCAAGAGAGTCAATGTCGGCCTCGAGATGGTGATGGAACCTTCGGTGCTGATCTTGGATGAGCCGACATCCGGCTTGGACAGCGCTTCCTCGCTGCTGCTTCTCCGCGCCCTTCGCCGGGAAGCCCTCGAAGGCGTCAACATCTCCATGGTGGTGCATCAACCCAGGTTGGTTGGCCTCCGATCCCATTGATCGATCGATCGATCATGGTGGATATATCCAATCACTCCGATGATGGTAACCGATCGAGTGGGAAAATGTTTCATCAGCTACACACTGTACAAGATGTTCGACGACCTGATACTCCTGGCCAAGGGGGGCATGACGGTGTACCATGGGCCGGTGAAGAAGGTGGAGGAGTACTTCGCCGGGCTGGGCATCGTCGTGCCGGAGCGCGTGAACCCGCCGGACTACTACATCGACATCCTGGAGGGCATCGTGAAGCCGAGCCTGGGCGCAGGGGTGAACGTCAAGGACCTGCCACTGAGATGGATGGTGCACAACGGCTACGACGTCCCCCGGGACATGCTCCAGAGCTTCTCCGAGTCGGAGTCCTCCTTCCGAGGCGGCGCCGGCCCTTCGTCCTCCGGCGGCGGCGAGGGGCCGTCCGTTGCGGCGGAGGTGTGGAGCAATGTGAAGGACATCGTCGGGCAGAAGAAAGACGAGTACGACTACAACAAGACCACCCAAGATTTGTCGAATCGCCACACCCCCGGCATCCTCAGGCAGTACAGGTACTTCCTGGGAAGGTAAGAGCAAGACCATCTTTCATCTCTCTCCTTCATCATCTTCAGATGTCCAGGAATAGCCATGGCAACGGCTGCGGCTGGCTTGTTCAGGTGCGGCAAGCAGAGGCTCCGAGAGGCAAGGATTCAGGGGGTGGACTACCTGATCCTCTGCCTCGCCGGGATATGCCTGGGGACACTGGCCAAAGTGAGCGATGAGACGTTCGGTGCCCTTGGATACACGTACACCGTCATCGCCGTCTGTGAGTAGAGCTCAATCTCAATGTCAATGTCAATATACTGGAGCTGGAGCTGGAGCTGGGTGTGGCGTGATTGATGCAGCTCTGCTGTGCAAGATCGGGGCGCTGCGGTCGTTCGCGCTGGACAAGATGCAGTACTGGAGGGAGAGGGCGTCCGGGATGAGCTCGCTGGCCTACTTCCTGTCCAAGGACACCATCGACCACTTCAACACCGTCGTCAAGCCCATCGTCTACCTCTCCATGTTCTACTTCTTCAACAACCCCAGGTCGTCCATCTGGGAGAACTACGTCGTCCTCGTCGCCCTCGTCTACTGCGTCACCGGCATCGGCTACACCTTCGCCATCTTCTTCCAGCCAAGCTCCGCCCAGCTGGTCACCCTTCACCTCCCCAGCTCTGTATTCTCTCTGCCTGCTTCATTCCTACTGACACGTCCATCCAAATGAATTATGAATGCATGCAGTGGTCTGCACTGCTCCCTGTTGTTTTGACACTGATCGCGACGCAGCAGAAGAACACCTTCTTCGCTGATCTGTGCTACACCAAGTGGGCTCTGGAAGCGTTTGTGATCCTCAACGCTCAGAAGTAAAAATGATCTGTGCTACCTCAAAGCTTAAATTCAGCGGCTCCTCCATTGCAAAACCTGATGATGGTAATGGTATCCTAGCTAGCTTACTGACTTACTCCCATCATCTGCATGTCTGTGGCTGCAGCTACTCTGGGGTGTGGCTCATAACACGGTGTGGCTCACTCATCAAGAGCGGCTACGACATCAACGACAAGTTCCTCTGCGTGGTGGTTCTTCTCGTCAACGGGGTAGTCTTCCGCTGCGTCGCCTTCTTCTGCATGGTCACCTTCCAGAAGCACTGAGGCAGGAAGAAAGCTTCTCTGTCCACACAGACGAGTTCATTCATCACCGATTTCTGTGCCATAGAAATGTACAATTAGAGCCTCTCCCGTCACGGTATGAATATGATAGTATATTGAAAAGTTGTAGATGAGAACAGAATGCCAATTGATAGCAGGCATCTGGTCAGGAAATGCCCTAAACTATCTATATAGTCAGGAGCTGTCATTGCTTTCAGATTAGCTCATTGCAAATATCAAAGAAAACATCACGGTCTCACTTATTGCCACCAGTGTAAATTTCAGGCTGATTGATTGCTGCTGTTCAATTTAAGTTTTGCAGCCCTTCTCAGCCTTTAGATTATATATGTCAGTTTTCATAGCTAGAAGATCAGAAGGAAATATTTCTATTGCTCGTTTTATCAGGAACAAAATCTAAACAACAAATAGTTTTGAGCAATCTAAACAAGAAATATTGAAACACAACCTACTACAGAAATTTAGTATTCTGATATGACAAGTAGACTCAGCCCCCACGTGTAGCTTATAGCAAGGATGCTATACTGCAGCAACGTTAATATCAATATGCATACATGTAGTATTCCACCTGAGAAGACATGGAATTGAGCCCAAATAAACTTGTGGGGGCATCCGTAAGAAGCCAAGCTTTCCATAGGTTCTGGACCAGAAGCTAATGTATCACAAACCGACCTAAAGTTTGCCTGAAGGGTCCTTAGAATTGGGCTGAGACCCGACGAGGTCCTCCAGAGTGAAGTTAAGTGTATCTGCTGAACCTTTCTTCACCTCCTCTCCTTGCTTTGCTAGGAAGTCTTCAATGCTCCCTGGCTCCCCAAACCAGCCAAGCCTATCTGCTATCAGGTGGAGGTTATTGCAGCCACCACATCGAGCGACGACCACTCCTTTGTCATATGACTCCCGGCTCGCCATCTTCATGGACCTGGTCTCGCAGACCTTGCATGTAAAGATCATTGCGAGATCATGTCTAGGTGAGAGCTTCAAGTTTGAGGTATCTCTGACTTTGAAGCTGGACTTTGCTGTGAGGACCGAAGCTGGTAGGCTGTCGGTTCTGGAATCATCTAGGTCATGCGAATGCACATCTGGTGCATTCTCGGTAGCTTCAGTGATTGTTTGGAGAAATCTCATGCCTGCAGTAGCAGGTGAAGGAAACAGGAACCCTGTAATAAAAATGAGCTTCCAGTTCAGTGCTTAACTCATTTATTTTGTATCTCAAAAAAAAAAAACTCATTTATTTTGCAGAATTGCGAATAGTTATCATACACAGATGAAATGATAATTGATAAGGCGCAAATCCTAACTTATTTACTTTTCTTGTTATCTCTAACCCATTTTATGTTCTCCAGAAGTTAGTGCAGTTCCCTATAAAAAAGGGACATTTTTATTACCGAGCACAACATTAAGGAATAGTTGTGCATCCATCAGAGAGAAGCCAGTTTCCAATCTCTACCATGTCCCAGGAAACTACGGCGCAAGCTAATATAGCGCCGAGTTTTCCATTCCCACATTCATTCAGACTACAAACATTTCTCTTGGTGAAGATATCCAACTTCTACAAGACACGACATATGTACTTCTCTCCCCCATGGTAAGGAACTTAGCTATGCATTTCTTATAAAACCCTTCAATGGGCCCATGCATGCTACTCTCTTTAAAATCTAGGTTTTGGCGGCTCTTTTTTCTTAGTTGGATTGGATAACATCGGCACCATTCTTAATTTTTGAAGTAATGAGCTGGCCGAATGGTTGCAAGCTGCCCTTGCCACATGCTTAAGCCATTTCCCCTTTCAGGTTCCAACACCACAGGCACCACATTCCAATAACCCCACCCCATCCTCACCCCCACCACCACCACCACCACCGACGCCAATCTAACTGGGTGGAGAGAAGGAATAAAAAATTGGGGTTTGACTGCGAACCCTTATAGGCTGGAACAGTGAAACCACCGAAGCAAACTAGGGTTCCTTACTGAAGAGAAGAAGAAATCATTCCAGTCCCCACGCTGGTCCAGAAGAGGAGCGACGAGGAAGAAATTGTTTGAATTCGAGGCGGCGTGCACCGGTCAAGAAGAGGTTTGAGATGTCCGAGCAAGGAGCATGCGAGAGACAGTACAGAAGGCACGGATTTTTAATGCCCTAACCGAGAGAAGAGAAGAGAAGAGGGAGGGAAGGTGGCTCGGAGATCACCTCGGGACGAGGGGGCGGGAGAGTGATCGACGACGGCCGCGAGGCGGCGGCGCAGGAGCGGCAGCAGACGGGCGGCGGCCATGGCGGCGGAGGAGCGAGGGGGGAGGCTTCTTCTTCTCTTTCTTCTTCTTGGGGATGGGGAAGAAAGAGACGAACTGGGCCGGGCCGGGCTTCTGTCAGGCCTTAAGTATGGGCCTACATTACTGGAGCAGTGGACAAGGGCAGAAGGAAGGTTGCTCAACTACCGTGATTAGTGACGTACCATTGCCGTGCAGTTCAAACATACTCACGCAATGCGTTGGAAAAACTTATCTAATCCACGCCCCCACTCTTAAAATAGTAGTCGTTTTAAATATTACAACGCAAGTCAGGAAAATTCTACACCATCAATTACAGTGGAACCAAGTTATAATGGATTAGATTAAAACTATGGATTCATGTCAAATATAGGAATAGAAATTCAGAATAAAAAATAATAGAAAAAGGTTCATATTAAGTATAAAATTAAGAAAACATAACCACCACAAATAATAACAACAACAACAACTACTACTGCTGCTACTACTAATAGAGTGGCTAAAATCATGGCTAAAAATGATAATGATGAGTGGCGCTAGCACCAGCAAAAAATGACATATATTAATGTTAGATGGAGATTGAAATAACTACAACAATGGTGCCGGAAATATTGATGTACATCTAGGGAGGTCAAGAGTTTCTTAGACCATATTAAATATAGCCAATATCTATATGGCAAAATAATTATCCTTATTATTAGACATGAAATATATTATTAAAGCTTACATATAAAAAATGCTTAATTTTTAAATAAATCTTGCCACATAACTGTGCCGGACAACCTGCTCGTTATGGCATAATTATATGATACTCCCTCCGTATCAAAATATTTGTTACTTTTGACTTTTGAACAAACGTTTGACCATTCATCTTATTCAAAAAATTAGCACAAATATGTAAAAAAATAAGTCATACTTAAAATATATTTAGTGATAAAACAAGTCACAACAAAATAAAGAACATTTACATAATTTTTTTGAATAAGACGAATGGTCAAACGTTTGTTCAAAAGTTAAAAGTGACAAATATTTTGATATGGAGGGAGTATCAGGCACGCATTTATCTGCAGGGCCAGCCAGGTCGTTGATTCGCCAAATACCATCCAGACTTGACTAATATGCATTTATACGTTAATTACTACTAGTTGGGGCACGCGCAATAATCATCTAGATCGATTAGCGAACCGGGTAGCTAGGACGCAAATTAATTGGCAATCAGAGTCGCTGGTAGCTTGGACTCGCACAGAAAATAGCCTAATCAAGTGCACGCTTATTGTGGTTGTGTCATGCTGATGCATGTTAATTGGGCATGCACACAGCAGCAGAGGAGCAGGAGATGTGGCTGCCGTCCCTTCTCTTTTTTAATTCTCCCTTGCGCTGAACGAGAGAGAATTGGCAAGAGGGAACAAATCTCGCAATGAGATATATAATAGATAGACCTAGTCGCGTATCTATTTTGTTTTGTTTAATTGGCTTCGATTGGAGTCGTCAATTTTTGTACTGCATGTATTGCATTGCATGGAGGCTGTAGTCACGTCGCTCTCAGCTCAGTCCATGGCTTCATGCATGCATCTTGTGGAATATTAGAATTATTATTATCACTAGCATGCCGATTGCTAGTGATTTTGTTCAGCATATGATATCCACGACAGCCGTTGTGCCTGCCTCTGTGCATGAGGCGTCAGGTGAAGTGGTATTACGTAGGTCATGGAGGACAGGGCCAAAAGTCGGCAGAGATATATCCAGGTGGATCGATCGATCGGCCAAGTTGTCAATGTGAATGTGCGGACTTCTGGCACCAAGAACAGGGGTCGCCACCGATAGGAAGTTTTTGAACGAAAGGCAGGAACTACCTTCAATTCATTGAGAGGAGAAAAGTTACGACGGAAGAAATATGTTGGGGGTGTTGACTTATTAGCTTAAAGCCGATCTCGTCCAATGACAACAGAGCTACCTACAATACCGGCCAACATCACTTTAGCAGGCAGATGCCAGAACCACCGATTGCTACTAACAACTCAGCCTCGGCAGCGAGGAAAGGGACACCCCAACAACTAGCTAACCAAGCAAGAGGGCCAAGGTGACGCCTTCAACAAAGAAACGACGACCAACGCCACCATCGCCCGTCTACGACTCAGGTTTTCACCCAACAATCCCAGCACCAAGATAGCTACCCTGCAAGGATGTAGATGTGATGCCCATCGCCACCGACACCATCCGACTGTTAGGATGCTGGACTTCTACCACATGAGCGTTGCGACACCACCACCAGAGACCTAAAACCCCTGAAGCTCCCCGCAACAGAGGGGGGAAGCTATAGGGTACGAGAGGCAGGTGCACAAGATGGACGAGTAGTGAATATATAGACTAGCGGTCGCATAGTTGGGAAGGTGGCCAGAGGGAGAGGTTGACAAGGAGAAGGGATGGGCAGAAGCAAAGAGGGAGTGACTTGGCCTAGCCCCGAGGCCGTCCCGCTCATTGGACCACCACCCACTACAACCGGAGTTGATCCCAACACTATTGGAACGGGCTTGGGCCAGGCTCAGACTCACCACGTATATCTTCACCGAACTGGCCCATAAACCTCCGAATTCGGGGGCACACCTGCTAGTCTCGGGCTCACGACCGCCAATCCATTGGATCCATGCTTCTCCCTCGGATCGGCTCGCCGTTACCGTCGCCAGCCCCAACACCTTCGGATCTAGATATGGGCAGGTCCGCCGTCATCGGAGCCAGGGCCAACAACCAATTGCCTCCACCTGTCTAGCACCACTAATGTTTGTACAAGGGAAGAAGGTGCGAGATAGGAAAGGAAGGAGAGGGGGTTGCCGACTTGCCGCCGCCGCAACATCAGGGGAGGAGGGGCAACGACGAAGTGGGTGGCGGGACGGGGCTCTCGTTGGAGGAACCGTAATCACCCCCAAGTCACCCCTAGGAAGGGAGTGACTCACGAGAGCACCGCGTAGGTTGGTCCCATCGAGAGGGAGTTGGTGCGCGAGATCAAGTCCACACCCACATAGGTTGAGTGAGGAGGTGTCCTCCGTCCTCAAGGAGTGCTCATAAAAAAATGCAAAATGCATGCGCCGTTGATGATTTGCTCTACCACATTTGGGCCATATATGTGGAGGAGACGTTGTCAAAGTAGAGCCGGATGTGGTGATGGAATCGTGACGGATTGTCTTGCATGTCGGGCACCCACGACATAGCCTTGAGCTGAAGGAAGGATTGGATGAAGTGGCCTTGATGTATGTTAAGTTCCTGTTACCTCCTTAGAGCATCTCTAGCAGGGTCTCTAAAACGTTCCTTAAAACACTTCAGCCTCTATAACGTTCTAGCAGGGTCTCTATCTCAGTCTCTAAATTTAGACTCTCTCCAGAGTCTCTATATTTAGAGAGAGTCTCTATAAAGGAATCTCTATATCTTTTCAAGGATAGCGACTATACTAGAGATGATATAAATATAGGGAACGAATAGTGATTTAGAGAAACGATATAGAGAATGAAATATAGAGATCCTGCTAGAGATGCTCTTACGATGAACTATATAAGGTCGTCTTTTAGGAAGCAGCAGGTCACCACCATATTGATCTGGGCCATCCTCGTGACGTAAAAAGATACTCCCTTCGGTCACAAAAAGAAGTCGACGTTGACTTTTGAACACGTCTTTGACCATTCGTCTTATTCAAAAAAGTTATATAAATATTATTTATTTTGTTATGATTTGATTTATTATTAAATGTATTTTAAGTATGACTTATATGTTTATATATTTGAACTAAATTTTTGAATAAGACGAAGGGTCAAAGACGTTGTCAACGGCGACTTCTTTTCGTGACTGGAGGAAGTACTATCCCTATATAAGCATAGATAAAATTTGTACGAAATTTTGCCAGAATTTCTCAAAGAGTCGGGTGAGGTCGCGTAGGATCGTGCTCGTGCCGTCGTGGTAACCGGGACGGCACACGCAAGCTGGCAATATTGGATGCGTGAATACTTGACTCGCGTCTGACCCCACCATGCCAAATTGGCTACTCTCCTCTCCGTTGCCTTCGTCTCCTTCCTTCCTCCCCCTCTCATCGTCTGTACGCGGGGAGGAAAAAGGCGCGAGCTTTATTGCGCCGGCGGCGACTTGGCTCAGGCTGCCCCTTGCGGCTTTCTGGTCCTCTACTCTAATGGTCGCCCTCCCGGTCCCGGATGTGCAAGACCAAGCGCTCCATCGCATCCGTCTCCTCCGTCGTCTCCATGGCCGCCGCCGCCTCCACCCCGAGGGGAGAGGGAGACCACCACCGCTCTCCCCGCACCACCGCCACCACCTTCCCCGCCTCCCACTCCGCCTCCTCCGGCACCACCTCCTCCGACGCCGCCTCCCTCCAGGCGCTCCGCGACTCCCTCCCCAACCTCCCCCTCCTCCTCACCTTCCCCGAGCTCGCCGCCGCCACCGCCAACTTCTCCTCCTCCCATCGCCTCGCCCTCTCCTCGTCCTCCTCCTGCAACTCCTTCCGCTGCTCCCTCCGCGGCCACCCCGCCGCTGTCTTCCGCCGCCCCCTCCGCCGCGACCCCCAGGAGGTCGCCGCCCGCTTAGCTGTGCTCGGCCACTGCCACCACGCCGCCATCGCCCGCCTCCTCGGCGCCGCCGCCTCCCCCGACGGCTCCCTCTTCGTCGCCTACGAGCTCGTCCCCGACGCCTCCCCCCTCGCCGCTCTCCTCCGCAACCCCAACAACCCCTCCTTCACCCCGCTCTCCTCCTGGCACTCCCGCCTGCAGCTCGCCGTCGACGTCTGCGACGCCCTCCACTACGTCCACCTCCACGCCGCCACCCTCCACAACCGCCTCTCCTCCTCCTCCGTCCTCGTCTCCGGCGACGGGCCCCTCTTCCGCGCCAAGATCGCCCACTTCGGCGCCGCCGATCTCGCCGGCGACCTCCCGGAGGAGCAGGAGATCAAGCAGAGCCAGGGGCACCGCCGCACCGGCAGCCGGGGGCGGCGCATCGAGGGCAAGCGCGGGTACATGGCGCCAGAGATCATCGCCGGCGGGGCGCCGTCGCGGCGGTCGGACGTGTTCGCGCTGGGTGTGGTGCTGCTGGAGCTGGTGTCCGGGCAGGAGCCGGTGAAGTACGAGCTCAACAGGGCCACGCGGGAGTATGAGAGGACGTCGCTGATCGACAGCGCGGCGGCGGCGGCGGCGGAGGGCGGCGGGGAGGCCATGCGGCGGTGGGTGGACCGGAGGCTGAGGGACTCCTTCCCAGTCGACGCGGCGGAGGCGCTGACGGCGCTGGCGCTGCGGTGCGTCGGGAAGGAGGCGGCGGCGCGGCCGGACATGTCGTGGGTCGCCGCCAAGGTGTCCCAGCTCTTCTTGGAGTCGCAGGAGTGGGCCGGCAAGTTCCGCGTCCCCACCGACATCTCAGTCTCCATCGCTCCTCGCTGATCCATCGCCATTAACGACATGCTCTCCCGCCGGCGCTGCGCGCTTTACATCTCCTCTTGCGCATCTGCTGCTGACACTGATGCCTGCAGGGAGTTGGAGCTCATTGTTCTTCTCATCCCATCACGCTGACAACAACGCGGGCTACTTAGCTCAAGCTGAAGCTGCAGCTGCAGCTGCTGGAGCTGGACTGCAGATTGTTCATTGTTTACTGCTTACCTTTTTACTGTGGTGTGGGATTTTCTCATTGCTGATGTACACATGACAGGGGTGCTGACCTCTGGTTTTAGTGGTTTACAAAAAGGAAAAAACTGAGGTAGGAATGGTAGGCAACTTGTACACTTGTTCTGATAACTCGCAACAAAAAGAAAGGTTCTTCATGCATATCGAATCTCTACGCTTTGTGATCTTTTGGGCCACTCGTAGAACCTATTCGATGCCTTGGAATAAAAAAAAATAGAGAAAAGGTCATTCCATCGAATTTTAGACGCAATGGGGTTTATATTCTGTTTCCTTTATGACCATCTCATCTCCTCTTTAGCAAATGTACCTTTTCCTGTCTGCAAACATCTTGATTCTTGACCTATCCTTTCAGAGCAAGAACACGCAATAACTTCACCTGAATCATGATCCTTGACAAAGCCTGAAATTACCATCGTAGCCAACTCTGATGTTGGATATTCAGATTAAGGCCTTGTACATTTCAGCTTAACGTAGCGTAGCGTTTTAACAAAACTTGAGAGTATTTAAAAAGTGGTTTAATATTATAAAAAAATAATTTAAAAATAGTTTTAAGATCTTTATGAGAACTACTAAAAACCTGAGAAAAAAATCATTACAAATTATTACACCAAATAGGCTATATAAAAAAATAAATTTTACTAAAACGCTAAGCTACGCTACACTAAGTTGAAACGTACAAGACCTAACACAATAAAACAGTCCCAGAACGAGAGAACAAAGAAGCGGTTTGCAATTCTTGTCACAAGTTGAAGGCCCTCTTTGGTTCACATTTCTGATTCAGTTTGCAAAAATTATCATTTTTGTATAAACCATTCACTAACATTTTGTAGTATTTTTTTTCAAAGTTTTATAGATTTTTCACAAATGCTTCAAAAATATTTTCTAATAAAATTTTTAGCCTTTTCAGGGTCTCTTTCTAAAGACCCTCAAAATTTTCAACTACAACCAAAACCAAAACCACGACCGCAAATCAAAGAGTGCCAAAATCGTGCAAAGCCTACACCAAAACAGATGTATAACACCATCTCAATCTTAGCACCGTTACTCATGGGTGGAAAATTGGTCCAAAAGCATTCAGACTCTAGCTATTTTATTGGCGTCCGCCTGTCCGAAGTTTTAGATTTATGGGTGAAAGGGAGATTGGGGAGAACAATCTTCATTCACATCCTCTCATATGATAACAGATCCGCATGGTAAAACCAACAATAATACATTACAAGAGAGTTAATTCAACATGAACGATGTACAGGTCCATCCACCGAAGACTTGTGCACATGTGCGTTCTTGTTTCATGCCCGATGTGTAGGCAGAAATGCCAGTCAGTCACAACCGCTGAAGGTATGCGCCAGCAGATCAAATCACAGCTTGCCCGCCATGCCATCGTCACCATCCTCTCATTGACTAATGAAGATTGAATAAAAGAATGTTACTAGCATTTCAACGTTGGAATAACATTATCACATATCATGAAGGTACTCATGATGACACAACATTATGAATGAAGGTTTCCACTCTTTTTTGGGTGCAGCCACCTGCATGTAAAGATTAATTTTTCCAAGTAGGCCCAAATTGCTGAGCCCCCAAAATCAGCATGATATTAAGGTAGGGACATTTCTTGTTCTTTTTTTAAAAGTATAGCATGTTAAGGCTACTAAGTGGGGAACAAAACATGGTAGATCAAAGGCAATAGAGTGTACTGTTCGATATGGGTTGAACTGTCATGCAAGGTCTATGCCTAAATACCAACTATCATTATGACATACATTTCCATGGCACAAAAATAAAAAACAAATCAGGTGGGAAAAAACCCCTGAAATCTGCCTGAACATATCCTACAACAATTTGATGGATTATATTATCCACTTCAGTGATACAAGACCAAAAGGCAATTATACTACAGCAGAATGGTGTATGGATGAATTTCAAGTCTTAAGGACTATTATAATTGGTGATGCATTGCGTTCCTATGCCAAGATTATAATTGGTGATGCATTGCGCTCTTATGCCAAGAGAGAGCAAAACACCGTTGTGTTTCATCAGTTGATAAAGCAGGTAGCGACAGGAGATAAGCTTAGCTATCGCATTCAGTTCAGCCAACTTCACAAGTGCCATTAAGCGATAAAGTCTTGGTATGACAACTAAGTATTTCAGCACACAAAAAAAAAAAGGTGTTCTATTATTTGTAGATTGCACCCTAGCATTGTATTCAAACAATCAAGTGCACTGAGAAAAATCATAAACAGTCACTGGATTTCTGGAGAAACGTTTGGTGGCAAGGGAAATGTTCAACGAATTATATATTGAAAATGGATACAAAATATTTTAGGGAACAGCATCATTAGCAATATCATATCATGTTATCGGTTCAAATCATTTTCCAGTTTTTAAAAGATTAAAAGGAGATCATACGAATCAAATTGTACAGAGCAACAGTAGCACATTTCGCATAGGGCAAACATCAACTGTCCCTGTGTAAGTTATGCATACCTTGAACCCAGATTTGGTATTAGTTGCACCAATCAACATTTTTTTTGCAGGTTTAAGTATTTGGAAGGAGCACATCAGTGTCTCATCTACACTCATCATGGCACCAGCATTATCGAATTCTCCACAGTAATTAGGGGCCGAGAATATTGTTACAAGTTGGCGGTTAGCAAAGAATTCATATCCATCTTCAACAACCTGAATCCCAACAAGGAGAAAACAATTGATCAATTAACTTGGCAAGAAAATTGATAGGACATGTGCTTTGTGAATGTAACATGCCTGATGGGCTCGGCAAATGAGATCTAAATCATGCTTCTCAAGAAATTCAGCCACTTTATCGGGTCCAAATGTATATGAAACACCTCGATCATTCATCGCCCACCCTTGTGCTTCATTGGAAGGATCAGACCAAAGAAGATCACAAAGTAACCCAGTATCAGGCACATCTGTTGGGCGATTGATGTTGTGTATTTGATCCAGCTTGTTCAGCTCTGGAGAAAGGCCTCCATGCATACAAAGAATCTTTTCATCTATCAGGGCTGCTACTGGTAAGCAGTTAAAACAGTCTGTAAAAGTTTTCCATAGTTTCACACTGAATCTACGCTTGCACTCATCATAAAATCCATAGATGCGGTTTACTGATGCACATTCATGGTTGCCCCTTAGAAGAAAGAAGTTCTCAGGATACTTGATCTTATAAGCTAAAAGAAGGCATATGGTCTCAAGGCTTTGCTTTCCGCGGTCCACATAATCGCCCAAGAAAAGATAGTTGGACTGAGGGGGATATCCACCATAATCAAACAGCCTCAGGAGATCAGAATACTGACCATGGATATCACCTGATCAGAAGAAATTACACAAGATTAGCAATTTCTAGTGAAGCACTATTACAACGGCTCAGGGTTCACTCTAAAAGTCTAAACCAATTCATGAAAACATACATAATTTGTTGCAATTTTTTTTTATCTACCAATATGCCGGCTAAAGGATTCCATCCTAATATGAGATAGTCATACATCACGGTTGGAGCTATTGCTAGCATGACCTATAGACCTGCATTATGCAACTGTTTCTCATCAAATACAACAAATTTATGGTATGAAAAATAAGCATGAAGGGGAACTAAATGGCTGTGCTCCATCAGCAAATGGAGTCATGCTAATTATCAGACATTTATCTCAAAGTGCACCCCTGACAACGATACAGGTTCAAGACTAATCTGAGATAGTGATACATCACAGTATAAAGCTACCTAGGACCATTGCTAGGATGACCTATAGAACTGCATTATGCAACTGTCGCTCATCAAATATAACAAAGTAACAGCATGAAAATAAGCATGAAGGTGACTAAATGGCTGTGATCTAAAAGTGGACAAATCAAAGTTCTCCTGACAGCGATATCAACCATTCAAAGATAAAAAACTAATAAATTGATGTTCTTCTATAAAAGGTGAGGGCTGCCAAATTCTCCTGTCCCCAACTATAATTTACCAAAGTGAAGTTCTGTTTCATCACACCGGTTTCATTTCCCAGAGAGTGCTGTAGCAACTTTGGACAATGATAAACATTTGTGATCTATGGTGACAACGATAAACATCTGAGTTCATGACAACAGGACCCTCCAAAACTTGGTGAAATGTGACACCATAAAGCACCTAGTATATGATTCTAACATGTATGATACATTCATCATAAAGTGCGTGGATGCCACAATGACTCATCTGAAGTCACTCAGGACACATCTAATACCTCCTAAGTTAATCCTTTCATCAATAAATGCGAGAAAACTCTAGAACATGACCATTGACTTGAGTACTAGGCTACTAGTCTACAGCAAATAAAAGGTCTCAATTCTTATTACACCTAATCAGTACAAACTGCTGCCTGCATACAATAAACCTTCTATTCCAGTCCACAATCAGTCCATCAAGCGTTATAGACCTAAAAAATCTAGGACGATGGATGGCTATCAATCGAAGGATAGGGTCTAGGACATTGAGAACACCACCTGCTACCCGTTGACCAACAAAACCAATCCCCAAGATGACATTTCGAGGGCGCCGGACGTCAACAGATGGCTCAAAAGTGTCAAGAAACAGGGAAATTACCACAGATTTTGATGGGGGCCTCGAGCTCGAGAAGGTTGGGCTGATGCATGAAGATCTCTTTGGAGGAGGCGCAGAGCTGTTTAATCTCCGACTCCGACAGCTGCGCGTTCTTCCCCGGCTTGAGAGCCTTCACCTCGAGCAACCTCCGGATAATATCGTCCAGCAACGCCGGATCCATCCCCATGCCCCGAGTTCTTGAACCCTTCCTCCTCTCTTCTTGAAACTTCTCAAGAACGCAAGAGCAGTAACAGTTAAAGAAACTCGAGAAAAATAAAACTTTGCAACCAAAAACTCGGCAGAGATGGGAAAAAAAAAACTTGTTTGCTTTGCTCTTGCGAGAGATTGGAGGCGGCGGCTCTTGGCTCGTGATCAGTGTAAAGGAGGGTTCAAAGGTAGTACCTTTCTCTTTGGTCCTTTTGGGGTTCCTTTATTCCCTTGTGCTCTAGGTTGCTCCTGTTTTCTTGTTCTTGTTCTTGGAGATGGGGGAGGCTGTTTGGTGGGTTTTTGGAGGGGATTCGGATTGGATTTTTGCTTACCCTCCCTCTGATCTCTTGTTCTCGGCACCCTACGCCTCCTCTCCCTTCCCTTTCTCTCTTTCTCTCTCCTCTCGTCCTCTCGTGCCTGTGCCACTTCCCCCACAAAGACTTGTATTGGACTTTGGAATAAAAGCATATTTCTTTCACGGTTAAGCCCTCCGGGCATTGCATATTTGCATCTATTGTGCTGGGGTCTTCATTGGAGGCTTCAAAGGAGAAGTTTTTTTTTTTATGGTAAATTGTCTTCTACTTCTCCTCCGTCCCATATCGTTTTCGCTTGACATTTCGTTGCTTTCGGTGGTCTGAGATTTCGTTGGTTTGCATACGACGAGTGATGTTTTGGATGATGCTCAGCTGAGTCAGTGTGTAATGCCGATGTTTGTAGAAAATTAGCTGCAAGTATTTATGAGGCTGGAAGACTTTTTCATATATTCTCCTATGTACTTGCATGTTTAGTCGCTTGGTGTATGTGTATTTTGCCATGAGCAGAGCAGCTTACCAAGGATTTGCTGCCAGTAAATTAAAGTATGCCTGTGTTTTTTTAAAAAAAATTAACATATGTCTATGTGTGCCATGCATTGCCATACTCATTGTTCAGATTTTGCAGGACATGCTAGCATATCATGATTTTGACTGTTCCTCTTTTTGAAGACGTTTTTTTTGTAGCTTGCTTGCTCATCGAATTTCTGTTATCTAATAAAAGGAAAATGTAAAGTCATTGGCAGGCACATGTTGGTTTTTCCTTTCTATTGAAAAAAGGCAGCAGTTCACATCAGATGCTCTAAGATGATAGCATGCGTTAGCATCACCCTCCTTTCAGTGACGGTGCAAGGTTATTGGAAATGTACAGTAGTAGCATTTTGGAGCTCTCGCGCGGTTCTTCCTGGAAGTACGTAGGTGTGTGAGTCTGTGAGATGATGATGGTTCTCTTCGTCATCTTGTCTTGCCTATGGAATCATTCAGCACGGGGCCATGGAGAAACTTCAGTCAAGGATGGCCCTCAAATTAAAAAAGAGAAGAAGAATCAAGCAGAAGAGTCGCTTAAAACCGGACATGAAAAATGAGATCATCTAATGTCTCAGCTAGCTTGGAACAAACAATTGGTTCTTGTATTATAGCACGCATGCATGTATTATACCAATTGGTTCACAAGGACATTAGTTTGCAGGAGGCATGCATGTATATTGTCATATACGCATGCTTTTCATGCTGTCCTCGATCGACCAAACAGGATGAACATCATGCGAACTGTGCAAAGGGAGATGTTAGTTATTGAACAGTGCAAAATGGTACACATGTTGTGTTAGCATTACTTTAGTACGAAGTTTTGGTGAGTGCATGTAGGATCACCCCACATAACAAAGCAATAAGGCTTGTGCTGTTATGCACCTTTCCGGATATTATTATTAGGAAATTAAAACACTAGTGATAGACACATTGCTAACAAAAATAGAGAGGTCGGTCGGTTGAGAATCATCTCCCATGCTCAGCTTACTCGTTGAAATGTGGAACAACCATGCATGTTTCTTTCCGTGTTGTGAGAGGACTTTTTTTTAAGACAAGTTGTGAGAGGACTTAAGAAACGGCTAACGCCCAAGCATGGATAGAGGGGCAACTTCTTTTACCTTGGTTTGGTCCTCCCATTGCTAGCATAACAGCCCTACGTCCAACCTTGTTTGATACGAAAGAGTGTACAAAGGAGGAGCACTTGAGCTATGGGCAGCTCGGGCACCCTAGACGAGTGCAAGCGTGTGTGTGTAGGTAACTATGGAGATGAACGAATGTTGTGGATTGCCGGCCCCCCTCCTTTTTCCCCCTATGTCAAAACAGTAGTTAGCCACTGCCTATACGTGCTCAAAGGAGCCAACAACTCTTGAATACATGCGGGGTAAAGGCTAAAGATCGTTGGTCGCCATGCTATTGTAGCGAGTCATTGGTGCTAGGATTGGCGTTGCCCATGACATGGTGTCATCGAAATTGGATATTGAGATGGCCACAATGCTCACTTATACTTCGTTGTGCCTCAAATCGGTCCGTTGCGCGGTAAATGGCTACTTGGATCAAACCGTGCCTCGGTGCCACGTGTATACCCGAGCAAGGGGTTATTCGGGCAAGCTTGATGGGCTACTTGAGCAAGTAGTTGTTTGGGGGCAGGCTGGTTGGTTCCCCTAGCCCTTGCTTGTAGCTGAGCAGCTTAGGGGGGAGGGGGGATGGGTCAGTGCCGACGGACCACATGTCTGAAGGGCTACTTAGGGGCATCTATGTTCTAGGGGTACAACCCAATCCCAACAGAGATATAGGCACAATGTTTCTCAACTTCTTTAGTAGATGCCTAAAATTTTGGGGCATGATTATGGTCGCTTCTCTACGAAAACATTAGCACACGAACCATGTGCGCAAAGTCTTGTTGGCTAGCCAGGATGAAGGAGAGAAGAGGAAGAAGAAAGATCCGGCTGCTTGAAATCCAAGACTTTTGGGGCTTTTCTTTCTTTTTTCAAAAGAATGTGTGATAGGTAGTGAGACCGTTGCGAATGAATCTTGTAGCAAATTCGATGGTCGCAAACATGCATGGAACCATATGTACATCGGGGATTAAATATCTTCTAACTCAATACATTTTGACACATACTCTAACAAACTCCACCGCGAATGAATTTTTTTTTACTGCCTTGACCAATTGTGTAGAACCTCGATGTATCTAAGCTTGATTTGTTTATTTTGCTTCTCAAAGAGAATCTCCTAGAATAGTCTCGCTTGGCTTCAGACCCACCACCATTACGTAACCTACAATGTGTATATGTGCCACACCATGGCAGCCTTCACCCCCAAGCAAAAATTTCCCCTAGTGCTTCAATGCCCCTCTTGTGCAACATCACACCATCTTCGTTGTGACGCTTCCATCGCTCCACTTGTCCACATGATTTTGTGAAAGAGATATCCATAGTTTGTAATTACAAAAAAAATTGCAAATAGCTTAAAAACTAATAAAGGCATTTGCATAGGCATGCATACATTATCACGCATGATACACTTATTTTTCATGTTGTCCTCTGCCATGCAGATCAAAGGGCAACATGAGCATCATGCAAATAGTAAATAAAGAGACTATGTGGTGGTTACTATTTTGTTTGAGCAATAGGATTGGAGCTCTGCCATTTAAAAGTGAATAGAGGAAAAAATGACAGAAAGCTCTAAACGCACTAGTCCAGTGTCGACCCAACATGATAGCTATTCCTCTGATCACCCTACACAACTCCAATCATCACCTTCTCAGGCAGGTCTGCCTAACCTCTTGTCACCTCCGAATGTCCTATGTCAGCAAGGCCCTGTTTGATTCAACTTAAATCAGATTAAATAAAAAAATTAAAGGCCCTCAAAAAGTGACATGGAAATATAAAAATATTTGAAAATATTAAGATATTTGAAAGAACCACTGAAAGCCACACGAAAATGATTGAAAAAGGTTACAGCATATGCTTATAAAAAATAACATTTTTTTATTTAATTTGATTTAAGCTGAATGGGCCCGAATCTGGCCTCGCACGCTTCCTCCAGCACAGTAGCTACGTCGTCCAACACCCAAACGATGCATACACCTCCAGCCATCTCCAGTGGCAATTACTGAGCAATGCAAAAAAGGGAAGGCATGCATTAGCATTGGTTAGTACCTCTAATCGTCATGAAGTTGGAGGATGTTTCTGCTTAAAGATGGATAATCCCACGTAGCAAAGCAACATGAACAGGGCACAACGTCGTGTGATGTTATTCGTTTTTGCAGCAGGATCTGCATATGCTACATGCAGATGCCCAATCAATTTTCCATATGCTGCTTTGACATGACCAACAGGATATGTAGATTCATTTCTCTAGTAATAAGCATTTTGTTGTTGGTCAGCAGTGGCCACCAACAACGACCTGCAACTATTAATTATATATATGCATGATTCAATGTTCATCTTCAGTGCTCTTGAGATTCTTTTAGTCCCTACTCATTATTTTTCTTCCACCTTCCTCGCAGGAAGTTAATACCAAAATAGTGATCGTGGCAGCAACTAATCACCCCCAAATAGATTAATGGGCGCGTGGATTAGCAAAGTAAAGTTATAATGATTATTTTCTGAAAGAGAGGAATCATAATACATTAGACCAAAGCGATCAGAAAAAAATATTGATGTGCTCAGCATGACCAAAAAGAAGAATCACGTGAATCAATAAAATTATGGCTTTCTTTGAGAATATGAAATATATATAGCTAATCAACATCTTGAGGCAAGAATTCTCACTCTAATGACATTGTGCTTGTCATACAGATACCATCAAGCCGGCCAAATAAACAAGCACTCAGCTCTTTTCAAATAAAAATAGGGTAAAATAATTGAGATAAGCCAGCATGCTGGCATTCTGATCTCCGTATCACGACAGATGGATCTTCCCTAGCTGTGGCCAAACCCCTGAATCCAAAGATGCTCCTTGTTCATTGTTGTGCATAAAGTGCAGAGAATTAGGGTGTGTTTGGTAGCCAGGACCGGGACGGTCCCGTCCAGGACGATCCGGTTTTTTGTTTGGTTGGTCCAAGCAGGATCCCCTTGTCCCGGTCCGTCGGATCAACCCGATGCATCCCAGGGCGGTCCGCTTCGTCCGGTGCCAGGAGGAGAGTTCGGCTCGTCCTCCTCCTCTCCCGAGCGCTTCCTCCTCCTCCTCTCCCCCGTGACCTAGCGGCGCCGCCGACATGGCCTAGCGCCGCCCGTCCTCAACCTCCTCCGCGCCGCCGCCGCCGTCTCCGCAGGTGACCCCGTCTCCCTCCTCTTGTACCCAGCGCCGGCGTTCTCCTCCTCCCCCATCGCCGGTTAGTCCGCCACCCACCATGACCACCTTCTCCCCTTGTAGGTGCCATCTCCACCTTCTCCCTTGTGCAAGGCGCTTCACCCCTGAGGGCCCCTTTCCCCATCGTCGGCTCAACCCTTTTCTACTTGACGAAACAATAGCTAGAAGTCAAGATCCAGATCTGGTGAAGGGAACAATAGCAAGAAGTCTGCAATGGTGAGTGAAACATAGTGAGCAATTTCTTGATTTGGTTTTGTTCTTGATCTTTGTACTCAAATTCTGATAGATTTTTCTCCTAGGGTTTGGTTTGAGTGAAAAAACAGTACAGATGCTTACAGTACACCATGTGCTTCATGAAAATTCTCTGTTCGATGTAGTTCTCTTACATATAAAAGAAGGCTGTAGTTAGTTCTTGATAATGGTGCAGAATATTTGAAAATGTAGGCAGTATATATGAGCTGTCAAGGGTTGAGAATTCTGTCCTTTTTATATCCTATAAATAATAGTCATGGAGTTGCAGCTTTACATTATATTGTTACCAGGATTGTTACAGCTTCACACTATAAGGTTTCCAGGATAGGTTGGGAATAAAAAAATGTCATATTGTTCATTGGATGTACTGGGATTTATATTGCACACTATATATTGTTATCAAATGACTTGACTCGTAGTATGTTCAGGCCATTGTAACCACAGACCATCCAATGCCAGTCCTTTCATGCTTTATATACAAAGGTGATTAGTTCTCTGAAGTTTTTGTTTCTTTTACAGTTCTCTGGACTTTGTGCAGTTGGCGTAAGTGCTGCTGGTCCCCCTGGTAAATTAGAATACTGCCTCCTGTTTGACTTCCTAAAATATTTGAATATTTATTAGGCTCCATGTTTATGTATGAAAGTGTAATACCAAATGTTATGAATCTATATTGATGATTTCAATCCGTTAATTTTATTAACATCTTAGTTTCTTCTCACTGTATTGTGTTAGCTGTTTACTTTTTTAGTGGTCCCATTGCTTATTTAGCCTCCACTGAGAATGAAACTATATGACTTTATTTAATTGGGAAAATATTTGCTTTGGCAACTTAAGGCATACGCCTTCAGATATGTGTCTATCCTGTACTGATAGCATGTAATGAAAAACGTACATTTATTTATTCTGCCAAGTACCAATTGAACAACCTTGGGTTTTGTATTGTCACTAAATATGTGTCTATCCTGCTTCTGGGTTATTGTCCTAACGACAAATAAAATAATAGCACTGCCAAGAGCTGAG
>SPJY01035217.1:558543-709592 GCA_005191435.1 Raddia distichophylla
GAAGAAATTAGGGTTTTGGTTTTGGTTGTTGCAAATGAGAAAGCAAAAGTAGACATGTTCTCTTGAGATTCCCCTGTCTTAGATGATAATCATCAAGGGTATTGGAGGATTAGGTTGGAGGGATTAGATCTTAGTAGATCAGTTATTGTGCAGCAGGTTTGGGCGAGGTTTTGATCTATTTAGGGCGTGATTCAGATCTTGGTCATATGAAAGAAATCGTGCGTCTATGTTCTAGCTTCGTTTCGAGTACAAGAGCGCGATAATCGGATAAGCGGATTGGGAGTTATGATGATTTTAGTGTGTGCTGTCCGGAAATTAGTTTCTGTCTTTAAAGGTCTATTGTTCCTAGATGGGCTATTGAATAGTGTAAGAGAGGGTGGGCTTAGTAGAGGCTGAGATATTTATTTGGTTTGCGCCTAATGAGGAAAATATTGAGATGCGTCCATTTCTGTAGGTCCTAGATCAGGATGATCGCGTCGGCTGTGCATTATTTCATCGGTTTAAAGGCAAGTATATGTTAAACATATAGCCGGTTGGTTGAATATGGCTTGTTGGTTTAATGCTTTGTGCCTGATCATGACCTGTGGTTAGATTATGTTGTTTGTGCTATATATGACGGAGTTATGGTGTCGGTTACATGTCATAAGAGCATTATTGCATTATACTGCATATGAGCCAGGTCGGTGAGAAAGTTACTTTTGACTAGTCCGTTTCGGTCGGTGAAAAAGTCAAAAGTGACTAGTCCGAAGTGCTCTGGAGGAGACATGTGCATTGCATTGCATGAACAGGAGGAAAGTGTGGAGTGTTGGTATGATTTGATTTGCATGAACAGAGGAGAATGTGGAGTGTTGGTATGATTTGATAATGGATGAATTTCTCATTGTTATTTTATTATTCTGGTTGTTTATATATGTACTTTGCTGAGTATTCCCCGATACTCACTCTTGCTTTTATTTGGTTTTTAGGTACAGGTGTTGTCGATCATGTATGGGATGGAAAAATAGAATCTGGACTTGAACACTCACTACCTCTCACATCATAATTAGTGAAATGATGAAATTTACTTGGTAGTTGATCGTCTTGTATAAATGGTAGTTATAGTTTTTATTGTAGCTCCTCTTATGGTTAGTGGCTGTTGGAAATTGGTTAGATATTTTTTGGATATAAATTGCATGTCGTGGATATCCATATAAACAAAAGAGATGCTGCCGAAATTTTATAGATTTTGGAGAGTTAGTAGCATTCTGGGTTCTCAAGGAACCGGGGTGTTACACTATAATATTATATATTTTTTTCTTCTGTCAGACAGGAGTGACAAATAATTGGAGGCCGGCAAGCAGCAGGCTAGGGACGTACAGTCAGTCAGTCGGTCGCCGTGCCAGCACAAGGCTAGTACTGACAAGACCAAATGCGAGATTTAAGTAATTTGTTGTTTGACCAGCCAGCACTCCACCGTCTCCGGTCTACCCGTACATCTTCGACCATGTCTGCAGCCCATCTAAACGAAGTATATACTCCCTCCATTTCAAAATACAGGACGTATTTTGATCGGAGAAAAGTCAAATCTAGTAAATTTTAACTATAAATAAATCAAATAATATGCATCGTTAGTATACCAAAGTTGTATCAAATTGTTCATATTTCAAAGTGTTTTTTGATACAATATTATATTATAACAATTCAAAATATATAAGAAAGGAATCTAACAGTCAAACTATACCTTTAAAGACTTTTGTGTAGTCAAAATACGTCTCATATTTTGGAACGGAGACTTTAGAATTTTTTTTTTCTCAATTCCTATATTTAAAGGCTTTCATTCTAATCTCTACATTGTTTAGGGGACAGAGGCACTGCTAGAAAATATGAAAAATATTGAAATTAAATAGTGTTTTAGAGGCGAGACGTAGAGATCGAAATTTAAAGAACCTGTCGTTGATGTTGTACTGTAAGCAGTAGAAGCCAAGGTGCATCAGCATCTGCGTCAATCAAGGAGGCAACGGCGAGTGCGTGGGAGTGATCTGCGTGCGCGTGCCCGCCTCCTCCTCCTCTACCCTTCCCTTCGCTTCCATTCCACCAAGAGCAAACAGTTACGCACCGTCCGAATCCGACTGCACCCTGCAAGCAACCAATGCTTGCTAGTTGCTACCGCTTCAAGTTTCTTCCAGACTTGTTCTTCCTTTCCTGGTTTCTTCCACCACCTCACTGCATTTTTCCCACCTGACCTCTCCTCCTTTCCCTTCTTCCCTCCTACCAGGCCACCACCCTCACCCTTCAACTCTGCAGTCTGCACCTCATTCTTGGCCACCACATCTACATATGTTGCATTTGCATCAACACCATCAAGCCTGGAGCTTTTCATCCATACTCCTGCATGTTCTTGTTTGCCACCAACAGTTCCAGCTACTGCTGCTGCTGAGCCGAGCAAGGCTAGCTGCAGATTAAACTGCACCATCCATGGAGGCGGAAGGAGAGCCCAGTGGGGACCCCGTCTTCCCGGTGCAGCAGATTCCAATGCTACTGTTCCCGCCGCCGCCGCAGCTGGGTCCTTATGCATCCTCGTCCTCGACGCCCACGCCTCACCATCCATCCATCACCAACTTCCCGATCCTGGTGCTCACCGTGCTGGGCATCCTCGCCACCTCCGTCCTCCTCCTCACCTACTACGTCTTCGTCATCCGCTGCTGCCTCAACTGGCACGGCTCCTCCGACGTGCCCGGTCTCATCGCTCGCCGCCACAGCCGCAGCCGCCCTGGCGCTGCCGGCAGCCTCCCGGTGGCCGCCATGCGTGGGGCGCCCGCCGAGGCGCGCGGGCTCGAGGAGTCGGTCATCCAGGCGCTGCCGGCGTTCAGGTACCGGAAGGCCGCCAAGAGCGCCGCCGACACCGGCGAGTGCGCGGTGTGCCTCAGCGAGTTCCAAGAAGAGGAGAGGGTGAGGCTCCTGCCCAGCTGCCTCCATGCCTTCCATGTCGACTGCATCGACACTTGGCTGCAGGGCAGCGCCAACTGCCCACTCTGCAGGGCAGCCATCACCAGCAGCTACCCCTGCCAGCTTCCATTAGTGGATCAGCTCCCTAGACCGGACGAGGTAGCCATCCAGGTGGTCGCTGACACTGAAGATGATGCCACACAGACACCGCAGCAGCAAGAAGACGCTGTATCCGCAGGTGATGCTACTGCAGATCAACAGGTCAGGAGTATGAAGAGGAAGCATGATGCGACCAGCAAGGGCGATGAGTGCATCGATGTCAAGACAGACAGACATGTTCCTCCTCCAATGCGGAGATCCTTTTCCATGGACTCGCTGGCTGGTGCGGAGGTTCACCTGCAGGTTCAGAAGATCTTGCACAACAACACAGACACTCATGTCCATGGGGATGGCAGTGACAGCAGCAGCAGCAGTAGCAGAAGCAGAAGCATATTGTAGGGATTTTAGCTTGATAGTGTATGTCTTGCACATTGTTGGGGGCAAGTTGTATGCAATTTTAATGGTGATCCTATTGTTATCTTCTTCTTTCTTTCTTTTTAAAAAACTCGAGATATGTCAAAACACAGGATGATCATGATACTCTAATGGAGAACGATTATTCGTTGCAGTCTTGCAGATGGTTTTAATGTGCCACAACTCCCAAGTTCCAACTCTAACATCGCAAGTTTTTTCAGCAACAATATGAATTACCCCTGCTTTGATGGAAAAAAAAAGAGGACAAACTATTTTGAAGACTCAAAAGTACTAGCAGATCATGTGATGACAAAAAATGGTGATGTCTCAGCCTGGTATGAAACTTCAGAGACAAACCAAAGAAAAATGAGAAGTGAAAAAAAAAGGGGGTTGTTTTTTCAATTTACTGTGGGTACTGATCAACCCAAACCACCAAGCCTCACCAAAACCACCTTAAAATTTGCCTTACTTGAAAATTTCTGTCATGGATTGACTGATCAGGATTTCCTTGTTGCAGGAAATCAGCAGTCCGCCAAACATTGATTTATGGTCTCCAAAGATCTGTATACTACTTCATGTACCGTAAAAACCTAGGTTCCCATTCTTTATAATGCCAAAAAGATAGCATTTGATTATTTTAAACAGATTCTAGATGGTACAAAAGTCTGCTCAGCGGGCAACAAGTATCATAAGATAGCTACATCTACAGTCAAACTTTCTTGCTCTACTTAACATCAAAATGGTATAAAAATAGAAAAGGCAAATCCACGCGTACAAGGATTATTGTCGTGCAACTTTGTTGGAATCAGAATCGACCTCCTGCTCCTGAGGTTTAGACACCGCATTTACTGGATCTTCAGATGATAGGAATGAAACAGCTTTTGTACTGATCTGCTCGTAGAGACGAATAGCTTCCTTCAGCTCATCCCTAACACTGGGACCATGGCTTTGCCATGATTCAACCACTTGCTTTTGGAACTCCATAGCCAAGGTATAGCTGAATTTAGATAAAAGAGGGCATCACTGATCAGTCAAAAGTCAAAACAACGAAAATTTAACAAAACAGTTAGTTATTAAACTGAAGCATTGCAGCTCGATTAGTCTCACAGTGCAGGTGCAGCTAACAGAAAGCAACAGTTCACATATCACGGAAACAGCCAACAAAGGGAAGAGAATTTATTTCGTTTCCTTAACTGCCATCATTTGAAATTAACAAATAACAACCTAGTCTAGTTTTGGAAAAGCAAAATTTGAATGCATATGGTGTTAGCCAGATGCTCCGCTATTTAGTGCCTACCTAGTTCACGCATACGAAGCAGAGGCATCAACAACTCCCCTATAATCTTTGCTAATAGATCCCCTCTAATCAAAAGTAACACCCAACTCAAGAAAATGAGTGTACTTGAACACGATTTACTTTCTACAGTATGCAGCAATCTTTATCTTAGCACCTTTCTGCAATAATAGCTACAATGCAACATACAGCCTTCAATCCAAGATATTTTTTTATGCTGGGAATCCAAGATAGATTATGGACAAATATCACATCAGTAAACTCATTAGTAGAGTAATATAAAAAATATATCAGCCTGTTACTTGTTCTGTTTGTTCATATTAAAGTTGAAACTAACAAACAACGTGGCCAGGACTGATGAAACAATTGTCTCTTTAGTTGTTTCTTTGTTCGGCTTTTTTCTCTCGGTTTTTTTTGGGTTTGTGTGTGTGTGTGTGTGTGGGGGGGGGCGTAATAACTTCGTATAGCATACATTATACGAAGTTATACGACAATCTCCAAGCAATTCTCTGTGTCCTTGGTCTTGTCCTGATTAGCAAGCGCTTTCGCCATAGTGATGAACACCATAGCTCTCGTCTCACTATCCTTCTCCAACTTCTTAGAGACATTTTTCAACACATCAACAGCCTCATCGAACTTCCCCAATGCGATATTGATGTTTGCCGCATCAATTTCAGCATGCAGGAGCTCGGGGCCAGCCATGCCCCAGCTCCTCATCACCTTCTGTGACATATCATTCTCATGTAGCGCCTGCTCGTGCTGTTCCAGGCCAGTGTATATCACCCCGAGCAGTCGCCTGTCGTGCGCAACCTCCATTGAGTTCTTACCGAGGGTGGACTCATGCAGCTCCAGAGCCTTCTGGCACAACGGCAGAGCCTGCTTGAAGTCGAGCACGGCGGCGTGCGCCTCCGCAGTGTCCCGGTAAGCGGCGCCGAGCTCCCGGCTGCCCGGCGGCAGGATGGACTCCTTGAGGTCGAGGCAGGTGCGCAGGTCGGCGAGCGCCTCCTCTCGCCTCCCGAGCGCCGTCTTCACGTTGGCCAGCTGCAGCAGCACCGCGTGCGCCACGGGCCTTACGTCGAACACCTCGGGGTCGCCACCTTCTTCTTCGTCGGCCTCGTCTTTGGAAGGGAGAAGCGGAGAGAGGAGGCGGTGGGAGCGGGACAGGAAGGAGAGCGCGTCGTGGAAGCGCGAGAGGTCGAAGGAGGCGGAGCCGGCGAGGTGGAGAGCCATGGCGAGCGAGACAGCGTCGGAGTCAGATGCCTTGGAGGTGGGGCTGGTCCGCTCGAGGATGCGGACAGAGCGGAGGGCGAGTGAGAGGATGCGGGAGGGGTCGGCGGAGCCGGAGGCGTCGAGGTGCTGGCCGAGCTTGAGGCAGGCGAGGGCGAGGCGCTTGTCGGAGGGCGGCAGGACGGCCTCGAGGCGCGCAAAGGCGGCGGCGAGGTCCTTGGGGGTGGTGGCCGCCTCGAACGCCTCCTCCGCCGCGTCCGCGAGAGAGGCGGCCGGAGCGGGGAGGGGAGGCGGCGGCCGCCCGGAGAAGCGGCGGCGTGGCGGGGGGGAGAGAGGGTTTAGGGCTTTGAGCGCGGGAATGGGAACGGGGGATCGGTGGCGCGATCTTTGGAGGAGAGAGACGGCTCTGCGCAGCGCCATGGCCATCGATCGTTGGCCCTTGGGGGTTTGCGGTTGCGGCGACGGCCGGCGGCGAGGCGGAGGCGGAAGAGAGAACCGAACGGAGACGGAGGAAACGGAGAGACGGGCCGGGAGGTGGGCTTTATGTTTAGCATGAAGGGAGAGAGTGTGTGGGCTGTTTCTTACTTGGGCTGGGTTACACGGCCCACATAATCGGCAGCGTTGCTCTCGCACAAGTCGGAACTGCCGTCCGAGTGCGCGTTGAGAGGGGGTTTCAGAGTCATTTTAGTTTCTCTTTATTTCTTCTGTTTCGATTTCGTAATCAACTTTTTTTTACTAAATAACTATTAAAATATATTGTTTTTATTATAAAAGGGAAATAAAAGAAAAAATAGGAATAAATTGCATGTGTCTATGGGCGATGCATTGCGTTCATTTTTCATTTTCAACCCATCTAAGTTGTGACTTTTTACTAAATATTAATAATCGTAGTTTTTTTAAGGGCCTTGCTCTTTCTTGGAAATACAAAATAAACAGTAGTTTATTTCGCTATCGACGGATATAACATCAAAAGAAAAAAAGGTTAGTGGATGCGATGGTGCTTGGGGCTGCTTAGCTGGGCTGCACCTGCACCGCTGAAAAGGAATCAAACCATGATGCATACACGCAACGAACAATGTTGGAAAACCTTTCCAGCCAATCCCTCTGAATTTTGGCGTCGCCTAACCTGAAATTGGACGTGCTTTCTTCTCAAACGACGTTCATTCATCTGATAATGACTACCTCCTCTCAAATAGAACATTCATATCAAGTGGCGCAAGGTCTGTGGACTCGACAACAAACTCTGAAACTTCATTTCTTTTTTAAGAACTCTGGAACTTCTAGTTGACCATGAACTGATCAGAGGTCCATTCCGATGAGCACGCGTCAAGATCGAGACTTGGGTTTAGTCGGTAGATTAGGTATTTCTCACCAAACCATCGTTTTCGTCGTGCCTCAATCACGACCCAATCGGTATGGAAACCAGGAACGGAGATTCAGATGCTCTGGATAAACAATTAACTGTTTAGGATGATGTCAGGTATGGAGGATACTAGGTCGGAGGAAACGGAGAGACGGGCCGGGAGGTGGGCTTTATGTTTAGCATGAAGGGAGAGAGTGTGGGCTGTTTCTTACTTGGGCTGGGCTACACGGCCCACATAATCGGCAGCGTTGGTCTTGCACAAGTCGGAATCGGAACTGCCGTCCGAGTGCGCGTTGAGAGGGGGTTTCAGAGTCATTTTAGTTTCTCTTTATTTCTTCTGTTTCGATTTCGTAATCAACTTCTTTTACTAAATAATAACTATTAAAATATATTGTTTTTATTATAAAAAGGGAAATAAAAGAAAAATAGGAATAAATTGCATGTGTCTATTTATTACTTCCTTCGTTTCGCAATATTTTTCTAAAGGAAGACAGAGGAGTTCAGATCGTTCATACCTCCATCTCCATGTAACTATGGGCGATGCATTGCATTCATTTTTCATTTTCAACCCATCTAAGCTGTGACTTTTTACTAAATATTAATAATCGTAGTTTTTTTAAGGGCCTTGCTCTTTCTTGGAAATAACATCGAAAGAAAAAAGGTAGTTTGAACTATGATGCTTGGGGCTGCTTAGCTGGGCTGCACCTGCACCTGCACCGCTGAAAAGGAATCAAACCATGATGCATACACGCAACGAACAATGTTGGAAAACCTTTCCAGCCAATCCCTCTGAATTTTGGCGTCGCCTAACCTGAAATTGGACGTGCTTTCTTCTCAAACGACGTTCATCCATATGACAATGACGGCAACATATCCAGTGCAAATGTTTATTGGGTGATACTCCCTCCAGTTCACAAATAATAGACGTTTTAGCTTTGTCCAAAATCAAAGTTTTGAAACTTTATCCATCGATATTTTTAAAATTAATTTGATTGAGTACATAAATTTCATATGTATAGATTCGTCTCGAAAAGAACTTTCATAATATTATAATTTTAGTGCATTTTGTAAGTAAATTATAATGGTTTTCTATGGTCAAAGTTGCTTTTTGGAGACCGTGTCAATGTCCAAAACGTCTATTATTTGAGAACTGAAGGGAGTAATATGCTAACGGCAGATCTGAACCATCAGATCCACGAGAAGTGGACCAGATCTGAAAAGGTGGAAGCCCCTTTCCATTTAGAAAGTTAGGGGGGTTTTGTGAAGTGTTTAAGTGAGAAAAGTGGCTTCCACTTCTCTAGATCTGAGTCGCTTTTGATAGATTTGAGCCATCAGATCTATTATTAGCACGTTAACACTCAAAGGATATTTGCACTAGATAGTTGCCGACAATGACTACCTCGTCTCAAATAGAACATTCATATCAAGTGGCGCAAGGTCTGTGGAGGAACTTCTAGTTGATCATGAACTGATCAGAGGTCCATTCCGATGAGCACACGTCAGGATCGAGACTTGGGTTTAGTCGGTAGATTAGGCATTTCTCACCAAACCATCGTTTTCGTCGTGCCTCAGTCACGACCCAATCGGTATGGAAACCAGGAACGGAGATTCAGATGCTCTGGATAAACAATTAACTGTTTAGGATGATGTCAGGTATGGAGGATACTTCAATGGTTTTCTGAGTGCATGAGCAGATTCAGCAGTTTGCCTCTATTTTGAGCATCACCTTGCAAATACTCCATTGTTAGTGGCACGTCCATTGTTGCTGATTTGCTCTTTTTCGTCCCTACCGTGCTCCACTAACAAAGGTGCCACACTTGAACATGAACATTATAAGCTCCATTAACATGCATTATCCAGCACTGAAATATATACTCAGAATATACCTTAGTGACAGTAAAAAAGAAAAGAAATCTCAATATGTAGAGTGAACATCAAACGGCAACGTTTTTGAGAAGAAGTTGCGATTTTGCTAGCGATCGAGATCATCTGATGCTGTGCGCGGAGTTGCAGTAATCGCCTCTGCAAGGAAGGAAGGAAAGTCTCATCTCATAGCTGCTCCAATCCTTGTGAGAAGTGTGCGCTGAACTGCGCCATCTCCGGCTCCGGCAGCGCCACCCCGATCTCGATGCCGCCCTGCCCGTCGCGGTCCTCCGCCATGGACACCGTGCCGGGCGTCTTGTCGATGGACAGCAGCTCCACCTTTCTCGGCCGGCCCAGCCCGAAGTCGGTGTCGTACACGCCGTACCGCGGCGAACCGCCCACCGACATCGGCCGCTCCGGCACCAGCGACAGGATCTTCTGAAACCACCCGCCGGCGCCGCTCAGCACGCCGCCGTCGAGCTCCTTGATGCTCGCGCCGATCGCCGTCGCCGCCGTCGCAACGCCGTCGGCGCCCAGTAGGTCGCCCATGTCCACCTCCACGAAGCACGGCCGGAGGCAGTTGCCGAGGTACTCTTGCGGGATCGGCGGGGCGAGCCGCCGCCGGCACTCCACCGAGAACAGCAGGTGCGCGCGCGGCTTCTTGCCGGCGCCGCGGCCGACTCTCGCTAGGCAGGCCCACGCGAAGGCGCACGCCACAGTGAACGCCGAGCAGTGGACGCGCCCACCGGTGTCGCCGGCCGCCGCCACGCGCTGCTTGAGCTTGTCGATGCAGTCGCGGGTGAGCACGAATGACGCAATGACCAGCTTTGGCGGCGGCCCGGGCGGCGGCGGCGGCGGCCCCCCGCTTGTCGCCAGCTTCCGCATTTCGTCGAGCATCCTCGCGGCGAGCCCGTCGGGATCAGCGACCACGCCTCGGTCCAAGAACGGCGCCGGCGGCAGCACGGCGGCATCCTCCCCGGCAGCCACCCGGCAATGCCCGGCCCAGGTCTTGACGAAATGCGTGAAGCTTGAGTCGTCGCACGCCACGTGGTGGATGGACACGCCGACGGCGACCCCGCGTCCGGCGAACACCGTCACCTGCACCGCGGCGAGCGAAAAGCTCCCGTCTTCCGCCCTCGAGAGCTGCGGCACCAGCGAGTACATCACGCTGACGTCCCTTGGGCGGGAGCCGGAGAGCTCGTCGAAGTCGCCGGAGCTCTCGGCGACGATGAGCTCGACGCCGTTGTCCCCATCCCCACCCGCAAAGAAGAACTCGTACCCGCCACCGCCGTCCGGGCACGGCCGGACGCAGCCAAGGAGAGGGTAGAAGCTGCGCAGCGCGGCGGAGAGGGAGGAGACGAGGGAAGGAAGGAGGTGGGCGGTGAAGTGGTGGAGCGGGTGGCGGTAGGGGTAGAAGAAGACGCGCTCCACCGGGCCGGTGAAGAGCCAGGGCAGGTCGAAGAAGGTGAGGGGGAGCACGCCGGCGGCCGCCGGAGGCGAGGCCGCCACCGTGAGCCTGTCAAGAACCTTGGTGGCCATGACAATCCAAGATCTGCGCTTCTTGGTGCTGCCGCTGCTCGCTCTGCAACTCGGTGGAGAGAGCAGAGCAGATCAGAATTCAGATCCACCAAACACGAGCACTACACCAAATCTTAGGCTGCCGGTAGAGTAGTTGGCTTGGAACTACTCCTACACCAGACGCTCTTTGACACTCCCCCACCCCCCTGGTTCGGTTCCTATTCTTTATTGCAAGTAAAATGCACCGGCGGCCCTTAACTTGGCAGGAGGTGTCATCCCGGTCCCCGAACTTAGAAAACCAGCTATTCAGGTCCCTGAACTTGGCACGGAGTGTCATACCGGTCCCCGAACTTAGAAACCAGCTATTCGGGTCCATGAACTTGGCTCGGGGTGTCATCCAGGTCCCTAAACTTGGCAGGGGGTGTCATCCAGGTCCTCAAACTCAAAAAAAAATTTAGGAAAAAATATTAAAAATGTAAAAAAAATAAGAAAAAACATGTAAATTTTAGAAAGTGATTAAAACATTCAAAAAAAAAGTATACAATATTTAGAAATATCATAAAAACAAAATAAAATCTTTTTTTACATTTTTAATGATTTTTTTCTAAATTTTTTTGAGTTTGGGGACCTGGATGACACCCCGTGCCAAGTTCAGGGACCCGAATAGCTGGTTTCTGAGTTCGGGGACCGGGATGACACCCCGTGCCAAGTTCAGGGACCCGAATAGCTAGTTTTCTAAGTTCGGGGACCGGGATGACACCTCTTGCCAAGTTCGAGGGCCGCCGGTGCATTTTGCCATCATATTCATGGCTAATGCCTCTGCACTCGTCTTTCACCATTGTTTACACGCTTGATTACACTGAAGATCTATTTACAGCACGAGGGTTTATACCATGGGTTAATAAGTAACAGACATGCCATGTCGATCTGGTATTTGGAAACTCGGGCAACGAAGCAACTAAGCAAGTGTCCAGCACATCGATCAGATGAGCATCTCATTAGTAGACCATATGCAGCACTGAAGATCCATGCTCCAGTTAGGCGGCCCGGGCTCTATGAAAGCGAAGGAAAATTCAGTCAGAGACGCGGAGTTAGATCTCTGCGCGAAAGGAAAAAAGGTTCAGGATATGTGTCGGTGCAAGTGCCGGTTACCGTAACAGAAATTATAAAAAAAAAATCACCTTAGTTCCTAAACTTGTATTTTGCTCATACTTTGTTGACCCTCTAAACTTATCTCTATTTGCATAATTACTCCGAAACCGTCAAAGCAACCATCAAATGATGACGTGACCACCTAGTGTATGTTAACTATTGGCGGATGTCACATCACTATTAAATGTTGATATGTCTAATCACATGGGTGATATATTTAAGGATGAGATGACATCCACTTTAAATTTATTTAAAATTTAGTTTTTAACACTCTTGGTTTTAGGTATGTCCTAAAAGAAAAGGAGGAGAAAAAAAGCCATATCCCATCCTCTCCCACGTTGCCAGTGGCCTTCGGGCCGATGCCAGGGTGAGGTGGGGTTTGGGGCCAGGGATTTTAGTTTAGGATTGAAAAGAAGTATGTTACATAGTAGAATTAATAATGTTTCGAAATAAGGGATCTCGAGTGTTTTGTGGCGACGAGCCGGTCTGGTGGTGACAATCTAGCACCAACACATGCATCTCTTTGCAGATTTGTAATGGAATTTCGGTTTGGTGAAGATGTGGGCGGCATTCTCGTTGTTTCTGCTATTTGGTGGAATTTTTTGTTCAAGGCCTCAGCGAGGTTGTTCTTTCCACAGTGGTCTTTCCCTATTATTTGAACAGTCTATAGAGCACGTGAGCTACATTTGCAAACCCCAAATACTGCCTCGCATAATCTAACTGGAATGTTCAGAGCTACTGAACCCCCATATAAAATTTAGAGATCATTCAACCCTACCCATAGCAGAGCAGCAAGCTCCACTCATGTTCATATCAACAAAAAAGTAGCAATACATAATACTAATTTCTAGCTGGCACATCACATCACATAGAATCAAACCAGAGCAGCCATAAAACCTGTTTCAGATCAGTCGATCCCGGAACTATCGAATCGGTGCGGCTGGAGTTGGGCTTATCAGTTTCGTGCCATGGCATGTTGCATTCACGGCCCACATAACTACAAGGCCTTGACCTTTTTCTTTTCTTTTCTTTTCTTTGGATTTTCAAACAAAGTAACATTGATCAGCAGAAGCCTGGCCAAACAAACTTTTAAACCGTCAAAAAGAAAAAGAAAACAATCTACGAACTGAAATGATGCAGAGACACCACATTCACAATTTCCGAGGCATCTCCAATCTCCATCTCCCTTGTCTGCTTTTCTTTCAACTTTTCCTGTTGGAACAATTTCAACTATTATTATCACAATTGGATTGGATATATAGATAATTGGATATATAGATAGATAGGGCCAAGGTTTGCATATTTTGACTCAGCCAATTACAGACCATCATCTTTTGGTCCAAGACTGCACCAAAGCAGCCACACACTCACAGAAAAGCACCAGTTCTCTTCCATTCGGTACTTAATTTATGGTTTGGGATTAGTGCTAAAGTTGTTTGATTAGTGGGGCCTAATAACTATCAAGTGCCATAATAAGCAGTGCTTAGCTTTGTTTGACCGATGACCAACTTCATGACCTGTTGAATCCAAACATATAGTGCCACTAGTACTCCTTACTTGATGCTAAGTACTTACAATACACAAAGGGCCAGAGAAAAGGAAAAAAAAATGATGAAATTGCCCTCAACTTTAAGAGACAGCACAGGGTATACTTCATTGTCTGTTTCTCAGGCCATTGACCAACTAAACATTGCAAAGAAAGATGACAGACATGCTGGAAATTCTCACCTCTCTTGTCTAAGTTTGCAAAAACTGGCTTGCTGTCAGCTGGGATGGCCTCTGATAAGGACAAAACTACCTTAAGCCAATGTTAGGGACACCTAATTGCTGATGACCGAGCATCCTATAGGTACCTAACCATGTGTAGATCATGTTTTATTAACCCACATTAATCACGCGTTAAATCTACGGCTTTGCGCCTATCGATAAAGATGAGGGATATTCACAAAAGTCACAGACCTATACCAATTGTTAAATCAAGTTGCAATCAACTCATGAGCTCTTGCTTGCATTTCTGGTGTTCAACCAGCTGATACATATGCTTCTGCAGCTTGTAGCAACCTCCTTAATTTACTAAACAATGAGCTTATGTACAGGTTCTTGTTTGCTTGCATGCAACATTATTAGAGATCTGAATAGTCAGCTGCTCATTGGATAGATATTGCTCTTAGCTTTTAGCTTCTGACCTAAACTTTTTAGCCTTTTGTAATGGATTCAGTGAACATGTCTGAATGAAATTGTAGAGTCCCAAGATGCTAGACCTACACACCTACATGCCACAGCAGTAGCACTGTTCTTATCTGAAGACTAAACTAAAGAAACAGTGTACTACTGTATTAGGGTAAACCAGGTACTACAATGGTATGGCTACTACACTCAATGCATGAATGCAGTAGTGTTTGGTTTAAAATTTATCTATGATTTGACTCAAGACTCGATTATTGCAATGCTATGGCTAAAACCATTCCAACGGACTAGTACAGAGTTTTTTCGAGCAACGGAGCTAGTACAGAGTAGTAGTTCTATATCTCTTCAGTGTGCTCAACAGAGTTCTTTTGGCTGCGATAACAAACAAGAATGCATTACTAGCGGGAATAATTTATTACTCCCTCTGTCTAATTTTATAATGCGTAGTTTGACTTGGCGTCTTGGCACAATATTCAAAACTACACTTAACTCTATTAATATTTTTAACAGTATATTGTTTGTAACAATAAATTATTTTTTTTGAACGAATAGGGCATGCGCTCTGCCATTTCATTAAAAAGAAAGAAAAAAATACAACACCCAGAAAGAACGACAGCCACAAGCAAAACCGAAAGGGATGCATGGCCGAAAAAACGGACCGCCACCACCTAGGTAATGCAAGGAGCTGTCCACCAACACCACGACGCCGAACACGACCCACACACAGGATGCACGAAAAACGCTAGAAAGGAAGACGCACCGCCGAAGACAGGTCCAAGGCAACCTCCAGACCCCACCACCACAAGGGATGCACGGCTAGAGAGCAAGGTGCCTAGCCACGGTCACAATCCAAACAGGCCCTATATCTCTTCAGTGTGCTCAACAGAGTTCTTTTGGCTGGGATAACAAACAAGAATGCATTACTAGCGGGAGTAATTTATTACTCCCTCAGTCTAATTTTATAATGCGTAGTTTGACTTGGCATCTTGGCACAGTATCCAAAACTACACTTTTAACTCTATTAATATTTTTAACACTATATTGTTTGTAACAATAAATTATAGTCATTGTACATTCTAATACGATTTCGATGGTATCATTTTTGTATCACAAAACCTTACATATTTTTTAAAAAATAGTTAGTTGGAATCACGAGGTTTGAATCTTAAAATTACGTACGTATTTTATAAAACTGTACGGAGGGAGTAGTATCTTGGTCAATCATCCGATTACCAAGAAATTTACTAGTAATGTCCCAAGAAATCAGCCAGTATTGGGATCAGTGATCTTCACCGTGTTTCTGTTTGTGTGCATGCGTGCTTAAGGTCAACATTTATGTACTAGAACATGTAGTACTATTCTCTGTTAGTAGTCAATTGGACCAAAGTATACGTTGCTGCGGCTGAGGAGTTCATACCTGTCCTTAATCAAGGGGACAATCTTTGTGCATGACATGAAAAACTAGGATTATCAACAGCAGCCTACGAATACATACAAGTGCTTTTACGGTCTCTAGAGAGGGAAAACTTGGTGCCAACTCAAAGTTTGTGTAATAGAAACTCTTTTTCTTCAGACTTTTGGAATGCATTCTCAAACTTCTTCTTTTTTAATCTTTTTGCAAAGAAGATCGAAATTATGCTCAACTTATAACACTATTGCCAGAAAAGACAGTATCCACGGTACTGTCAAATCTCATGAAGACACGTACTTTGCACATAACCTGAAGCAAAATCCATCTGAGCAGTAGCACGGGACAGAAGTTTCTAGTGCAGTTTTGTACTTTGCACTTCATCTATCATCTGCTATGAGCCTCTGACGCATGGCATACCCAACTTTGATGCATGCTTCTTGCTGCAACCTAATGAATAATTTTGGGCCACATCAAGATTGAGATCACTAGGTCAACAAGATTGTACTATATGCTCACTGCAGATAGCCAGTGTGTCATCGCCAAGACTTGCAAGAGGTGCTGTTATTTAGTAGCACTAATCATCAACGCAGGCCTGTCCACTATAATAACTCTACGATCAGAACACTGATAAAAACTTCAGTACAGGTTAATCTCCTTTCTCCATTGGAGGTCTCTTAATTCCATGGCTTGAGCTGGAAGAAGCAAAAGGGCCGATTCATCATCCTACAGGGAGCAGTTGGAGCTTCTCATCATAGCCTGCACCAGGTACTGGAGATCCCCGGGATCGGCCTTGCTGCAATGCTGCATGGAGGTGGCGTCGTCCTTGAAGCCGGCCATGATCTCCGGCAGCAGCGCGCCGCCGGCGAAGCAGTCGGCCGGGCGGTCGTCGAGGGGTCTCCTGGCGTTGCATGGCATGTCCTGCTGCCGGAGCAGGTGGCCGATGCTGCTGTTCGGCCACTGGTGGTGGCTCACCGGCGACGAATGCGACTGCGAGCTGCTCTGGATGCCGCAGGCGAGCTGCGCCTTGGCCTGCATCAGCTGCGCCTGCAGGATGGCCACCTGTATGTAAGACCATCCAAGAATCAGGAAAAAAAAAATCAAATCCAAGAAAACACGTTGATTAATTCAAGAACTCAAACTCAAAGAACTCGATCATATATATCAATATATGCAAGATGAATTGCTGATCATGAGTGGGTATGCATCTCATCAGATACTAGCTAGGATGACTGGCCTGCTGCTGGAGGGCAAAGATCTGGGCGACGCAGCCGTAGACGGGGTCGCGGAGGCGGGCCTGGGCCTCGTAGGTGATGGTGACGACGGCCTCGCAGCGGTCGGCGACGGGGAGGTGGGAGAGCAGCTTGGAGGCGTTGCTGGCGCCGAACACCTTGTGGATGGCGGCGAACCGCGCCGCGCCCTGGTCGGAGCTGAAGTAGGGCGCGAACACGCACTCCGCCACGCACCGCCGCCGGAGGAACTTGCACGCGCCGCACGGCGACCCCGCGCCTGCAGCAGTCCCGCCGCCGCCGCCTGCAGCACTTGCACCAGCACCAGCCATGTCGGTCGTCGTCCTCGCACGTCGCACCCACCTGGAGAAGCTAGCTAGCTTCGTACCAAGATGCGAATCCAGCTACGTGCAGGTGCAGGTTGGGACGAGGTGGATTTATAGAGGGAGAAGAAGAGGCTTGATCGGCGAGGGAGGAGGAGATGCACACTGTGCAGTGTGCACTACTGCAGTGTCGGGGAGAGAGAGAGAGAAGAGAGAGACAGGTAGGGCAAAGGGTGTCTGGTTCGAAGGGAGCAAACGTGTTAATGCTTTGATCGAATAGATGGACAAGGACTCGTCTTAATCAAGCTTAGCTTAAATAACTAACCACAGTAAAATACTGGCCTGTTCATCTTTGTGCCATGCATGGAGGCACTGGACATGCACAGCACAGCACAGACATGCATTGGAATGGTAGGAGAAAACAAATTTAGGGGAAGAGGAGGGAGTGAGGTGAGTATCAATCAATCAATCTAACCTAATCTTGTTGTTAGTAAATTGAGGAATGAGTCCGGTCAGGTGACTTGTGCACGTATAACACGTACAGGGGGTAGCATAAACAAAGCATTTCGCGCCGAACGGCCGCACTCTGCCTTGTCCACCACTGCCATTCATCCGGCCGGTCCTCTCCAGATCGGGCTGTTTGTCTATAATACTGCTAAACTGAACTGCAACAGCTTCAAGAAACCAGCGAGATACTAGATTGCAAGAGCTTCAACAAGCTGGTCTCTCTGGTGCTCAGCTTCAACTCTTCATCAAGTGTTTCAAGAAACTGGCCCGTTTGGTTCGATGATAAAGTTTCAAGTGTTCCCTGAAATTGCTCTTAACTTTTGAGAAGTAGCATTTGGAAACCAAAGTGTTTGGCTTTTGCAAACTCTACTGACTTTGTAATCTCAAGTCGATAAGCTCAAAAGAACAACTTTTCATCCCCCCCTTCTAGTTCAAGCTAGCTCGCGTTGCAGTCCAGGCCGTCTCGTTTTCTGATACCTCTCGCCGAATGGTTTTTTGTGAAGCAGTTATTGCGCCCTTTCCTTGCTGGTTTTCTCTTCTCTGAAGATTTGCATATTGCCGCATTTCCACGAGAGCCAAGCTACGCATCTCAGCCCATGGAACCCAAGGGTACAAAGAGTCAAACAAGCACAGGCATACGTGCACGCATATATACAAATCCTAACCAAAATGCTTACGGGGAGTGAAGGATTTTCCAACTTGCAGTTACGAGGAGACGACGAGAGCAAATCTGCACACGTGCACACCGTTGCACGAGCGGCCAGGACCATCCAAATGGGAGCTTCTAAATTCTGTGCACAGCTCAGAATCATGAGATCACAGGACTGGAGTTTGGAGACGGTCACCGTTCACAGTCAGGCATACGGGAATATCAAAGTATAAATCGCATCCTTGCCATCGGAGCAAACAACGCATTGCACCATCCGTATTACTCACAACCCTACACCAAAGTCCAAGGACCCCAACACCGAAGATGAACGCCGTCGTTTTGGACATCTCGCATCATCAGACTGCACTTGGAGAAGCTGGAATGCGCAGCAGCTTGCCAACCTAACCGAGCCACTGTGTCGCACGGCGTTCACCCCCACCGCCTACCGAATGCCGAATGCTAATCTTCTCACGGGAGTACTTCTCCTGGAGATGCTCGAAGGCATTGACATCAAGCTTCCCACTAACCGACTTCCCCTGCTTCCTTCGGATCTGCTGCTCTTTGATCGAATTCCACAGTTTCTCGATGGCGTCCCTCTGCTGCTTCGTGAACCGGTTCATGTTGTCGAAGGCATGCTTGACAAAGATGTCGATTGCAGTCTGTGTCCTGACAGCCAAGAGATAATTGAGCACGAGAAAAACAGATATATTGCTAGTCAAACATAGAATTTTGTCACAGAACACACCATGGTATCCTGTAGCGCCGAGCAGCGATTTCTAGACATTTCAGAAGGGCTTCTCGCTGTGACTTCAGAAATCTCTTTGATTCCTCCTCATCAGCCTTTTTGTTCAGAGCAGCTCCTGATTTCTCTCGAGGCCTTTCAGATTTCTTTGACTTGTGCTCAAGAAGATCATCTAAACCAAAAGGATCAGAGGATTCCTCTCTTGAGTTGCAGGCTTGCATGCTATCATCTTCTTTATTCTCTGCAGTGCCAGATTTGTTTTCGGCAACTGCAAGTGCTGCTGCTTCAATGTTATCATCATCTGCTGTCGCTACTGGCAGGGCTGAGATGGCATCTTTGACCTTCCCTACAGCCTTTGAGAACTACAAAATACGAGTAACTATGTCAGTAAAAACATACAGGCCAGTAATGAATTGTATCATGAGAAACATTCAGATAATAAAATGTTTTAGGGAACAATCAGAACATGTGACTCGGCTGATTGCAGCAGCTGTAGCATACATGTACAATACACTCACCACAAAACTATCATCAGTGAAAAGATCATTAGCCACCACTGCATGCAGCACCCATATATTAAACTGATTTTTCTGCTGTTGGTTGAAACACTGCACACGAACCACAAGTACATGTTACAATGGCTAAACAGAAATACACAGAAAGCTTATTGAACTTTTGTCCCAAAAACAGAAAAAAGTTTACCTCTGCTAAATCCTGAGCGGCATTAAACAATATCCGGTAATCTGCACGCACAGAAGGCTCATTACAAGCTCCTGGCGAAGACATTGCCGCCTCTAATAGAGAAAAGAAGTGATCAATTGTCCCCGGCTTGACACTTCCAGCCTCAATAAGCTGCAGAGCTAATTTTGATGCCTTGCTGAATTTTGACGGATTCCGTATGTGTGAAGTTATCTTCTGCATAGCTTCAATGATTTGCATTTCTGATGCATCAACAGTAGTTCGGAACCGGAGACGCTTCTCAGGAGCTGCAAGAAAATAATGATCCAGAGCATGACAATGTGGAAGTAAAAGAATTCTAATTTTGCTAGCAGCATCTGGTGAGAATAGAACATAATAGTAAGATTACTTGTATACTTTAAGGGCTATAGAAAGATTACTTGTATACTTTTAGGACACATGTGGGAAAATAGCTCGATGAGAACCTTAAGGGAAATGGAGATAAAGTTTCATTGTTTTTCACCCATATGTTTTTCCATAGGCATGAAGCTAAACATTCAGTGCTAGAACAACTGACAGAACTCTGATATATTACACAAAGATGCCAGAGTCACTTATAGTTTCACCCAGTCATAGCAGACATTGATGGGTCAAAAATGTCATCAGATTTTTTTAATACACCCAACACTAAATAACCTCGTGAAATATGGGCACTACCTACTACGTATCCTATTGCAAATGATGCCAGAAATGTCCAGTTAACAAAGTTGGTACTTGGTACCCGGAATAATTTGACTAGGATGCACTGAAATTCCAAATGAGTTACTTCAAGATGGTGGCAAACCTGTGAGTAAGCTAAAAAATACTGAATGCTTACAAAATTCAGATATGGGCCTACGACTCATCTAAACTAGTTTCAAATTCCTATCTTTGTTACTAACAGAGTTCATTGTAATCCCAATTGAGTCACATCCATGTGGTTGCAAACCCTGGAAGTAAGCTAAAACATGCTGAATGCTTAAAAAAAGATAAAAACCTACAGTTCATGTAAACCATATTCATATCCCTATCTCCGCTAAGACTTAAGAGTGGACTGATTTCGCATCTTTCATAGTCAGTGCCTGTTACATTTCAAGATTGCCTCTACCGTCAAACTTCCAACATACAAAAGAGGAAGTTTTTAGTTTCACTATTTTTGAGTTATCCATTAGCCCAAGGGTTGAGGGTTGCATCTGGTTTTCGTCTAACCGTACAACAGGTTCAAGTAATTTCCACAAGTAAGGTATTTTAGCTGAAACCGCCAGCCAATACAAATCTTCACAATCGAAACGGTCTGTTCCACTGTCATTGAGCTCATTCTGGTAACTGGGGAACGGGAAACCCTAATCCCAAACAAAGTCTGCGGCTCGACCTCCACACCAAACTCTCCAATAAATCCACGCACTCTGGTTCCCATGGCGTTCTATTGATCGTAGATGGTACCAAAGTGGCAACAGACCGGTGCTATACTCTACAGGCAGACGACCTAATGGACTCGCAGAGTGCATTTGAGTAGGGCTTCTTCCAAGCAACAGCAGCTGACTGGAAAGGATTCGAGAGTAGTGGATCAGAGGAGAAAGCTCACCACGGCCTTCGGCTGCGGCATCGGTGGGTTTGACGGCGGTGGGGGGCGGTGAGGAGGAGGGGGCGTCGGAGGGCTTGTCCCGCTTGAGGGCACTCTTCAGCGCGGAACGCCTCGGTGGCTGCGGCTCCGGCGGAGGCGGAGGCGGCGACGGGGAGGCTGCACGGCCTCCGGCGGCGGCGGGCGGAGGCAAGCCTTCGAAGAGGTCGTTGGAAGACATGGATGGCGAATTGGCGAGTCGGCGGTGGCCTCTCGGCTCTGGGCTCTGGCCTCCCCGGTAGCTCCCCACGCAACCGGCTGACATGTGGACCATGCCATGCGAGCCACTACGTACAAATACCGGCTGACATGTGGACCATACGTCTTTTCAGTTTAAATTGATTTTTAAATCTATGGCTGTATTTTGTTATTTTCTATATAAGCCAAGCACTGTTACACATCTAGTCATTTTTTAGTTTTTTTCATGAGAAGTGCTGTCCAACAATACAATTTTAGAAATCGTACGAACCACGCGAGCTTACCTTATCCAAGCGTACCGCATCCAACCACAACCCTCCATATGAGCTATATGTTGGATCCGCTACTGCATGTGCATTCAAAAAATGAGTAGTGTGTAGAAAGGCGATGCGATAATGCCTCGGAGAATAGCGCAGCATAGGGGGAGTGGCATCATTGCGAAAGGAGAAGTGTGCGTAAACGTTCATTAATGGGTTACTTTGTGTCCAACAGCCACTACAAAGAAACCACTCCATCTTCAAAGAGGACTCAAAAACACCGATGGAGCTCCCATTTTCGGCGACTCCATTGAATTAAAGGGTGGTAGTGTGGTCATGTTGCTTAGCAACTCAGGTACCTGGCAGCAGCTCCTTATACAAGGAATTCCAACGCAAAAGAATAGAGAGGGTGTTTCTTCTTCGGTGACAACGTGGGTGTAGAAGGAGACTATGGAGAGTAGAGGTAGCCAAATAGGATGAACCAAGTTGCGCCAACCGAATCGCTCTATACTATTCACCAAACCGGCCTGACTCGATTCGTTCCACCAAAGAAACTTGGGTCGAGACCTTGGCTTTTCGGGTTGGCACGATTCGCTTCGGATAGTGATGGGTCGGTCCGATTGGGTTCGCTACTTCAGCAAACATATTTAATTTGAAAAAATATGTTTATATATATGTTTTCTTATGATCTATAATTTAACTCATTCCATCACATTGACAAACATTTATTAAATACAGTATAATAATTTTTAAATTTTTATATATTTTGAGCAAAAAAATGTCAACTCATTTATAATTAAACCGGTCCGATTCAGATGAATTCACTATACCAACCATCATGTTTGGACCAAGATCCTCCTGGTTGATTGACCTATTTGGACCTATACATAAATTGGACCAAACGGGCCAAACCGGATGAGCCCGATTGCTTCGGTGGCCTATTAGTGGAAAGGAAGAAGATGGGCTGGACGTTAGATCGAAATAGGACACGTCGAGAAGCCTACCACGTATACAAAAAAAAATGACAACGGCCCATCTCGCTAGAGTTGAGTTGGGGCCCATGAAGCTGGACCGCATCCACGTGGCAACCATAGGCTAGTTGCATGCTTCCGCTCGCTTCCACTTATCGCACACGCAGCGAATCCCCAAACCAAGTCCCAAAACCCCATTTATTTGGTCATTTTTTCTGAAGCCGGAGGTAGTGGGTTTTCTCTAAACTTATTCTTTTCAGTGTTCAGTAAAATTGAGTTTTACTTCGCAAAATTTGAGAGTTCTCAAAGAGGGGTGTAAAATGGCTGAAAAATAATGTAAAAATAGTTTTAAAATCTTTGGTATGGGCACTAAAAGTTTTGAAAAAATCGTTACAAATTATTACAACATATAGGCTATATAAAAATAACAAATTTTGTTACAGTAAAACTCAACTCAACTTTAGGCTGAAAAGAACCCGTGCTCTGATCGAGAGGGGTGGTGTTTGGTGGATTTGAGCGGCGGCGGAACCATGAACGCGAGGGGGTAAGCTTCGACAAGCAGCTCGTCCCATCTCTACGAAGTGGGTTTGTTTGCACCTTAATTAAAAACACAACACTTTAATCGCCAATCAACTATCTCTTCATCTATAGAACAATAGATATCATTATGGAAGTATCTATTTGTGTCTGCACGTACATATATTGTCATTGTCATGTATGCATATTGAAAATGATATCTATATCTAGAGGTTTCTTTCTGGAACTAGGCAAAATTTTGGAAAAGTACCCATTTGGTCCTCCAACCATGATCTCGGCACCAATTTGGTCCCTCAATTCTAAAACCGGGTAGAAATGGTCCTCCAATTGTCAAAACCGGACTCAACATGTCATTTGACCCGTCAAAATAGCTTCTCGAGGTAGTTTTACTGACATGGCGGTCCACACGTGTAATTTTCGCTAACATGACAGACACATGGACGTCACAAGTGGCATTTTTTGTTTTTGTTGTTTTTTCACATAGGCCCACTTGCCATTCCTATCCTTTCCACTCTCTCACATGGACCAAATCGATCACCTAATCCAAAGCAAAACCGTGGACTTCATGTCAGTAAAAAAAGTCAACAAAAAATTCACACGTGTCATCCATGTGTCTACTACGTCAAAAAAAAAAACATGTGGACCGCCACATCAACGAAATCATCCTGCAAAGCTGTTATGACCGGTCAAATGATCAGTTGGTTTCAGTTTTTGCAATTAGAGGGCCATTTATATCCTATTTTAGAATGGAGGGGCAAAATTGACACCGAGACCATAATTGAAGGACTAAATAGGCACTTTCTTCTAAAATTTTAGAACCTTCATTTGCAAGTGTTGAAATAGCAAAAACATATAACAAATCTAATTTGATATGCAAGTATCTTCCAAGAACTGAACAAATTTTATTTGTATCTTAAAGAAACTTTCTTTTTAAAAAGGAACCGGGCTTTTTTTTGTATGTTGAAGAATTTTTTTTATATCAAAACAAAAGTTTTGACCAGAAGTTCAGACTTGCTCGTAACATCCGATGATCAGATGTCAGTGACGAACCCAGTTGTCACAAGAGCTTTTCATCACAACCACGGACCATTTCCTTTTGGGCTTTTGGGGTGAGAGAGGCTCGAACTCTCGACCTCAGGATAACTCAACAAGCTATGAGACCTACGCGCTAGCCAACTGCGCCACCACCCCTTTGGTGCCTGGTTAGTTATGTGATTGTAATCATAGTAGCGTTAGAGGAAAAAACTGGCCAACCATGCCATCCGCGGAACGGAACATCGACCCAACCGGATGTGCGCTACTTCCCTTTATCTCTCATGCAACTTTAAAAATAACTAGAAGGGACCCCGTGCATTCGCACGGGTGGTTTTGTAAGCAGTGTAATAATTTATTCAACAGTTCATTTGGCACATAGTTTAGCTATTTTTTTTTGTTCAGCAGGTAGGTGTATGAAGATAAATCAATTGTCTTTGTTTGAAATAGGAAATCATAAATAGAAACGCAAATAATATCCCTTCAGATTAACAGTGGCAAGCAGTTTCGATTTTTATGTAATACACATTGTTTTGAACATAACATTAGAAGTATATGCTGAAACATAACATAAAAATATATGCCATGATGTTAGCTCCTTTTCGATCTGTTGTTAATAAATATGAAGCTGCTGTTGGTGGAAGGTCTTGACAGATCTATTCTGCTCAATGCTTCATCGGATGAAAGATGAGTGAGGCATGAAACACAGTTTTTGCTGAGAAACTGCAGAGTTTTCTTCAATTAGTAGCCTGTGTAACAGTAAAATCCAACACATATAAGAAAGGATTTGGGAAGCATAGAATTTGGGAAGTGATGAAAGCCTAGAATTTGGGAAGCAAGGCACAGTTGACCTTGAAAACACTGTTTAGTGAATGTTAAAGACAGCTAGTGTTAGCCTTTTTTATACAGGGAGAATTGCACTGTTAAAAATATACAGAAATTCATTATAGTATTGCTGCCTATGCAGAGGGAGTTGAAGAAGAAAGTGAAATAATTTGAGTGTTTTGGCCCATACGTGATCCGACCCAAGCGGGTTGCAGAAACTTTAGAACCATTGTTAGGATTCTAAATTTGGGTGTTTACAAAATGAACAGCGGACATTTTGAGTGGTATTTTATTGAACAAATTTTTTATATATGCCAAAAAGCGCGACACATGAAATAAATTACTCACGGAGTAAATTAGCAAAAAAAAGAAAAAGAAAAAAGGTTTGAGGCCGCCAGAGCACAAAGAACAACATGGGTGGTGGAAAGCGTGGGCCGCTCTGACCGACTTCGGCCCAACTGTGGAGTTGCCAGCCCACAAGTCGATCCCCAAACCCAAATTGCATCACTATTAGTTCTGATACTTATTGTTCAAGGCTTGTAATTTAGTAGCTATGAAATTGCTATCATGGGAATTAGCCAACAAGAGGATGAACATGTGTATGTGTAATGTGTGGCTCGAGTATTTTTGAGACCATATTTATATTATGGCTGCGGGTGATGTTAACTAGCCGATCTAGGTGTTATGCTGGTTTCTTAAAAAGAACTTCCCCACCATAACTGTTGCTCAGACCAGACCTGTGCACCGGACTGTGCCGAGCTTGAAAAGGCCCACTCCCACTAGAACAGACCCAAGCCATCTCGGCCCAAACAATCGGGCTTCAAAAATTGGGCCCAAGTCCAGCCCAACTACAAATTAGGCGTTGTTTGTTTCAGCGTTGAATAAAGTTGAGTTTTACTGTAGTAAAAAAAAAGAGTCCTCAAAACATGGTCTAATAATTATAAAAAATAATTCTGTGCGGTTGGCCGCAGTCATATGCGGATAGAAAATTACGAAGGTCATTATGCAATTTGTGCCAAGTACTAACGGTATGAATGCAAATAATAGCCTCATCTTTGCAAACTGCAATGACACCGTGTTAAAATTGACAAATGGCAAATAACTGGACACATATTACCTAGGCACAATTTCAAAGGTTTAAAAGGCACCAAAATTAAGGTATGGACCTTAACAGGTTGCATTTTCAGTTGCAATCTTCATACGGTCTTCTCTCTCAAAAAAAAAAATCTTCATACGGTCTGCAATTTTAGTAACAGTAAATTAATAAGCAAATCGAGGCCAAACCCGGCCCGACTTAACGGTCGGGCCCGATGCACTGGTCAGGTCGGGTCGGGTATATCAGATCGGACTATCTATGAGTATGTCTAGTTTGGACCAAAAGGAATGCCGCCCAGTTTCGCGTATTCCATTTTTCTGGCTGCCTATGCAGAGGGAGTTGAAGAAGAAAGTGAAATAATTTGAGTGTTTTGGCCCATATGTGACCCGACCCAAGCGGATTGCAGAAACTTTAGAACCATCGTCCGGATTCTAAATTTTAGTGTTTACAAAATGAACAGAGGACATTTTGAGTGGTATTTTATTGAACAATTTTTTTTATATATGCCAAAAAGCACGACGCATGAAATAAATTACTCACGGAGTAAATTAGCGAAAAGAAAGAAAGAAAGAAAAAAAGGTTTGAGGCTGCCAGAGCACAGAGAACAGCATGGGTGGTGGAAAGCGCGGGCCGCTTTGACCGACTTAGGCCCAACTGTGGAGTTGCCAGCCCACAAGTCGATCCCCAAACCCAAATTGCATCACTATTAGTTCTAGTACTTATTGTTCAAGACTTGAAATTTAGTAGTTGAAATTGCTATCATGGAAATTAGCCTACAAGAGGATGGACATGTGTATGTGTAATGTGTGGCTCGAGAATTTTTTAGGTCATACTTATATTTTGGCTGCAGGTGATGTTAACTAGTCGATTTAGGTGTTGTGCTGGTTTCGTAAAAAGAACTTCCCCACCATAACTGTTGCTCAGACTAGACTTGTGCACCGGACCGTGCCGAGCTTGAAAAAGCCCACTCCCACTAGGCCAGGCCCAAGCCCATCTCAGCCCAAACAATCGGGCTTCAAAAACTGGGCCCAAGTCCAGCCCAACTACAAATTAGGTGTTGTTTATTTCAGTGTTGAATAAAGTTGAGTTTTACTTTAGTAAAAAAGTGGTCTAATAATTATAAAAAATAATTGAAAAATAGTTTTACAATCTTGAGAAGAACCACTAAAAGCCATGAAAAATTATTACAAACTACTACAACATGTAGACTATATAAAAAAATTTGGTAAAAGTGTAAAACTCAACTCAACTTTAAGATGAAGCAAACAAATCCTCAATCTATGTTTTCGTCGGGCCTAAGCTCGGCCGGCCCGGCAAGCCGGACACTGCCTAGGTCTCGATGGCCCAAGTCCGATGTCCGCCTCTGTCCTCCACGACGCCGCCAAACCGCCGCTTTTGTTCGCCTTGCCCGCAAGGTTGCCTTCTCGGTGGCTTTGCCTCGCCGCTGTGCGTTGCCTCATTGGCGCCGCCGTGCATTGCCTCGCCTCTGGTACCGCTGCCTCACCCCTCCTCTGGATCCCAGATCCAGTGCCACCTCTCTCTCTCTCTCTCTCTCTCGTTTGGTTTGCCTCTTGTCGTTGTGTGATCTCGGATTTGATCCAAATTCGATGGAATACACGGGAGCCCGGGCGGTGGATCTGCTACAGCCCGTATGTATATGCAAGTTCTCCTTCTTCTTCTTCTTTGCTAGGTACCGATTCCGACTCGGATTGGGATCGGGCAGGGCTGATGGCTCAGGCTATGGACCTAGGAAAAATTGGTTGTATGACACTTGATGATGTGCCTCGCAGAAACTAACATCCAGTTGATGTGCCTTTTGATAAATATATAACACTGAGCACACCTATTTTTTTTGTATATGACATTTTGAACATTTTGCTGGCTTTTCTCTTATTTTCTTTTTCTTTTCCACCAATTTGAGACATGAAAAGACCGAAATGCCCCTGCCTTAAGTACTTGTTATTCACTAGATTTGTTGGCAAATATAAAAACAAATTAAGCTAATTGCTATGCTCCTCTAGGTTCCAACTTAATCATATATCCCTGTTTCAATTGGACAATTGATTTTCCGCCATATATAGTTCATATATATTTGTCACTGGTGTCTTCGTTCGTTGCGCTTTTCGTGCCGGTATACTACCTGACCAGGTAGAAGGATCCTTGGGTCAGACTATGTGTGGACTGCGGTGCTGAAGAATGTGATGAGAATGGTTGTGCCCATGCACTACGATGTCGTATAATCCTCAATCTCCAAGCCGTAAAAGGAAATTACGTTGATCCGAGTGTATGAAAACTATATATACTACTGCAAGTGCCGGCTATAAGATGTTTTCGGTTTCTATTCCCCTGCAGGCTTGAGTTTTGTAGAAGCTTGTTTGGGTAGCTGTGAGGTCGACACGTGTCTTCTGGCATCGGGGAACAGGTTTCAGATCCAAGGGATAATGCAGATGCAAAGCTTCACCGTAAACAATTGGGGCAATGCTTTTTTTAAGTTTAAGACTTCTGGTCAGCGGGTGATTAATCACACGAATCACAGCCAACCGCAATAACCTATTGATGCAATTATTGATGGGGGGAGATTAGATGCCCTAATCGTGCGGGAGCAAGAACCAAACACCTGTAAGTAGCATACTATATTGCACTAACCAATCTTACCCACATGCAGTGCCTCCATAACAATACAAATGTCTCGTATTTCTACACCGACTTGCTTGCGTTTGATCGATACATGCATATGCATCTGCTCTCTTCCACTCTAAACATTAAACACCTATGTTTGCAATATATGAAGTACTGCATATATACTTCGTGGAGGGATCGAGGTTCATATTTTCTTTCGCGAGATATATAGTAAAGAAATTGCCGGTGATGATAATCAAATGCTAACCACTCGATGGAATCTATGCAAGATTCCTCCGACTTATCTATGACTAGATAAACAAATCAATCTGAAACTAAATGGAACAACCCTTGTTAATCAATTGTATATGTATTGTTTAATTGGTTTGTTATAGATATGTCATGCACACCACCCCGGACATCAATGTTAGACAAGGCTATCCATCTCTGGCGTGTGTGCCATGGCTGGTTCAATTAGTGGGTAATGCTTTTATTAAAAAATATTAGGGGTACGTACGTTCATATACTTAATTGGTTTGCAGTTAACTTTTCTTTTTCTTTTTTATAGATTATCTAGAGTGGAGGCATAAGGCCATGAGCATGACCTGATCTTTATTTCGGTGTGCCTTTGATGTACTTTGCAAAGCAATATTTATGTTGTGAAGCCATGGACCACAACACTTGGGCATCTCTAGCTAGTTTTTTTTTTAATCTCTACATCTCATGCTGATTCGGCATATGGTCCTGTAGATTCTTAGTTACACACTAGATGTAAGTACTGTAATTGCTGCTGAGAAGCAATAATGTTGCGCTTTTTGCAGCAAGAATATATATGAAGAACATAGAAGTTCTCCTATATATGCTGTGAAATGTTTGCTAAAAATGGCTTGCATTGTGAATTGGAGGAGCTAGGTACGTACGTACGTAGCATATATACTCTAGCTAGTCTGATTATATATGTAAATATGTTTGTCTAGTTTAAGGTTACCAAATGTGGGGGCTATATTAAGGATGACTTAATCTAATGAAAGATCGATGCAGTACATTGATGGGAATCTTCTGTCAGAAAGTTTCTTAATCCTAGCACATAAACAAGGCATACTTCAGGCCACAATATAGATCATCGCCCATCGGTTTGCTGCGATAATATACTCGCAGAGATCTGACGTAAAAAGGGCATACACATGTTTTAATATGATGCCTTGATTAGTTATAAGCGACGCCAACTTGTAGCTTCAAAATCTAATTATTCTCTTTGACGTAATAATATCTTAAATCCATCTGAAGGACAAACACTCAATCTGCCTAATCAACGAACTGATTGGTGGTTGCTCCTTATATACACGTACTCTCTTTTTTTGCCGAGAAGGTTGTGTACCTTATTGAAAGATTGAAAAGCCGGTCAGCTCTCCATTCTAAGCCCGAATATATATGAACGTGGGGGCGGTCCGACGGGCGTCGGACGCGCCTCCCGTCCGACGTCCAGCGCTGGCCGTTGGATCTCCATCCAACGGCCAGCGTTAGATCTTGAGGAAAGTTTTGTTATTTTTGTTTCGCCACGTAAAAAAATTCAAAAAATTCAATAAAAATCATAAATATTCTCTAATGCATGTCAATTTTCACCCAAATTTTTTGTATTGCTATACAACATTTATACATCTAGATTTTTCTTTAAAAAACGTTTATATAGATGAATATTGATCATATAGATTTGAATAAAATACATGTTAGACCTGACACTGATTAGAGAATATTTATAATTTTTAATGTTTTTTACTTTTTTACATGGCGAAACAAAAAAACAAGTTTTTACACAAGATCTAACGCTGGCCGTTGGATGGAGATCCAACGGCCAGAACTGGCCATCTGACGGGGGCGCATCCGATGCCCGTCGGACCGCCCCCGCGTTCAATATATATATAGAACAAAGTCATCCTGTTATTGCCAATGTATTTGCCATTAATTTGAGCAACCATTATTTAAAAAGATTTTTAAATAAAAAAGGAGAACTTCCATCTTTCAATGATTCTAGAGAGAAATAAAACAAAGGGGTGCGAAAAACCCTTAGAAAAAAACGCAGCCAGAACTAATTTACAAACTCGAACATGTCCACCTCCACAGGCGTAGGTCACGTATAATAAGAAATGGCTACCGACTATATTTAGCTACAAAAACTATTTATTCATGCATATGCCCCTTGCTAAAAACTGTCCATGCATGCATATGGCAATTACCCCGGCCTTGTTTAAGAGTTTCAAATGAAGTTTATGCATATGTATCATCTGATATGATCAATCACTACGTTGCCTCACATCAGTAGCATGGTACTCCCTCCATCCAAAATTTAAGACTTCTTATTCTTCGATCAATGATTTATCCAATAATGTGTAGATTTTGTGATGTATAAATAATATCATTGAATTCATATTTAAAAGCATTTTTTAATATCATAATTTTGTTATTACAAATGATATATGATAAGAGAAACTAAACATCAAGGTATAGTTTTGAAAATCATGCCAAGTCAAATCGCGCCTTAATTTTTAGACGGAGGAAGTTCTAGGGTAGCGTCATTTTGTTTGATTAATTATTCATGGCATCCTAATCAACACATGATACTGTGAAATTCATTAATTTCCTCATTGATAAGAAAATCAAATATTCATATATATTCTTCTCAATATTTTATCAAGGCCAATAACATAAATTAAAACTGCAATTATATCTACAATTAACTCACTCCACGTACATCCAGTACATTTGCATGTATGATATGTGCGTGCTCTTGTTCTCTCCGAAGTACCTCCTTTAAAAAATAAACAAATCATGAACTATCTATCTATCTACACACAAAACAGGGTTCAACGGAGCCGTCAAGCTAATCCGAGAAATTCCATGGAAATTGGAGAAAAAGAAAAGATCTCCACCATTGGTTATGATGGGGCCAGATTATATCAGCTTAGATTGAGAAATTCCTATAAAAATTAGAGAAAAAGAAAAGATCTCCACCATGGATTATAGCGGGGCTGGATTATAAAGGCTTAGATTGAATCTATTATTAAAAATTTTCCACTTAAATCTGCTGAGAAAAAGAAAACATCTCTACCATCCATTATAGTGGATCCATGTTATAACGATTTTGTATATATTTGTATATATATTTGTGTGATGGAAAACTGGATAAATTAATGTAAACAGATTTCAAGCTAGATACTACAAAGAGACCATCTATGCATGTGTTCTTTCATCTTTCTTTGTGGGCAGCAGACGATAGCGCATTGCAATTTTAAGAGCTAGCGAGTGAGTGACAAACCAACGAAAAAAATCATGGTACGGATCGATAAATATACTATATATATACTTAAGCCCATATATTGTACGGAGTTTTTTAGTTCCAAGCAGCATATATATAACATCATTAAGAGTAGCTAGTGTTTTTTCATCTTCTTCAATCAAGACGAACAAACAATATATTGAATGAATAAAATTACAGTTTAATCTTACTAAATGACAAGAATGTGAAAGACACTTGTATGAGAGTCAATTTTTTTATTTCTTTCTCATGGAAAAAACGGCGGTGTGCAGTGTGCTCCACTTAAGATGGAGACACCAATTCATGTGGAAATCACTTCGTTTAATGGACAGAAAATTAATTAAAGTAATATCTAAAGAGAGTATAGTACTATCTGGTTGGCTGCAAGTGTTGAGAAAGATAGCAACAAGAAATAAACGAAAGCTAGCTAGGGCTGCAGGTTTTGTTTAGTTGGGATGTCGGAGTTTTGAGAAAAGGACATGCGCCCCACCTGCCATCAGCACGTACTCCCCCGCACACACAAACCCTAATCCTCTGCTACACACACATGTCCATCCAGCTTCCACCCAAGCTAATCCTAATTACCATCCATATGAAAACTATGTCCACCCATCCTTGTTGCCATCCTAATTCAGGACCAACACCGCATCTATAGGTTAAAAAGGCAGAAGATCCTTTTCTTTTTTTTAAAAAAAAAGATGACAGATCAAAATTAATGGCCATTTTGAATAGGATCGATGGTACAAATCGATCTGCTAGATTCTTACCTGTCGTCACTTCGGTCGCTCTGTCTGGTCCCGGCTTGCTCAACCATCGAACACCCCCTTTCTTCAACCTGACAGCTGGAGGAACACCAACAACTTCGCTCGGTGGTGGGCAGACGTAACCCTCTGGGCCAGGCCGACGCAAGGCTCCCTCTCGCTGGTCTTCGGAACCATCTGGCACATTTGGCTTGAACGTAATAATCGCATATTCAGACAGACAGACATCCAAAGTGCCATCTTCCTCCGGCTACTACTCGATGACCTACGGTTGTGGTCGGCCACGGGAGCCCCTTTTGTAATTAGTTAATTGAACACGCCCAGGGGGAGGGCTTATCCCTCAAATTTGTACTTCTCTTCTCTTTGATCAATAGAAGGCAGTTCTCCTGCCCTTTGCTAAAAAAAAAATAATGTGTTGGTACCAGCTCGATTCTGCCACGACTAATGAGAGAGTTTTCTAACGATTGTTTTTTACGCGTGTCATTAGCATACCAAACAGCGCACCACCAGTTCCGCTGGGACCGGTCTAAGTGTGTCATTTTAAAGAGAAAAGGAAGCTCTTCCAAGCAAAATGCTAACCTGTAACACACACTGTAAAAATATACAAAGTCATTTGAATTCACATGGCGAACGGGACCAGTAGGGCCAAGTGAAAACAAAAACCAAATAACCCAGCGAAGGAGCATGCAGTGTGGGATGGGGGTAAGAGGAGGGGTGTGCTCCTTGGAATATTAAGGACACCTAGCTAGCTAATCAAACTGCATTACTTTAATTATGTGACACCCAAAGTCTCTCCTCTCCACCTCTTACATGCCCATCTTTCTCCTCCCTCTAATTCCTTTCTTATACCCACTTGCCTCTTCTCTTCTACACAGTTCAGAAGCTACTCTTCTTGAGCTCTCCAAGTGCTCCTCTCTCTCTCTCTCTCTCTCTCTCTCTCTCTCATCACATACCAAACTTTCACCCAAGCTAGACCGAGAATTTAGCTACAAGGAGCTTCGGTTTCAAATACTCGGGCTACATGCTTCTCTAGATCCATATCACTGATCTACACCAAGCTCATCTGCCAGTACTCATAATCAAGCTAGGTATGCAAATATGTGTCCACACTTGTATACGTTAGTTTCAGATCTTCTCAGATTACAAGTCATAGAAAATTTCTTCATGGTGTACCTTAATTTCTTGTATTATACTGATATATCGTTCTTAATCGCATATACTATTGAAACCCAAACAGCAAAGAGTTTCAAGCTAATGAGCTATGGATTTTGCTTGTGTTTATGCATGTGATGTAGGAAGGAAATTAAGAGGCGTCAAGCTGGCCAACCGGTGGTGGACTGGCGGCCACTTGGGCCTGCCGGGCGGGCCGCCGGAGCAGCCGTCCGGCTCGTCGGCCCCCAAGACGGAGCTCCCGGCTGTGAAAGACCCCGAGCCCAGCCCGACCGGAGGCGCGCCGGCCGACCACGCCGACGAGAGCAATGAATCCGGCGGGGGCGGCGGCGGCGGCGAGCCGCGCGAGGGCGCGGTGGTGGTGGCCCCCAACCGGCGCCCTCGCGGCCGGCCGCCGGGCTCCAAGAACAAGCCGAAGCCGCCCATCTTCGTGACGCGCGACAGCCCCAACGCGCTGCGCAGCCACGTGATGGAGGTGGCCGGCGGCGCCGACGTCGCCGACGCCATCGCGCAGTTCTCCCGCCGCCGCCAGCGTGGCGTCTGCGTGCTCAGCGGCGCCGGCACCGTCGCCAACGTCGCGCTGCGCCAGCCGTCAGCCCCCGGAGCCGTCGTCGCCCTGCACGGCCGCTTCGAGATCCTCTCGCTCACCGGCACCTTCCTCCCCGGGCCCGCGCCGCCGGGCTCCACGGGCCTCACCGTCTACCTCGCCGGAGGCCAGGGCCAGGTCGTCGGCGGCAGCGTCGTGGGGTCGCTCATCGCCGCCGGCCCGGTCATGGTGATCGCGTCCACATTCGCCAACGCCACCTACGAGCGCCTCCCGCTCGAGGACGACGACGACGGCGGCTCCGGCCCGCAGATGCCCGGCGCCGCCGAGCCTCTCATGGCCGGCGGCGGCCACGGGATCGCTGACCCGTCGGCACTGCCCATGTTCAACTTGCCGCCGACCAACGGGCAGCTCGGCGGCGGCGGCGGCGACGGCTTCCCGTGGATGCACGCTCGCCCACCGTACTGAAACTGAAGGCAATGGCGCGCGATGGCATGCATGGTTACTGTTCCATTGGAGATCGATCCATCCAGTGGCGCCATTAGCTAGGTTAGTACATATGATTAAGGGTGATTAATTATTAAGAGTACGATGCTGCTGCTGCTGCTACTTTGATTGTTGTGGTGAAATAATTAAATGCTGGTGTGTTTATTGTTAATTGTCTACTTATTAGTTGAGCTATATAAAAACATATGTAGCTATAACTCGGATGCATGCAACGTTTGATTCCTCAATCCTCATCAGTGTCACTGGTTTCTCTCTAGCATTGTGCAACCTGTGTTTTCTTTTCTTCCATATTTGAGTTTTTTTTTTCCTGCAACTTGTGCTTTTCATACACACGCCCCTACATATATCATGATGAACAAGCTAGGGCATGCAGTTGCTTTTATAAATAATTCCTTAATTTCTCTCCCATATATACTTAAGTAAGAGTATTTTAGTAACTCTGTCAGTTGGTCCCAAATCTCTGCTGTTGTCCGGAGCAAATGCTTACTTCTTTGTTTCTTTCTCCCCAAAGTTTCTAATATATCATATGAAAATTGATATATATTGCACCAACATCGATCTGGATGTTCTTTGCAGGCCATTAGAAAGTAGCTTAATTTTAATGTGCTCATCTCGAGTGTTAATTTAGATCTACTCAAATAAAGTTGGCGTGAAATCATTTTCAGTAAAATGCATCGAGGTCCCCCTTTTGTACATGTTATATATGGCTAGCAAACATGCTTGATTATCACTTGTCAACAGTACTGTCAGCATTATTGATATGTTAGCAACCGATGCAAATGTTCTAGCTAGCTAAGAGATCCCTTCGTGAAAGATCAAGGGACTAGCTAGCTAGCTAGTGCTATAGCTGAATGATTATGGAGTTTCTACGTACGTACTCAGTTTGTAAATGCTCATTTATAGCTTGTCTTAATTATTTTCATATGACGAAACATGCATGCATGCATGAAGCTCTGCACTAGAATGTTATTAATTAATCCTGAATTTGCATGGAATATGCATATACATGCTATATATAAATATATGGGTTCTTCAGTTTCGATCAAAACCAAATTTCGTTGTGTATCCGTTCGATCGATCGCACGAGTCACCGCTTTTCTGCGCTCTCTAGTTTCTGGTTTCTTGAGCTATGCGCACATATATATATATGCTGCGAGATTCAATTTTGATCAACTAAATTCGTTCACATGTAAATTATGTATATGATATTATTATTGTTTAGGGGAAAGGGAGATTTATAATCTATGCAGCTTTTAATTTGTGCCTGGCTTTAATTCTGGTTTGCTTCTAGGTGTTGTGCTTTTTTTTTTGTTTGCTCTAAAATCATTCATCATTAAATTCGAACTCTAGCTAGTTATTCTCTTCGGTCCATATATATGGTATATTTTGACAATCAATTACAAGTAATTTCACGTGCCCAAGCCTAGTAATTAAACACGTGCCCAACTAGATAATGCAGCTTTAACACGTAATTTATATATTATGGAGTATATTTTTGAGACAAATCTGTATGTGTGATTTACATGTGCCCAAGCCTAGTAGTTTGAAGGATTTTTATAGGTAAAGTTTTATAACTTTGACTTAGAACAAATCTAAAACGATTTGTTTTTGTGGACCGGATCAAGGGAGTATCAACAATCGAGCTAGCTAAAAGCAATGTTTTCATGATGCATGTAATGTATTTACCAAATATATAGGAACTAATCTCAATAGATAGTAAATGTTAATATGAGTTCAATTATCTAGGTCGTTTTTATATTACCAATGATTGATTTATTAGATGGCTAGCATGCATATACTTAACCACATTGAGGTCTTGGTGTGGGAATTGATTCAATTTGATATATTTAAATATCTCATATATGCATCCCTCAAATAAAACATGCACTTAACAATTGGAGTGATAGATCTAGATATGAATAGAAAACGCTTGCAAATCCAAGTGTGCATGATATATCAATTACTACCTTCATATATAAGACAGAAACCTGACATTCGGAATACGTGCAAGTCAAAAATTTGAAACTTTGTCTATGATTTTGTTGAACAATTTAGATTAAACATTTGAAATCCATGCTTCTTAGTATTGAAGAACTCTTTCATAGTATCATAATTTTAGTGGATCATAAATAAATTATAGTAGTAACAAGCTAGTGGCCAAAGTTGTTTTCAAAGATCATGTCAATGCCAAAAACTTTTATTTTTGTGACGTGGTGGAGTACATATATTATTTCCAAAATTATTGTTAACATAACTCAATTAATTAATATATGTACAAGTAGGGAACATATTACTAGTGTATTTTGTAGTGGATTTATATAAATCCTTTCTTACATTGTTCTTTTTTCTTAAAAAAATGAAGCACTTTCACTGTATATTGATTGATTGAACGAGGCAGAATTCAAGTAACTGGATATAGATGTTAGAAAATAGTTATATATATGCATCGTTTTCATGTCCGCTAGCCGCAATTATTCCATAAAATACAATTATTTAGCTGAAAAAAAGTACAATACAGAAAGTATTGTTTGTTGAAGAGCGTGCCTTATATATATGTATGTATATATGTACATTTTTTTTTGTATTTGGAGCGTTTTTAAAATTAGACATCTCCAACGATGCTTAGTCAGCTAGCTATATATATATATAAGAATGTCTACTCAACATTTTGATTATGTGGATGCATGAGAGATATCTAGAGTAGTTACTAACATACAACCAGTCTATAGCTAATTCGAAGGTGTATGTATGCTGTTACATGTGGTCCATATTAATTTCTTAGGCCATGCTATAGTTAGTACATTGTGGAGGTTGTTTTTATGCTATTTAGAAATGACATGTCTATTTCTTATAGCTACTTCCTTCATTCTAAAATATTAGTCGTCTTGGACATTGATATGGTATCCAAAAATAATTTTGACCATTAAAAATTATTACAGTTTATTCATAAAATATAACTAAATTATAGTATTAAGTAAGTTTTTTTCAAGATAAATCTATCTATATGATTATTATGTGCTTAATATATATAGTTTATAAGTTTTTATGGATAAAATTCTAAAAAAATGATTTAGGACAAAAGTGATCTAAAACCACTACTGTTTTAAAATGAATTAAGGAAGCAGTAGTTGGCCGGAAGATACCCTTAGTAAGTTGTTAATCCTCCAGTTGTGATGATGTAAACGTAATCGATCCTAGCGTATGTGCCCGATTAAATTCGTCTAGTAGACTGATCATATACATCAGGGTACCGATCGAGTACTACGTACACTCGTACAGATACATCGATCATCGAACACCGTACTAGCTAGTGTGCATGCTAGCTAATTTAATTTCGATCGTTTTACTTAGCAAGTGTCGAGAATGATATCTTAATTAAGTTGTGTACGTGTTGACAACTTGACTATGCGTCCGATGATATCTTAATAAATTGTTCAGCAAAAACTAATTGCGAAACATGCGAGTGCTGAGATTCAATTAAGGAATTATAAGATGGAATTAATGGTAGCACCAACAGCGAGCGATCGAGCGAGATCGAGGCCGGCCAGACGAGCTGAGGACGTACGTGCACTACTCAAGCCATTCCTTGTCATGTTCTATACCGAAAACGTTTCTCACACAGAACATGTATAATGATATCCACTGTTAGGTTTACCTAACAACAATTAGAATTAACCAAGTGCATGAACACGGACAGTAATGCGGAATATAGATTGGTAAATCACCATTGAGGGTGTTGCTCGATGTTGCCATCTCGTTAACTCGGCGAAGAACGATGCGCAGGGAGACGTACGGATGTAGTACGTACGGAACAGCAGCTCCTCGCTCCTCAATCCAACTTCGTTTGGCTCCTGGATGGCGTAGACAGCGGTAATACAATGGGATCTTCGTAAAGTTGATCCTTACGAGTCTTACAACCAATTTGATTGGAAAGTCCAATGGCAAAAAGAAGGGGATTCATTAGCTCGCTATTTAATACGAATGGGTGAAATGAGGGAATCTATCAAAATTATTCAACAGGCTGTAGAGAAAATTCCTGGAGGTCCTTATGAGAATTTAGAAGTCCGGCGCTTTAAGAAAGCAAAGAATTCCGCTGTCGAATAGAACCAGAAATAAAGCTTGAAAGAGTTCCAACTTTCACGTTCTTCCTTTCAGGAAGGGAGGATTAGGGAAGTTGCTGCTTTCTCCAGACCGCCGGGAAAAGCATGAAAAAAGGCTCGAATGGTACGATCCCTCCGTCACCCCAGAATGAAAGGGGTGATCTTGTAGTTCTTGGGACGGCCTTCCCAAATGCTTCGGCACGATCCCACGAGATCGGGTTGGGGTTTTGAGGAGGTTAGAGCTAACGACGCGATTCCTTGTCATGTTCTATACCAAAAACGTTTTATCACACAGAGCATGTATAATGGTATCCACATCATGATTCTAAATTTTATAACTTCATTATTGTAGCCAGGTTGAAATAAAACATAAAAGATAAAAATTGTAGAAATTGTATAGCACAAATAGCGTAATGATTGAGAAAAATAGATGCATAGTATTGAGATAGGGTTAGCTGGTATGTGGCTAGCGTTGTACGTGCGTACGTGCTCTTAGGGTTTGTTTGCTTGCCGCCTCAGGTTGCCGCGCCGCAGGTGTGGCCGCGCCGCAGTTGCGGCGGCCGATTCGAGCGCCGCACTTGCGGCAGCCGCAAGCTGCAAAAATGAACTGAGCCGCCGCTGCTCCCCTGTGGCGCGCCGAAACGGCGGCACCTACCAAATGCGAGCCCAAGCTGCGGCAACTGAGGCGCGGCAACCTGCGGCAAGCTGTGGCTGCGAAGCAAACAGCCCCTTACTCTCTCTCGGCCATATAAAAAAAAATGTTTTAAACATGTCATAAGTCAAAGTTTTTAAACTTTATCTATTTTAAATCTTTTGAACTATTTAGATTAGATACATAAAGATCATACATATAGATTCGTATCCGAAAATACTTCCATAATATCATACTTTTTATATTTATAAATAAAATACGACGGTAATTATATTAAGCCAAAGATGTATTTCGAATACCATGTATGTTGAAGTTTTTTATGGTATGGATGGAGTATGATCTAAATATGCTACGAATAATTTTATGATTGAATTGAACGGTTTGAATCTAAATTAATATACTGCCACAGTATAAGTACATATGCTATCATCATGCAAAGTATCGTAAACAATTTTTCGGCGAATTAATCAATGATGACTACGTAGTAGAACACGGCGCGACCCGGACTGCACGGTTTAGCTCATCTACAGATCATGCATGGATCTAAGTACATAGCAAACCTCCCTTCATCATCTTCTTGAACATGATATATCTAACTTGGGTTTTTGCTCAACAAGATATCTAACTTGGGTTTTATTATGTGCGTCCATATACATATATCATAAATAGAAATACTCTCCATATATCCATGCATGCATCCACTAATGAAGTTATTTCAATGCACGAAGTTTGTATATATCGTGTCCTGGCCGGGTAATACTAAGCAGAAATCAACTAAGAGCTAGATGTGTGATCGATCAATCATGACGTATAGGTGCAGGCATATATACAGATCGATCAAACCTCAATATATATATGATCACGCGCGGCAGGTACATATATATATATATAGCGTGGCTTTCTCTTAATTAACCTAGCTTGCTGTCTTGTGTATACGTACACGGCAGACACGCCAGACAGATATGTAGCTAGCTAGGTAGTGCTAATTCGAGTTAATCACATGACACGTATGTGGTTTAAAGCTAATGGGACAATGAGCATAGTGTGCATGGCGGGGGACCATGATTAGTTTTCAGTTGATTTGAGTGTCCATCCAGCTACTTCCTCACAAACTAGTAGATATAATCCAAGTGGTTTCGCGGGCTGAAAAGTTAATTAGTAGATACTATATATGTATACAGTTAGCTAGCAGTGATATATATGTGTGGCTAGCTCTTTGTTGGCTGCTGTTAGATAGAATCAAAATGGATCTAAAAAAGTGTCAAAATGGTTAAGTCACGTCCGTAAATCAGTAGTGTTTCATATACAGTTTTTGTTATACTTTGAAGAAAGACAGCTCATGTTGATGATCATGTTTATATATATGCATGTGCTTCCCAACCGCTGCTAGAACTCTACAAGCGGTTGGGAACACGAACCGCTTAGGTTGTTTGGTCTCTATAAGCGGTTTAATAGCCCCAACCGCTTCTAGTGGCCTATTTTTCGAATAGATAAAAGGAAACCTCCCCCTATCTCATCAGATAACACGCGTGGGTGAGTTGGCTAGCTGAGTGAGGTGGAAGTCACATGCATGGAGGGGTGAGGTCTTGGGTTCAAATCCCACCACCCACACCAATATTATTTGCCTTTTTGGCCACTATTACAAGCGGTTCTGAGAACCGCTTGTAGTGCTCCGCGAGGCCTTTACTCGCGGTTGCTTACAAGCGGTTTAAAATCCGCTTTTACAGACCTTATCAACCGCTTGGGAAACTCCTTTCCCCAATAGTGAATTTTATGATTGAATTGAACGGTTTGAATCTAAATTAATATACTGCCACAGTATAAGTACATATGCTATCATCATGCAAAGTATCGTAAACAATTTTTCGGCGAATTAATCAATGACTACGTAGTAGACACGGCGCGGCCCGGACTGCACGGTTTAGCTCATGTACAGATCATGCATGGATCTAAGTACATAGCAAACCTCTCTTCATCATCTTCTTGAACATGATATATCTAACTTGGGTTTTTATTTTATTTTCTTCTTCTAATCAATGAAATAGGACGGCAGTTTTCCTACCTCTCTTTCAAAACTTGGGTTTTTACTCAACAAGATATATATCTAACTTGGGGTTTAGTATGTGCGTCCATATACATATATAATAAATAGAATACTCTCCATATATCCATGCATGCATCCACTAATGAAGTTATTTCAATGCACGAAGTTTGTATATACCGTGTCCTGGCCGGCCGGGTAATACTAAGCAGAATCAACTAAGAGCTAGAGATGTGTGATCGATCAATCATGACGTAGGTGCAGGCATATATACAGATCGATCAAACCTCAATATATATATGATCACGGCAGGTACATATATATAGCGTGGCTTTCTCTTAATTAACCTAGCTCGCTGTCTTGTGTATACGTACGTACACGCCAGACACGCCAGACAGATATGTAGCTAGCTAGCTAGTGCTAATTCGAGTTAATTACATGGCACGTATGTGGTTTAAAGCTAATGGGACAATGAGTATAGTGTGCATGGCGGGGGACCATGATTAGTTTTCAGTTGATTTGAGTGTCCATCCAGCTACTTAATTCCTCACAAACTGGTAGATATAATCCAAGTGGTTTAGCGGGCCAAAACGTTAATTAGTAGATACTATATCTGCAGTCTATATATACAGTTAGCTAGCAGTGATATGTTTTTTTTTTAAGAAAAGGCAGGAGAACTGCCTTGTATTAATTTCAAAGAAAGGTTGCATGGTCAAAATTCAGGGAAGGTTTAGGCGCATTCCCTCTGGACGCGCGCTACAAGCTAGCTAGTGCTAGCAGTGATATGTGTGTGCGCGCGCGCATGTGGCTAGCTCTTTGTTGGTTGCTGTTAGATAGAATCAAAATGGATATAAAAAAGTGTCAAAATGGTCTAAGTCACGTCCGTAAATCAGCAGTGCTTCATATATAGTTTTTGCTATACTTTGAAGAAAGACAGCTGATGTTGACGATCATGTTTATATATATGCATGTGCTTACAATGAAAAGGAAGCGTATCTTTTAGTATAGTTAGCTGCTCTTTTTTTTTTTAAAAGGTAGTTATACTCTATATTGAGACAATGGATGGACGCACACACGCACACTTGCAAGTTTAGCAAAGAAACAAAAGGAAGAGGTGGGATACTGGGATAATGGGGGCCTTTTAAAAGGAAAAGGGTATTTAAGGTAAGGAAATGCATGGCCCATCCATCGTGTTGGGTTGGCGCATGACACTGTGGGCCGGCTCTCCGCATTAGATCCACACTTTGCCCGGCCCAATCCACCCTTTGCGACGAAAATTCCCAAATGTCCAGGTTCCTCCTCCCCTGCCATGGGCCATGGGCCATGGGTGGCGTGGGCCATGGGCCCCACAGTACACGATGCACGCGTAGTTCAGGGAGGATGCATCTGCCGACTGCCGGCCCCTCCTCCCTCGTCAGCACTCGTCAGCTATTCGTCGCACGTAAAAAGGCCTGCAAACGCTGGGCTGTTGATGTGAAGAAAAAAAAACAATTATATCCCTCATATTTAAACTATGAAGTTATGTTTGTCGCTACCCCTAAATCTCTATTCATATGGGTCTTATAAACGGTGAGTTTTAAGATTCAGTTAGAAATTTAGGGCTTGGAATAAACATGTCATTAAGCCCTCTTAGACTGTTAGGAACGCTTCGCAACGGCCAAAGTACCCCTCCCCCGCCCTCTAGTTAGCAAGGTTTTCTACAAAATAAATTCTAGAAAAATCTAATGGATGATACAAAAACCATAGAAAGCTCAAAAAATAAATTATAAATTTATAATAATTCAAATATGAGTAGAATCTAAACGTACGATAAGGCTTTGTTCTTTTCAGCGTAAAGTTGAGTTAAGTTTTATTGTAGCAAAATTTATCATTTTTATATAGCCTATATGTTGTAATAAGTTGTAACGATTTTTTCAAGACTTTTAGTGTTCGTATCAGAGATCTTAAAACTGTTTTTTAATTATTTTTTCTACCTCTTTAGACCCCTTTTCGATGTCACTCAAGTTTTGCTATTGTAAAACTCAACTTTACTTGACGCTAAAAAAAAGGGCCTAAAGATATGATGTTTTTGTGCAATCTTATATGCAAAAAAAAATCCATATAAGGATGACCATTATTAATTAAATAAATTAAGTATTTAGGGAAAATACTTTGGATTTTTAAAGATGTAGAATTATTTTAGACTCTTGGAATAGTAAAAAAAATGATAAAATAGAATGATGTTAGTTTAAGCTTTAAATTTAATTTTGTATTAATTATTCTTCATAACATCCTTCTAATTTTTCATAGTTTTCTGTAAATTCAAATTAAATTTTGTTTGGCCAAACCAGATTAAAATTTGAAGCCTAACATCATTCTATTTATCTTAGTTTTCTTCAATTTTCGAACAAGCCAAATTAATTTTGTCTAAACACTTGATTTATTTAATCAATTAAAACCCTATAAAACAAATATAATTTTGGACATATAAGTTTTCACATACATATAATATTTTCTTGTACGTTTGATTTATACATTTTCCTTAATTTGTAGATATTTAAATTTATTTTAAAAAAAGCAGGAGCGCGGCACGGGCGGGAAACGCGCTCGCGTGGGCGCGGTGGAAAAAACAAAAAAATCGAGGCACCTGGCTGGGAATCGAACCGCGGAGATCTGCCTTTGCTAGCCAGCCCGGCAAACTACCCGAGCTGTGTTTTTTCGGGCGGGAAAATTATTTTATACATAAAAAACGAATGGACGGCCAGATCTAACTGCTGCGTGCGATTGGACGGTCGTGGAGGAGCCGGGTGGGGAGGCCAGCCACGTGGCGAGCGAACGACGCGCGTATTCAGGCTTGTATCTATTATTGATTTTCTTGTATATTTGATTTATACATTTTCCTTAATTTGTAGATATTTAAATTTATTTTAAAAAAAATCACTAACTATGATGCCCACATCAACCAAAACCAGAGTGGTTTCAGCCTGAGGGGGATTTGACTTGTATGAAGTTCAAGGGTTTGGTTGTCGGCTCTAGAGTTAAGGAAGAAGAATGAATTTACGCAATAGTTCGAGAGGTGCAAAATAAACCCTCTTCTAATTATCTAAGCCATGCTTGCAGAGCAAAGTTGTAAATTTCTCGACTCAAAGAAAAACAACTCAAAAGTGTGACATGTCTGCCAATTCGCCCCTATTACTACCGTTCTACTTGGCCTCGTCCGATTGCTCACATGACATAGTTCTCCTCTATGCTTACATTTTCATTCCGGCAATCTTGACAAATATAAAAACAACACAACATTAAGAAATACGAAGCGTATTTTTATCACCTTTTCTATCGAACTTAATTTCCATATACATAAAAAAGCAAAATTTCAACCCTTTATGGTCCCTTTAAGACTCCTAGGAAACTAGAATAGACAATTTATATAAAATAATGCTAGTTTTAGTGGGTGTGTTCTCCCTTATCTCTTCCTCTCCTCTAGCCTCACCTCTGCTCTGCTTCATCCTTGACAATCGCCTCTCATGTGAATCTTTATCGTCGTTATAGTCAGGATTAGTTGAGGGGTTCACACATGGTTGGTGCTATTTGGTTTCATCTATTTAGCCACCTCTAATTAAGAAGGTCTTTTCACGTGTTTGTGCGATAAACTTCGGTAAAACCCCTAAAATTTGATCCCTGCTTCGTGGCATATTATTAAGAGCAAGCATTGGGTTGGAGGGCAAATTGCATTTGCATCCCAAATTTGAGACACAAATTATTTTTAATAAAAAATGGGAATCAATCGGTCCAGAAAAAAAAAAGCGGATAAAATCTCTCCCTTGCTCGGAACTCGGGAGTTTGCCGTGCGGTTGCAGCCATAAAAAAACGTCTGATCGGGCGGAATAAGTAAGAGGTTAAGTTCATCCCCTCTTCCCCTTGATTTTAATTAACAATTAGTGCCAAATCCCCACCCGATGCTTCCTGTTTCCTCTCCCTCCCAGTCCCACTTGCCGCCCCCATGCTCCATTCCTTCCTCCGATGCTCCACTTCGCTGCTCCTGCCCCCAAAATCTCCTCCTCTTCCTTCTCCGGTACCCTCTCTTCCCTCTTTGCTGCTGCTGCTTCTTCTTCAATCTTCAGGCACCTGCCCCGCCATGCGACCTCATGGCCCTCCCATCCATCGATTCTTGGATGCATGCTTAGCTCCTCTCCCTTCTCGCCTTTCCTTTTCCGACTAATCGGGGCCCTTTCCTTTTCTGCGTACCGTCTCCTGCGAATCGGATGGTGCCATTTCCTCGTACCCGGCATCACAACGATCACGGCTCCACCCAGCAACACCTGATGATGAACTACAGGTATTGCATGCCATGTATCTGTGCGAGATTTTGATTGATGCGTTCGCGGCAGGTTTAATTTTGAGAGATTGTTGGATTTGCTCCTGGTTTAAGGATTCATAGCCTGCGGAGAGGGCTTGACTAGTCTCTTGCTGGCACAGCACAAGTGTCCAATTCGAACCATTCCATGGATTTTTCTCATCTTGCCCACATGCGCCACGCGCCTTGATTCAATCGGCTTTGGTTGTGCCGATCCCTACATCTCATTGCTGTAGAGGTAGCTAAAGTTTCGATCTTTTCCTGGTGGAGTGGCAGGTTAAGAACGAAAGGAAGCACAGATTTGTTGACTAATCCACCACACATGGTTTGGATGCTCGGAATGGTTTGGTTGTCCTGAATCCTGATCCCTTTGCTTTCCACATGCAGATGACGCCGCTGAATCGATGATGCCCCGGAGCTCGCCAGGTTCTGATATTTTCGTACGCCGCTATTTCGGACTGACGAGAGCGGCGCTGATCTTGGTTTCCACTTGGACGCCACAATGCTGCCAAGATTGTAGATTGAGCTAATATTGCGCCCCTAATCACATGGTACAGCCTCGAATTTTTGCGGAAGTCGCCAATTTTATTACATTGTCCGTCGGCAACTTGTGCTGATTTGTCTGCAATGGCGCGGCTGCAGCTGGGCTGGATGATGCCTCCAAGATTGAGATGCCCAGATCAGCGTTCCCCCCCCGCCATGCGGCGCCGCCTCCTGCCGCTGCTCCTTGCCCTCGCGCCCGCCGCCGCCGCCGCCGCGCCTCATTGCCACTGCGACGGCGGCGGCCTGTGGAGCATGGACAACATCTTCAAGTGGCAGAAGGTGAGCGACCTGCTGATCGCGGCGGCCTACTTCTCGATCCCCCTGGAGCTGCTCTACTTCGTCGCCGGGCTCCGGCATCTGCTCCCGTTCCGGTGGGTGCTGGTCCAGTTTGGCGCCTTCATCGTGCTGTGCGGGCTGACCCACCTGCTGGCCGCCTTCACCTACGAGCCCCACCCGTTCATGGTGGTGCTGCTGCTGACCGCCGCCAAGTTCCTGACGGCGCTAGTGTCCTTCCTCACCGCCATCACGCTGCTGACGCTCATCCCGCAGCTGCTGCGCGTGAAGGTGAGGGAGAGCCTGCTGTGGATCAAGGCCCGAGAGCTGGACCGCGAGGTCGTCCAAATGAAGCGGCAGGAGGAGGCGAGCTGGCACGTCCGCATGCTCACACACGAGATCCGCAAGTCGCTCGACCGCCACACCGTCCTCTACACCACCCTCATCGAGCTCTCCAGGGTCCTCGCCCTCCACAACTGCGCCGTCTGGATGCCCGCCGCCGGCGACAAGCCCGCCCTGTGCCTCACCCACGAGCTCCGGCGGGCCGCCGGCGACGGCGACGGCCTCGCCGTCGCCGTGGACGACGCCGACGTCGTCCTCGTCAGGAGCAGCGACGGCGTCAAGCTACTCGGCCCGGACTCGCTCCTCGGGTCGGCCAGTGGCGGCGGGGAGGAGGGCACTGGTACGGTGGCGGCGATACGGATGCCGATGCTGAAGGTGTCGGATTTCAAGGGCGGGACGCCGGAGGTGATCCAGACGAGCTACGCAGTGCTGGTGCTGGTGCCCCCCAGCGGCAAGAATTGGGGGCCTCACGAGCAGGAGATTGTGGAGGTGGTGGCCGACCAGGTGGCCGTTGGGCTCTCGCACGCGTCGCTGCTGGAGGAGTCGCAGGCGATGCGCGACCGGCTGGCCGAGCAGAACCGGGAGCTTCAGCAGGCCAGGCGGGACGCGCTCATGGCGAATGAGGCCCGGGATGCGTTCCAGCGCGTCATGAGCCAGGGGATGCGGCGGCCCATCCACTCCATCCTCGGCCTCGTGTCCGTCGTGCAGGAGGACACCCTCAATCCCCACCAGAAGCTCGTCGTCGACGCCATGGCGCGCACGGGCACCGTCGTCTCCACGCTCATCAACGACGTCATGGACATGTCCACGAGCAGCCGGGAGCGCTTCCCCCTGGACACACGGCCCTTCCACCTGCAGTCCATGATCAGGGACGCTGCCTGCGTCGCCAGGTGCCTGTGCGACTTCCGGGGGTTCAGCTTCGCGGTGCACGTTGAGAATACCCTGCCGGAGCTTGTCATCGGCGACGAGCGGAGGATATTCCATGTCATCCTGCACATGGTTGGCAATCTGATTGGTCGGATTGACTCTGGGCACACCACATTCAGGGTGCGTGCCGACGATGAGGTCATGGAGGACAGCCTGGGCCAGAGGTGGGATCCATGGAGACCAAGCTACTCCAGCGGATACTCATCCGTGAAGTTTGTCATCGGGGTAAAGAGGCAACAGAGCGCCGAGTCGATCTCATTCGCACGATCCTCGCGGAAGCCAAGTGGTGAGGGGTTTGATCTCAGGCTTAGCTTCAGCATGTGCAGAAAGCTTGTGCAGGTAATTATGCTAGATTGTCTTTTCTCTGAGTCTAAATCTGAAGTCAGATCATCATTTGGTCAGGTAATTTTATCTATGTTTGGTCCCTGGAGATGCTAACACAAATATAAATTCAGTTAAATCTGAGAGCATACAGCTGCATAAATTTACAGTCGTTAATATCGTTTTCTTCTTTGCTTTTGATGGCGTCCCACCGACAGATGATGCAAGGGAACATATGGGCAATTCTTGATGGCCAAGGGCTCCCAGAGAGCATGACCCTGGTTCTGAGATTCCAGCTGCAATCGCCGCTTACATCATCCAGTTTGGGAGGATCACAGTACGCACCACCGTCGTGCCAGATAGCAGGACTGAAAGTCCTGCTCATCGATGATGATGACATCAACCTGGTGGTTGCTCGGAAGCTCCTTGAGAAGCTTGGCTGTCTTGTTTCCTCCCTCCCCTCAGGATTAGGGTTCCTGAATTCTGTCGGACCCTCCTCAACAGCATACCGGCTCGTCATGTTGAACCTTGAAATGACGAGAGTAAATGCCTTTGATGTTGCTACGAGGATCAGGCAGCACAGGAGCGGTCGCTGGCCATTTGTCATGGCCATGACGTCGGAGCAAAACGCCTGGGAGAAGTGTGCGCAGTCCGGGATTAACGGCCTCCTCAAGAAGCCGGTTGTCCTGCAGGAGGTAAAAGAAGAGCTAATGCGAATTCTTCAGAGCACATGATGTTTGCAGGCTGTTTTCAGGAGCTCTCAAATGGTGAGAGCTGCAATTGCTGTGGCTGACAAACAGCACAACCTCGCCATCCAGCATTGCCGAAGGGAGTCGTCAGGAAATCTTTGCTTGAAAAGGCTGTGCCGATGGCGAAAACGCATTGGCTGTTGAGGGTTTTTCGTGTGTTGGGAGTCCTGCAGTTTTGCTGGGGACCTCCATCTTGCTCTTCAGCGAGTAGGTTTAGTGGCAATGCCATATACCAGTAAGATAAGATGGGGAGTAAGTACACCTAAAGAAAGGGTGTCTGATGCTTCGATTTGTCATAGAAATCTAGGCGACATGTAATGATCAGCACCGGTAATAAGATGGTTTCGCTGTGCCGGACAGTTAGAAATGCAAGTTCTCTATCTTGATTGGCTGCAAGGAGTTTTTTTTTTTTTTTTTTTTTGGGGGGGGGGGGGTGTATTTTTTTAATATGAAAAGGAAAAGCAGAGAAATTAATCCATGATTTAGGATAACCCAATGGGGAATGCCAATGTGGTACCACTGTCAGTCGCCCATGCTGATGAAAGAACTGATCTCAGCTATGTGTGCTGTATTGTTGGTATGAAATGTAACCAAAGGCTTTGTGTTCAGTTTATCAAAAAAAAAAAAAGGCTTTGTGTTCAGACCTCCTTCACTGTCATGTGTTCCTTCTCTGTCCCTTACTCTAACCAGGATCAGAGTTAGGATTAATTAGCAGTGGGTAGGTGCTTGATTCAGGATGGGACATGGTTGACTTGAGCAGTGGACAATGATCTCGAGTTAAGAAGTGGGAGGAGGTGGTCACGTGGGTGGTTGATGAGGATCGAGGCGATAAAGAGGGAGATTTAGCTAGGCAAGCACGAGGGCCGCACAATCCCAACCATTCCTGATCATTCAGATATGCTTCTTTTCTTTCCACGTGATCTGCAAACCAAATTAAATTATCCAGTTCTTTAAGAATAAATTAGCCAGTTATTATTAGCAAGCTACAAGGATCTTTGGAAGATAAATCAGCCTATGTTCCTTCGGATACGCCATTCTGCCTTCTATGTGTTATTTGTGGGCCTGCTGTGCTATTTGTGGCCCATCCAAACTATTTGGGCTTCTGTGTTATTTATGGCCCGTCCAAACTATTTGCATGGGCCCGCTGAGAAATGATCCAGCAGTCTCTACGTCTTTCTTCTTAGAAAATCCTCTTCCTTTATAAGTTGCTAATTCTCGTTCTCTCTCTTCCCTTCACTTGACAAATTTTATGCGGTAGGGATTGGCTAGCCGTTTTATTCTTTGTGTTCATACCAGCGCACCGAGCTATCCCTTCTAAGATTATTTCGGCATTCTCCCAAAAAAAAATCTTGGTAGGATTGATGTCAATGGATTGGTTTGATCAGAAACTTGAGATAAGGGGGCATGTATCGAAAAAAAACCTTGGTCCTTGATTTATTCATAAGCTAGTGGGACCTTTTTCCTTGTGGTGGAAGTTTTGTTTGAGCCGAGAGCTGGTTCTATCTTCGAAGTTGAAGGTTGTGGTTGTCCTTGAAGCGCAGCAAGATCGAGCTAGGTCAACGAAAATAGATTTGAGAAGAAAAGTGGAAAAGCTAGTTTTTGTGTTTGAGTTTTATCTTTGACCATAAAAAAGACACGCCTCTCAGAAAGTGTATAAAATGCTTAGTTTGTGTTTATTAGTGAACGCATTAACCACACACATGCAACAAGTTCACGATTCTGACCGAAGTATTGCAACATGGTCTCCATGCTACTTGTAGTAAGAGGTGTTGGGCCATTACGTGGAGTCATAAGGTACATAATATTTCAATGGTTGTAAGTCTTTAGTCTATAATATAATAAAAATGATGTTTTTTTTAAAAAAATTGAGAGACACTTTACAACCCTCATCTCTCATTCACTCCTCTCAATTTCCTTCGGCAAATAACACTGTCAATTACTTTCCTTATTTTTTTTTGTTACTTTTTAAATATTGGATTACATGTTTTGATTTGAATGTTTATGTTCAAATATACATTAGGTCAAAAGAATGATAACCACATCAACCTAAAAAAGGAAAACAAAATTTAAAAAAACACAGGCTACGAAAACCTAACCCCTACGGACAGGCTGTTTGTTTTCTGGGAGGAATTTAGGAGAAAGAAACTTGAATTTAGAAGGATGTGAAGTAAAATCTTGTTTATTTGGATAAGTGGGGAAGGAATGACAAATTTGTGTATCTACTAGTGGATTTAAATTTCCTAGGCGGCTCTAGGTATTTCACTCGGAGCATCTTCCTCTTCCTATTCAATGTCGTTTCAAAAAAATGTTGAATTTGATGTCCAATGCTCAATGCCAACTCATCATATAGGTGGGTCCTAAGCAATCCAAGGAGGCTTTGAGGCATGTTAACATGGTGTCGTTCCTCATTAAAAAAAAGACTCATTTTAGTGTGTGATGCATCCTTCCCTAAGCCCCTATTTCCTCTTCCTGGTCATTATCGGGGCTTGGAGAGCTACCGTTAGCCCTTGAAAACTTATTGGAGCAAACCATTGTGAGGTAGATGAAGGGAAACAGTGAGATGAATGAAGGGGAGATACAACTAGAAAAGAAAGCAGCGATGGCAATGACTTTCATCAAGTCGGAAGGAGGAAGGACCGGAAGAAGGAATAATAAAAGGAAAGAAAATGAGCTAGTGTGTCCAATCTTGCTTGGGTCAATATGGGCCACGCGTATGTGAAAGAGCATACTTTAGGATTCTTCCATGATCGCCAGAGATGAGTGCTTGAGATGGAAAAAGTGATGCAATGGCGGCCGAAGGTAACAATAGGGCGGAGGGCAAGGTTTAAAGCATGAGTCCCGTCTTACTCACGGCCATACCACGATCCCCTGTCATGCATGAATTGTTCTCCCCAAAGTCGATCCTAATCCATCCCCTTGTTGGATTCCATACTTCCATCTCCTCGGTATCGTTAGCTTACTGTTCCTCCTGCTCTCTTCTCCCTCTCAACCATTAGCTATGTGTGCGGGCCACCTAGCACCTAGGCAAACGTTTGGTTAGCATCCATAGGAGAAGCTGTAAATAAAGTGGGTAGGGATAGAGTGTATGGTAAAAGAAAGGAATCTTTTATATATAGTGTAAAGTGTGAAGGAATTTTAGAGAGATGAATAGAGTGTGTAGTGAATAGTATTACAGAGTGTGTATATAGAGCTTCAGTTGTGGATGCCGTTAACGTGGGGGTGAACATCAGGCTTGGACAAGCCTAAAATCATCCTATGTCCTCCATCGACCTCATGTAGTCATGTGCAGGGCAGTGCCTCTGTGCTGATCTCCCTCATGGACCTCGCTTGGGCTGCATTTTGTTCTTCCTTCTCATGCCTCAAGGCAGCACTGCCCTAACGGTCGAATTTCATGCCAAATAAACAAATTTTAAGCTACAAAGAACCAATCAAGTAGGTTCAACCACTTCTCCAGAGAATTACTCTTGTGTGTTTGGAGCCTATATATACTTTATTATGTGTTGTTCATCCACACCAATCAAGAAGATATATACCCAAATCCCAGGTATCTACTAAAACCAGACATTCGTCTTTTTGGTTGAACTCACCAACCAATGCTCTCTCTAGCTTATTGAATTCAATCGTTTGCATCGGTTAATTTTAATCGTTCATCATATATATATATATAGTGGAGAAAATTAATGTAGTGAAACCAATTGTGGCAGTAGAATTAATCTTCTTCTTGTCGACGCCATAGCATTGCACACATCCTAATCATGTATATTGTTTTGGAAAATCACATAGTTGATTAGTTCTTAACTAGAACATTTGAAGTTAGAGGACTTTTCGTGCTATCTAACATAAACAAAATTGCAAACATATCTATAGACGATGAACATAGGGTACAATCGGTTTTCAAGTGTTATGCACATTGTATCTACATTTCTGAAGGGTCTAAATACGTGTTAGCTAGATGCACTAATTTGCACATCTGTTGATGATGGAAAATATATATGTGGACTAAATTTGAAAACAAATGGTGCAACACGCAATATTGAGCATGGGCGTATGAGCTCAACTTGAGAAGAAAAACATGCTAATACGTCCATTGATCACAACCGCAAAAACAAAGCAAAATTCGTATCCTTGCCAGAAAATCTTATTCACTATTGAGATTTCAAACCCGAATGAACTGTTAATTAATATATGATAATATACTGATATACATAGGAAAACTACTCGATCGATCGTGTACCATGCAAGAATGAATTCATGAACCTGCAGCACCACCAAGTCTCAGCTCCAGATCCAACTCCTCCTCGCCTTCGTCGTCGTCGTCGTCTCCACCACCATCCTTCCCGTAGTACTCTCGTGGGTCTCTGCCGCCGCCTTCTTCGCCACGGCCAGCGCCACCGCAGTCACGGCTGAACAGCCGCAGCTCTTGCGGCGCCCGTTCTTCCGCATGGAGCAAGCTCCCGCCGGCCGCCGTGGAAGCCTGACTGCCGCTGGCCGGACGACTAGTTTGGCCGTACCCCGTGGCCATGAACGCCACGAGCGTCTCGTAGCCGGCGCTTGCCGCCGCCATCGCCGGCGTCGTTCTCCCCCGGTCTTTCCGGTGGACGTTCATGTGCCCGCCGAGAGCCTGCGCCGTCGGGAACCCCCTCTTGCAGAAGGTGCAGTTGTACGGCTGCCTTGTCCCCTCGTCATCCTCGTCGTCGTCGTCGTCGCCGGGGCTCTTACGTTGCAGCTCCTTGCCGCCGCCGCCGCTCGCCGTTCTTCCACCGGCCTCGACGTCGACCTTCCTGCCTTGGCTTAGCTCCATGTGCAGTTGTGTAGATAGCCAGGCAGAGAGAAGAGGCAGCCTAGCTATAGCTAGGGTTTCGGCTATTTCATGGGGGATCTAGTTAGTCTCGTACGTGGTCTTGAGATGGAATTAATGGTGCAAGATTGATTAAAAACATACAGCTAGTGCAGGTACAAAAATATCCTAGCTGCCGTGAGCATAATGTCAGAGATTACTACTATCTGTGATGCCTACTTTAGTTTTGTTAATATGCTCCTTTTCGTCATTGCCGGCCGCAACAGTTGTTTTTTCTTTTGTTAATCAGTTGTTTCCATCGGAAGCCTGCAATTAACTTGTTCTAGTTAATTAAGGTGGCTACCAGTAGTAGTAGCTGCAGGCTGGTCATGATTAAAAATTTGTAAGCTTGTGCTTGGCACTGTCTATTTGTTTTCCTAGTCGACCTCGGGCCGTCTAAGCCTAACTATGGTGTTGATTGATTGTTTTTTGAAAAAAAGGCAGAAAAACTGTCTTGAATTAATTCAAAAAAAAAGTTACATGGTTAAAATTTAGGGGAGGTTTAGGCGCATTCCTCTAGATGCGCGCTACAAATAAGCTAACTATGGTATAGATTGATTGTTATTTCATAAGATCAATTTTCTGTTAACAAAATTACGGTATTATCATATGACTTGTTCAGTCTCGAGTAGCTGCCTAGCTACTCTGAAATGGCATAATGACTAGTTAACGGAGGATGCATGCATGTATGATCGATATTGTACTTTTGGGACGTACGTAGGTGAGAAGTTAGTTTGATAGATCTTGCAGCATGCAGAGAGGTTTTTATTCATTTTTCTCTCTCAGCCACAAGCACGGATAGAACAGGCCCAAATCGATCATTAGAAATGGGAGCTCAGCCCACAAAGAAATTATAAGGAATCCGTCTCCGGAGACGCCGGCCCATGGAAGAGGGTTGAAGATCACTTATTGGCTTGGACTGTTAATATCTTAATGGAAAAAAGGAGTAAATTGGTCCTCGACTACCAATTTGGTCCCTAAAGCACAAAATCGAGGCTTGATGAGTCCCTCAAATATTAAAACAAGGATTCCAACATTTGAGAAAGCCCCAACATTGGAGACGATGTGGTGGATTCCAACATTCCACTATGATTTGAAGAGAGCACCTGAATCATTTGCCGAACAAACTACAATGTGGTTGTGGATCCTTGAAAGCTGTCTTATAAGCTTGCAACGGTTGTGGAGAAGAGCTAATAGGAGCCTTCTGATGTCCTCTACCCAACCCTCGTCATCGTCCACAGCCGATGATCTCACTTGACTACATTTGGCAGAGGACAAAATGGGTGGTGCCAGGCCAACGTCGCTAGGTGAGGTGGTGGAAGCGCCAGAAAGGGTGGCATTAGTGGAGTTGACTGACTACCGATTGGCAACACTCCCTCTCGAAGACACCATGTGCCACCTCATAAGCGGTGTGGCAGAGTAATGATGGTGATCATTCTACTAAGTGGTTGGATTCTTGTAACCAAGTTGCGTGTAGACAAAGTTTGCAACCTCCTTGATGACCTCAGCATTAGAGACCCGAAGCAACTCACAAATCTCCTCAATCTTATGGAAGATGGCACCCTTGTCGGATGTCATGGTGCAACCCACCGACCGCATGCTCTTGACGCCCTTCTTGTCTTGGCCATGAACAACATCATGATTGGTTGGTGGAGCAATAGGGGTCACTGTGGGAGTGACATCTCCCACCTTCCTTTCTCGTCCTCCATCTCCACTCTACCTAAAGGCAAGGGCACGGGGAGTGTCCACCGCAAGGGAGTGGTGATGCCATAAATCATCGGTACTCAAGGGCGCAATTCATCTGCCTTTGTCAGCATTGATTATCTTTGCTCATCTATACAATGCAAGTGATAAGTTTTTTTTTTGAAGCAAATGACAAGAGTTTGTCAATTTATTCAAGTAGGAGAAAAGTATGCAGGAGTGCCTATTCTGCATTGGCACAACTCATTTGGAAGTCCCACACTGAAAACAAGTGCAAGTTCTTTGCGTGGACTCTTTTCCTAGGAAAAATCCACATGGTCAATGTCCCGACACTCAAAGGTTGCCCCCATCAACCTCTTTATGCCTTTACAACGGCACCCCAAAAGACTCACCCACTTATGTGACCATGTTCATATGCTCAAGCCATATGGACCACAAACGTCCAAACCCCCTGTGTGTTTAGCTGCATCACAGCTTTGGTCCAGCTCGATTTTCTATGACTTGGTGGCTCCACTCAATAACTGGTTCATCATCTATATTGTGTGGAATATTTGGAAAGAGCTCAATAGATGGGCCACAGAGCAATATAAATCATAAGATCTGTGCATCTATTCTCTTATACAACGTGCTAGCGTTGCAACCTCCACGCGACACGTGTCTGCCTGCTATAGTGCCGAGCGTTACAGCCGTCCGATCGCAAGCGATGTCGAGATCCAGCCGTCCATTCTCGATTTACATATAAAACGATTTTATTCGCAAAGAAAGGAGCAAGGCAGGATGATTGCTCGTTCGCTGGCACAATCTTTCGTGTCGCAGCCCACTGTTCGAATCCCAGCCGCCGGGCCCCTTTTTTTATTTTCGCTTTCCTCTCCTGTCTCCTCTTTTCTATAGGTTTCACTAACAAGTGCGTAGCTCAGATGGCAGACACCATGCTCGCGTAGCCCCAGGGGCTGGGTTCGAATCCCAGCCTCCTCCCTACTGCTCCATTTGTTTTATTTCTCCCCATTTCTTTTATCTCCTAATACTTTTTTAGAATGAGAAAAAATAATAGAAAAAATAGAAATGGATGAACAAATGGATCAACGTTATACGTTGTTTTTCTTTCGTAATATTTTTGTAGAATGCAAAAAATAATACAAAAATAGAAATGGATCAACATTTTTAGATTTGAAAAACAAAAAAAAAGAAAATGGATAAAAAAAAATATGGTAGGGAAGTTAGCTAAAAAATAATAGGAAAGTAGAAATGGATCAACAAATGGATCAATCATTATAAGATTTTAAAAAACAAAAAAATTAGAAGATGGATAAAAATTATGGTAAGGAAGTTAGCTAATCACTTCTTTCTTTTCGTTTTTAGATTTTTATGACGGAGCAAATACGTCATAATATTTCGTATGGATCCATAAAAGAATAAAAAAATATTGAGACTTTTTAATGATTCTATGTTTAGTTGAGAAACAAATTAAGAAATAACTCATTCTTTTCTTTCATTCTACCTTTTTATAGCCAATTAGAAAATTTATTTTAAAGCCAAACCTTTACAGATGAATTAGTATATAGAATGGATAAAAATTTGTGGTAGCGGAGTTAGCCAATCGCTTCATTCTTTTTATTTTTAGATTTTTAAGACGGAGAAAATGTGTCATGTTATTTCGTAAGGATCCATAAAAATATATTTCTTTATAAGAATTCTAGGTTTAGTTCAGAAACCAATTAAGAATTAACTCATTCTTTTATTTCGTTCTACTTTTTTATGACCAATTAGAAAATTTATTTTAAAACCAAACATTTACATATGAGTTAAAAAGATCATGCATTCTTTCCTTTCGTTCTAGCCTTTCGTGGCCAACTAAAGAAGATTTTTAAGACCAAAACTTTACAAAATAGAGTCGCGATTCCATGGTGGCGGTCATAGAAATATTTAGGCTCTTTTTCGCCTTTCTTAAGATGAGAAAAAAAGAAAATGGATAAAAAATTATGATTGGACAGTTAGCCAATCGTTTCTCTTCCATTTCAAAATTTTTACGAAGGAGCAAATGCGTCATAATATCTCGTAAGGATCCATAAATTTCTTTTAAAAAAAGAGTGCTCCTAAGAATTCTAGGTTTAGTTGAGAAATGAATTAAGAACTAACTCATTCTTTTCTTTCGTTCTACCTTTTCACAACCAATTAGAAAAAAACATTTAAAACCAAATCTTTGCATATGAATTAAGAAATAGCACATTCTTTCCTTTCCTTCTAGCCTTTTTTTGCCAACTAAAAAAAATTTAAGGCCAAGCCTTTGCAAAATAGAACCACAACTACATGGTAAGGGCCATTAAATAATTTAGTCCTTAAAATAAAAAAAAAGAACTTCAAAATATGCACCATTAGCCATAGTTTCATGACAAGGGCTTATAAAAAGATATAGTCGTTAACCATAGTTTCATGATAGGGGCACATTAAAAAAAATAGGCGACAGAGATAAATAAGTTTCAGTAAAAATGAATTAAGAATAATGGGAATGAAAGAATTTTTGTTGTAGGAGTCTTAAAAAATATTTAGTCATTTTGAAATTTAAAAAAGGTGTTAAAAACAAATTAATTTGAAATTTTATAAATTATAAAAAAACAAATTAACAAATGCTTTATTACATCACTTTATCTGTTGGCCTTTTACTGAATAATTTTAAAATTTTATCCTCTACGCGTTAATGGATTGTCGATTCGAACCTCATCAGAATAAAAATGTTAGTTATTCTTTAGACTAATTCTTTTTCGTCGGGGGCTGTCGAGCGGCCCGCCAGGGGCGCCTACATTTCTAGTATAGATACAACTACGACTCTAATCAATAAAAATGGGTGTCAACCAAAAATTGTGTACCGCGTAGAACAAAGCAGTTTCCGTATGATCATGGAGAAATTCTATCCTTTGGGAGCTACCGTGAGTCCGTGACAAATTTGGAAAGCACGATACTTTTTTTTTGAGTAAAGGATAGGAGAACTGCCATATATTAATCAAAAGTGGGGAGATTACAGGCGGGGAATGGGGACCCCCCCGGGGGATGAAAAAAACTATTTTCTAATTAATTACAAAATTGGCTCCTGCGGCCACCCAAAGCCGCAGCTCATCAATGAGTTGTTGGAGGAAGATGGTGCAGGGGCGGTCAGCACGCACGAAAGATCCTGTTGTTTCGCTCCAGCCACAAGTGCCAGATGGTCACGGCTAAGATTGAGAGTGTGCCTCGCGGGGGTCTGTCCTGGTGAATGTCGATGTTCCACCAAGCTTGGAAGCTAGAGGTCTGATTCCAGGTCAACGAGTCGAGGGAGGGGGAGTTTGTGAGTAGAGCCAGCCGAGACCAAACGTGGATGCTGAAGTCGTATTGGAGGAAGAGGTGCTCAGGGGTCTCCAGGTTGCGCATACAGAGCTGGCAGAAGTAAGCGTTTGGTCGGTGACGACGTTGCAGTGCGTCGGCCGTGAAGATACGTTGCCGCAGGAGTAACCAAAGGAAGAATTTACACTTTGAAGGCGCCCAAAGTTTCCAAGCGGCGTGAAGAGAGGGAGAGGGGCAGCGACCGGTGAACTGGAGCCGGTAGGCCGAACGGACGGAGAAAACACCGTTGCTAGTGAAGCGCCAGGCCCATTGGTCTAAGTCGCCTGCTTCTGGCACGAAGGGAGCCAAGCGTCGTAGCAAGGAGATGAGCTCTGGTATTAAAGGGGGGGTAAGCCCGCGGATGTCCGTTAGCCATGAGTTATTTGCCAGGGCCTCTTGCACTTAGCGGTTACGCCTGGAAGAGGCAAGGTAGAGTTGCGGCGCTATAGTCTTAGGGGCGAGTCCGTTCAACCAGGGGTCATCCCAAAAGGAGATCGAGGAGCCGTCCCGCAGAGCTACGGGAGTACCCATACAAAAGAGGTCAGAGCCTGGGCACGGGGGAGGAGCCAAGGAGTCTGCCCAGGAGAGAGCCGGGGAGGTCTTGCTTCACCAGAGCCATGATACTGTTGAAGATGATTAGGAACACAGGCGGCGACGGCGGAGAGTACAAGCGGCAAATCAAGACACCATTCCCAATTGTCGGCAATTACAACCTGTCAGTCTCTAAGAAGAAAAAATGGAGCATTTCGCATGTACAATTTACAGCAAAATCGTGATGCTGAACCAAACCAATCGGCGGCTGGGCATGCACTTTGTTGTGCTGGATGGATATCAATAGATAGTGTGTTAGAGGCGTTAGATCCTCCAGAGCTCGCCGCTCCGGTCGCCGGTGCCGGCGCTGGAGGAGCTTGCCCGGTCGGAGAAGGAGGTCGGCGTGGCGGCGCCGGCGCCGGCGTCGGCGCCGAGCATGTCCCTGTAGGCCTTCCTGATGGCCCAGAGCGCCTTGCAGCAGTCGCCCATGCTGGGCCTGTCGGGCCTGACGGGGCCCAGGCAGCGGAAGGCCAGCTCCAGCAGCGACTCGAGCGCCGTCGCCGTCGCCGGCGAGCGCGCGAGGTGCGGGTCCAGCACGTCGGCGGCGCGGCCCTCGATGAAGCTGCGCATGGCCCACCTGGTGGTGAGGCGCTCCTTCATCTCCCGCTTCGCCTCGATGGGGCGGCGCGCGGAGGCCAGCTCCACCAGCAGCACGCCGAAGGAGTAGACGTCGCTCCGGTCGGTGAGCTGGCACGTCTTCAGGTACTCCGGGTCCAGGTACCCCGCCGTGCCCTTCACCTGCGTCGACACGTGCGTGGCGGCGCCGACCTCGTCGCCGGCGACGCCGAGCCGCGCGAAGCCGAAGTCCGCCACCTTGGCGCGCAGCGACGGCGTGAGCAGGATGTTGGAGGACTTGATGTCCCGGTGGATGATGGGGTGGTCGGCGTACATGTGCAGGTACGTCACCGCGTGCGCCACGTCAATGGCGATCTCCAGCCGCGTCCCGAACTCCAAGAACCTCCCGTTGCACCCTGCCATGCCATCGCGCCGCCGTTGAACAAGAAGAAGAAGAAGAAGAAGAAGAAGAAGAAGAAGACGAAGACGATGGTGGTGGCGGTGGTGTTGATGCTTCTTACTGTCGAGGTGCTCGCGGAGGGTGCCGTTGGGGACGTACTCGACGACGACGACGCGCTCCTCGCCGCACTCGAGGTAGCCGTAGAAGCGGACGAGGCTCTGGTGTTCGATGCGCGCCATGATCTTGACCTCGCTGCGGAACTCGACGTCGACGTGGGGGTTGTGCATCCGCAGCTTGGCGCGCTTGACGGCGACGAGGGTGCCGTCGGGGAGGACGCCCTTGTACACGGCGCCGAAGCCGCCCTGCCCGATCTTGAGCGCCGGCGAGAAGTTGTTGGTGGCCCTCAGGATCTCCTCCATGCTGAACACCGAGCTCTGGAACTGCTGCTGCTGCCCCGCCGCCATTCCCAGGCGGCTCCTCCTCTGCCCGCCGCCGTACAGCCCTCGGTTCCCGGCGTGCCCGAACGCTGCAACGCCACGATCCATGAGCTAAAGCCATGATTCTCATGGACAGGAAGAGAGCAGAGAAGCAACGGTTTGCTAAGCTTTCTCATAATGTCACATGAACAACTTGTCGTGGGTGATAGCGATGGTTGAAGACAAATTGGCATCCCTAAATTTTCCACGAGCAATTCTGCTCCAAAAAAAAAATTCAGGGAAGCACGCAAGCAGCTGCTGCCGATGAACCAACCGCCCCAAGATCCATGCTTTGGAGGAATCCGCCAAGTTTGAGAGCGATTCCCCAAGCAAGCGTCAAATGAATTTGGATGAACAGCATAGATAACCGCGGTAGGTGGCAAATTTAAAGTTCATCGATCCTGAGGAACAAAATTGAGGAGCAGAGCAGAGAGCAGAGATCCAGAAGGGTTTGTTTGATTACAAGGTGGCTTCTTGATGGCGTCATCCGGCGGCTTGGTCTGCCTGGAGGTGGACGACGGCGCGGAGAGGGAGGAGAACCACACCCCGATGGACCTGAAGAGCGACTTCACCGACGCCGCCGACCTGCCGACGCCGCCGCCGCCGCCGCCGCGGGGAAGCTGCTGCGACCACGAGGGGCCGGGGCTCCCCGGCCACCGCTCCCTCTCCCGCTCCGGCGCGCGCCTCCCCGACGACGACGACGACGACGACGAGTTCCGGCGGTGGTCGCGTCCGGCCATGGCCAGCGGCGTGGGCGAGCGACCGCGCTGCTGCTGCTCTCTTATAGTCTTATACGAAGCGCGCGCGCGACCGTGTCCAAGGCCGGCCACCGGGTGCCTCTGCATGTGGGGCCGGGGCCCGCGTGGCAGTGTGATACAGGGCAGTGTTGACCTGGACCTGGCAAGCCATGGCTGGATCGTGGATGGATGGACCAGTTCATTCAGATCCTTGTCGCAGGTCGCAACGTCATGGGTCATGACTCGTGAGCTCCAGGGAAGAAGCACATGCAGGGGCCACATCAACTAGCACTAATCTTCTTGCAAACTCTGCCATGCCTAGCACTAAACTAATCTTCTTCAAAAATCTGACCTGACTTGTATCAAGTTCATGTTCATGTTCATGTTCATGTTCATGAGCTATTAGCTGCAGCTGCACCACTCCCCTAGCTCCGGAACCACCTTTAATTTTTTTAAAAAATTTTTTTGAGCAAAGGACAGGAGAGCTGTCATCTATTGATCAAAAGAAAGAAGTTTTACAGAGTGGGGGGAATTACCCCTCCCCCCAGGGGAGCAGAAGAGCAAGCTAAGCTTAATTACAGAGAAGCTAAATTTTGCACCAGCTGCCTCCCACAGGCGCAGCTCGTCAGCTAAGCTTAATTACAGGGAACCACCTTTAATTCGCATCGCAGATCGCACCATGCTTGTTTGTTTTTTCAGTTTCTTGTGGTTATGCAGCGTAGAGTACAATTACAATCAGTCATACACTGACCTGTTCAATGTTCAAGCTCACGCAACGACAGGCGTTGACAAAATGAGTTCTCTTCTATTCTACTGTATCTGCAATTTCACAGCCATATCGTCAGAGCTCGCTCTCATCTTGTCAAAGGAAAGCAACACCAGCTACAATACAATTCCAGCGGATCAAACTATGCGCACCTGGCACCTGCGTCGCATGTTTCACGGCCACAAATTATATGCTCGGCTGGACACACGCTGAACAGAGTTGGCATGATTGTAAAGCAATAGACTCCTTCAGAGTTCAGACAGCATGCACGAACCGATTCAAACAAAGAAAAGACGTCTTTGAGCTGCCGAATTTCAGAACAGAAGAAGGTTCCCCAGTGAACTGCCCCGAAGACTGCCCGAATGGGACCAATATATGCAGCTACGACCAAATTTTCCTGTCCCCAAATTCAGAAGCACAAACGATGAGAGCGAAGGGCAAAGGAAGAGAGGTAATTTCAATGTTTTGGTTTTGAACTGAATGGGCCAGCAGCGCATATGCGTAATTTTTTTTTTCTTGAGTGCATGCAACTTTTTAAACACAATTTTTGCCTGGGATGAGTATATGCCTTTCAAAACGTAGGTAAATTGTTAAGCTTGAAAGAACAGAGTCTTTATGTTCTTTTGAGCTTTGTTCAAAAAAATGTTCTTTTGAGCTGAGCTGATCGGCTGAACGGCTCAACGGTTGAAATGACTGAATTTCGAGAGCTTCTCAAGTTAGTCTCAAGATTCGGATCTATTTTATTTGATTTGTTTTTTAGAACATCAGGACCCATATTAGAAATAGCGAAAAAACGAAATAAAAAAAACCTAAAGCATATGTTTTTTCAAAACATAAATAAGTAAGTTGAAAAGATAATGTAACAATATGCGAAGTGGCATTTTAACGACGCCACCTCTAATAGATGGTATAAGCTCAGTTTTCCCCCCTCCTTACTGACTCACTGCCTGATAAGAACGGGATGGGGATATGTTTTTCTCCATGCGTGCGCATGCACCATTTTTAACACGGGCTTTTGCTCGGCCGGGAAGATGTGAAATTTCCTCCTCTCCGATCTTAACTCTTAAGGCCCCTTCTCTTGAATTTATATGGATCTGCGCGTGCATGCATGCATGAGCAACAGAATGCATGAGCTGCTCGTGTACGCGAGCATCACACTGATCAGTGATCACACTCACAGCAACAGCACGCAGACGGCGTGCGTGCGTGCGTGCATGGCATCGGGATCGGGATCGTCCTCCACCATCCGCCCCGATTAAGCCCGACTCCGCGCCAAGAACGGCGATCCGGCAACGCCGCCGCCGCCCCGCCATGGCCTACACCGACCCCCTCCTCTTCACCAGCCCCCGCATCGGCACCGCATCCCCGGACATGGTGTTGGTGGCAGCGGCGCACGACGACGAGGCCGGCGCGCTCGTCGCCGCCGCCGACGAGGGCCGGCCCGAGGACGCGCCGGCGGTGCGGTCGGCGCGCGACGCGTGGGCGGTGTTCGTCGCGGAGTCGCGGCGGCTGTGGGCGATCGGCGCGCCCATCGCCTTCAACATCGTGTGCATCTACGGCACCAACTCCACGACGCAGATCTTCGCCGGCCACCTCGGCAACCGCGACCTCTCCGCCGTCGCCGTCGGCCTCTCCGTCGTCTCCAACTTCTCCTTCGGCTTCCTCCTCGGGATGGGGAGCGCGCTGGAGACGCTGTGCGGGCAGGCGTTCGGCGCCGGGCAGGTGGCCATGCTGGGGGTCTACATGCAGCGCTCCTGGATCATCCTCACCGCCTCCGCCGTCCTGCTCTCGCCGCTCTACCTCTTCGCGGCGCCGCTGCTGCGGCTGCTGGGGCAGGAGGAGTCCATGGCGGCGGCGGCGGGGGGATTCACGGCGCGCATCCTCCCGCAGATGTTCGCGCTCGCCATCAACTTCCCCACGCAGAAGTTCTTGCAGGCGCAGAGCAAGGTGGCGGCGCTGGCCTGGATCGGCGCCGCCGCGCTGCTCGTGCACGTCGCCCTCCTGGCGCTCTTCGTGTCCGCGCTCGGGTGGGGCGTCGCCGGCGCCGCCGCCGCCTACGACGTGTCGGCGTGGCTCACCGCGCTGGCGCAGGTGGGCTACGTGGTGGGGTGGTGCAGGGACGGCGGCGGGTGGACGGGGCTGTCCCGCGCCGCCTTCCACGACCTCTGGGCCTTCGTCAAGCTCTCGCTCGCCTCCGCCGTCATGCTCTGCCTCGAGATCTGGTACATGATGGTCCTCGTCGTCCTCACCGGCCACCTCGACGACGCCGAGATCGCCGTCGACTCCATCTCCATATGGTCCGCGCTCAGCACCGTCCATATATATCACCATATATATGAAATGGAATTGCAATTTGCAATCCCTAAGGATTCATTAGTTTGTGACTATATGTATGTTTACCTGTGCATGCATATGCATACAGCATGAACCTGAACGGGTGGGAGGGGATGCTGTTCATAGGCCTCAACGCAGCCATCAGGCACGTACAAGAATGCAATCTGCGCATATAAATTACTGAAGGAGATTGATTCTTCTTGGTGAATTCATCGCGAGTAAGTAAGTATAGGAAACTCTCTCTGAACCTGAGGAATGAATGGATGAATCCGCATGCAGCGTGCGCGTGTCGAACGAGCTGGGGTCGGGGAGGCCGCGGGCGACGATGCAGGCGGTGGCGGTGGTGGTGGCGCAGTCGGTGGCGCTGGGGGTGGCGGCGATGGCGGCGGTGGCGGCGGCGCGGGACCGGTTCGCGGCCATCTTCACGGGCGACAGGCGCCTGCAGAAGGCGGTGGCCGGCATCGCGCACCTGCTCGCCGTGACGATGCTGCTGAACAGCGTGCAGCCCGTGATCTCCGGCGTGGCGGTGGGCGGGGGGTGGCAGGGCGCCGTGGCGTACATCAACCTCGGCTGCTACTACGCCCTGGGCCTCCCTCTGGGCTTCATCTTCGGCTACCTCCTCCGGTGGGGCGTGCAGGGCATCTGGGCGGGCATGCTCTGCGGCACCGCCATGCAGACGGCCATCCTCCTCTACATGCTCTGCAACACCGACTGGAAAGCCGAGGTACGTGCTCCAATTAAGCACTGGTAGTTAAGTAGCCAACGATTAACTGTACTGGTAGTTAAGTAGCCAAGGATTAACTGTACTGGTAGTTAAGCAGCATGATGCTCGCAGGCAGCTAAGCAAATTAATGTTGGATTTGATTGCAGGCATCACGAGCGCGGGAGAGAGTGAGGCTATGGGGCGGGCAGCACGAGAAGCTTCCCACCACAGATCTGCAGGAGGAGCAGCTACATCGCTAGTGTCGGACCACTCGGACGTCGTAGATTCAGCATGTTCAATCGTGTTTCTATCTCAGATATGGAGTGTCTTCTGGGTGATGGCAACATTGATTGTCTCGTGCATGCATGCACCTGTAAGTTCGATTAGCTAGGTTGAAGTCCGTCTGTTAGCTAGATGGGAGAAAAGCAAATTATTATTATTGCTACGTCGTGATCGTACTAGTTTAGACTTTAGCGCGTTTTTGGTTGTAAGTGGTGCAGATTTATGCTCAACTTGGTTGAACTGGTGCAGGTTTGATGTGTTTGGATGCCTGAAAATATTGTTCCAACCAGATCGAGATGATACAAATTAAATCCCTGTAGTGGCCAGGTCCAGTGGGGACGGTAGAATTGGCCGTTTTGAAAGCAGATGCGGGACACAGGTGTAACTTTCCTCGTGTTCTGTGGCACCTGCTTCTCTCCCACAACTCCCCCATCGTGTGGGCGGTGATGGCCGCAGGGAAACAGTGGGGGACAAGCTGAGGCTAGAGAAGTGGACAATGCCGAGCACAATGAAGATGTAGCCCAGGTAGACCGTGTTCCTCCAAAGTGTTCATTGGTGCTCGGCCAACGAACATGGGATTCTCGGCCGATGCTCGGCCGTCGGTGCGTCTACCAACACTATCCCGCCTCCCCACTTTTCCTGATAACTGCTCGTTCCTGGTTGAGGACATCGACATCATCGGGCACTGCATCGTTAAGGTTGTGCCTCCCAGGATGCCCAACAGGTTGCCAAAATCTGTGTATTCTTACCCAAGGATATCAGGTGGCATGTCAAGAAGGTTGTCGTGCCTTATGAATCAGACAAAGAGCTTCAGCCGTTCCAGTGGATTAGCGATGCCGTCTTCTCCTTCTCTGGCAGATTTTATCGGGTGAATTACAACACTGGTATTCTCTTCTACGATGTTCTTGAATATTTGGCCCAAGCGGCGACCTGCCTAACGTGTGAGCCGACTTGGTCACGGCGCATTCCAAAGACGACGGCGACCCCTCCATGGCAGCCCGGCTAGAGACGACGAAGACCAATCCGTGGCGGCGCGGGGCACATCAATGGAGATGAGGTTGGAGGGAAATGAGGGCCATGGCAGCGAAGAACAACATGCACACAAGGATCGAAGCAGATCCGAGGGCCACAAATGTGGAGCATGGGTAGGGTGTCGTATCCCAACTCTCTCTATATACATTGATACTAAAATACCCGTACGAGTATTATAGATTCACTGCTCCCACTTTTCTAACCGTCCAATGCAACTTCCAGACCGTTAAGATCCATCCAATTTCATCAAATTCGATTTATGTAATATGTAGTTTTGAAGTGATACATATATTGTATTAGAGTAAATGCATAGACATGCTGACCTACAGATAGTATATGAGAATCACGCGATATTTTTGTGATGTTCTTGCTATAATCTCCTCACGGGAATATTCTCGTGAGTATGAAACCTTCTGGATCTCTGGCCTTGTTTTTCACATAATTCTTGACTAGAGAAACTTCAATTAACAAACTGTTTGCACAATTGTGTTGTGTTATTTTTAGAACAAAACCATACTGGTCATGCCATATTATTTTTTTACTACTTTTGTACAATACTTTACTACATCATATATCATTACTTTTCTACAACATTTGACCGAATTATTTATTCATATATTGCATGTGTCTTGAAATGTAGACAAATTATGATCTATCACTAACAATTACGATATATTACTGGCCATGGCATTTAAGCAAATATATTTAAGAAATGAAAATAAAATAAAAAATTCGATTAATGTAATATGTAGATTTGAAGTGGTACATATATTGTAGTGGAGTAAGGGGCTGTTTGTTTCCTGCCACCGCACGCCACGCCGAGCCTGCGCCCGCGCCGCACTTGCGGCGAACAAATCGACCGCCGCACTTGAGGCGAGACGCGGCAGCAGAAATGAACTGCGTGACGCCTACGCAGCTGCGGCGTGCCGAAGGAGCGGCAGCTAACCAAACCAACGCCTACGCAGCTGCGGCATGCCGCAGGTGCGGCAAGGCGGAGTGCGGCTAGGAAACAAACAGACCCTAAATGCATAGACATGCTGATCTACAAATAGTATATGAGAATCACGCGATATTTTTGTGAGGTTCTTGCTATAATCTCCTCATGGGAACATTCTCGTGAGTATTAAACCTTCTGAATCTCTGACCTTGTTTTTCACATAACTCTTGACTAGAGAAGCTCCAATTAACAAACTGTTTGCACAATTGTGTTGTGTTATTTTTAGAACAAAACCATACTGGTCATGCCATATTATTTTTTTACTACTTTTTGTACAATACTTTACTACATCATACTCCCTCCGTTCCTTTTTATTCGACGCTTTTGACTTTTTTGACTTTTGGACACACCTTTCACCATTCGTCTTATGCAAAAAATTTATGTAAATATCATTTATTTTACCGTGATTTGTTTTATCAACAAAGGTACTTTAAACATGACTTATTTTTTTGCATGTTTGCAGTAAAATTTTGAATAAGACGAATGGTCAAAGTTGTGTCCAAAAGTCAAATAAAAAAACCAGAGGGGGTATATCATTACTTTTCTACAACATTTGACCGAGCTATTTATTCATATATTGCATGTATCTTGAAATGTAGACAAATTATGATCTATCACTAACAATTACGATATATTACTGGCCAGAGCATTTAAGTAAATATATTTAAGAAATGAAAATAAAATAAATAAAAAGAAACAAATTTACAAATCTTAAAAAGGAAGCAAATATGTTTAAGAAATGGAAAAGGAATAGAAATAATTACATTTCAGCTCTGAAATAAAAAAAAATCTCCATGGATCCACTGCCCTAGGCATTTACGTAATATTTAAGAAAAGAAAATAAGATAAATAAAAGGGGAATTATTTAGAGATGAAAAATAAATTAGATATATTTAAAATAAAAATAGAAGGAACAATTTTTAGAAAAAAATATTAAATTCCAGTTTGACCTGAAAAGAAAACTGTCAGAAGTGGGATTTATAACCCACGCACGCGGCCATTTTATTTTTATTTATTTCATTCTGAATACATAAGTATTTTGGGCCTCTGTTGGGTTTGGGTGGGCCGTGAAACAGCTCGGTGGAAACAAAAGCCCATTCCTCCCTCGACCACTAAAACCCTAGCAAACTCTCCAGCTTCCCCCATATATAGGGCCGAGCTCTCTAGTCTCTACCCCTCAAAAACCCTAACTAAACCCTTCACTTCTGCCGCCGCCACAAGCACGGCGACGCCATGAGGCCACCACGAGGCAAGCAACCCAAACCCTAGCTCTATGCCTCACCATCCTCTGCTCGGTTCCATTTTTCCTTACGATTTATCACTTCTTCACGCAGGACGCGGCGGGAGGGGAGGCAGAGGCGATGGCGGCGGCCGCGGCGGCGGCGGGAGGGGGTTCGGGAGAGGGGACGGTGGGGGGAGAGGAGGCAGCGGTGGGAGGGATGGCCGCGCGCCGAGGGGCGGCGGCCGTGGGGGAAGGGGAGGCAGGGGTGGCATGAAGGGCGGGAGCAAGGTGGTCGTCGTTCCGCACAAACACGACGGCGTCTTCATCGCCAAGGGCAAGGAGGACGCGCTCTGCACCAAGAACATGGTCTCCGGAGAGTCCGTCTACGGCGAGAAGCGCGTCTCCGTGCAGGTACGTGCCCATTTCTTGCTCCTGAGTCCTTTTGCTTTGTGCTGCTGTAGTCTCTGCTAGTGATTGATCCGACGTTTCAATAGTGGATCTGTTTGTTTAACTGTTGTCTCTGCTAGTGATTTCCCAGTCATTTCTGTATTGGTAAATGTGGGCTGGGTTAGCTTGTCAGATATGTGTGGCTTGTGCTAATCAGTTCTTAGTGCTAGTGTTCTGTGCTTGATGTGTCTGTTCAACTCTAGTGCTACCGGCTGCTATAGTGTGGAGTGTTTGATAGTCCTGTCCGTTTGTTGTCTGTGCTGTCTGTTTGGAATAATTGATTATTTGCTAAGTGCTAATATTTGTTTTAGCGGATTTCCCACTAAATTAGTACATATCAGGTTGTACATCTAACACAAATCAATTATTATGGTCTGCCGATTCATTGCGTTACTTGTACACTTCAAAGTATGTTCAATTATTGCATTACAAAACTGTATTGAATTCTGTTCTGTTATTAACAGAATGAGGATGGAACCAAGGTTGAGTACAGGGTGTGGAACCCCTTCAGATCTAAGCTGGCAGCTGCTGTGCTTGGTGGTGTTGACAATATCTGGATTGTAAGTCTGTTACTGTGCCGGAGTGTGTATTTACTTCTACTTAGAATTGTTTAAAAAACATGATACTGTGAATACTGGATGTAGTGTTCAGTAGCTTCCTCAGGTTTTATGATGAGACATTGTGTTTATGGTTTAGGCTCCTGGTACTCGTGTGCTATACCTTGGCGCTGCCTCAGGAACAACGGTGTCACATGTATCAGATATTGTTGGACCGGTGGGATTTTTTTTACTCTCAGCACTATAATTTTTTTCAGCTAAGCCCTCAATTTCTGAGAGATAGTGAGCGGTCTTAATAAGTATCATTTTGCAGAATGGCTTGGTGTATGCTGTTGAGTTCTCGCACAGGAGTGGCAGGGATCTTGTCAATATGGCCAAGAAGAGGACCAATGTGATTCCCATCATTGAGGATGCTAGGCACCCGGCAAAGTACCGTATGCTGGTTGGCATGGTTGATGTTATCTTCTCTGATGTTGCTCAGCCTGATCAGGTATGCCTATTTCACATAAACCTAAACTCTTTGCATAGTGCCAGCACTATGGTACTCACTATTCTATTTATGATTGATGATTAGTGTTTATCTTGTTGCTATACTTGTCATGATTTCTAGTAGCTGTAATGGGGCTTAGCAAATGATGAGCTTACTCGGATTCCCCTTCAGGACATCTAAATGGATGATGCAGATTTGAGTTTCTGATGCGTTTATGCCCAACGCTACTTCTTTTCTTTTCCTCTCTTTTCCTTGCTATTTGCCTTGAGACTTCTGTCATACTGATTTTGACTATTGGTTGGTCTTGAGTTCATCTTGTTGGAATGTTGGATGCCAGCTATTTGAGTTTCATTTCAACTTCTGCATTGAGTTCTCTTTGTGTCTTCCTTTGCATGTATTCTTTTTAGATTTGATGAACCAATTTTGCATTTCTTTTCACATTTGATGAACCAATTTTGTATCTCTTTTGATTCACTTTGGATGGTAGGAAGTGGTGGCCTTGTTTCAATAATCTTTTATACTTTTAATTATTTGTTATGATCTTGACTTGTTTTGATGTTTGAATGCATTTTCTTGTGTTCTGTGCAGTATTTGGTACATACAACTATTGTCCTCTAGTCAAGAGGAATTGCATGTGCATCTGGTACTTAGAAATCTATTGCAACTGTTGAAGTTGCATCTGCTAGCAGAATTTGAATAGTGACACAAATTTTCCTATGTTTCTATAATTTTTCTAGAAAAACCGCTTGCTTTAAGCAATTACATGTTCCTAGCTGTCTCATGGTCAACCTCAGTTAAACTGGTGGGTAAGTTTTGTAAAAATACATCTTAAAAGAATTAGTCCATTTATATATGTATGATGGAGGTTACAGGTGAGCGCGCATCCTCTGCCGTAATGGCAGAGTTCCGTTATGCCACTGACATGTGGGGCCAACATGGGCCCGCCACCACCCTCTGGGCCCACGTGCAGTGACTCAACGGCACTCTGCCATTAAGTATACAACGGCAGGTCAAATATGACTACTGAAACACTGTTTAGTATTGAATTTCCCGATTTGAACCTTGCATTAGATGGACCCTGTGCGATAAACATGAACTTCACTTTTAACCCCAAAGCTCCTATTTTATAAATGTTATATCGCTGGATGTTCTACCCTGCAGGCTAGGATCCTGGCCCTTAATGCTTCGTACTTCTTGAAGAATGGTGGTCATTTTGTCATTTCAATCAAGGTACTTATCAGTTTGAGCTAAGTAGTACCTGCTTCCATTATGAACTGTCCGAAAGCAGACACCTTATACAAATTTGAAGGTGAAGTTGACATTTGTCCAAATTTGTAGTTGGCATTGGTCTGACAGTTCGTTTCTTTTATTAGGCAAATTGTATAGATTCCACCATGCCTCCGGAGGCTGTGTTTGCCAGCGAAGTGGAGAAGCTGAAGGCTGATCAGTTCAAGCCCTCGGAGCAGGTGACCCTGGAGCCCTTTGAGCGTGACCACGCCTGCGTTGTTGGTGCCTATAGGATGCCTAGGAAAATAAAGGCTGCATCTTAAGAAGAAATGCTCTTTATGAAATGTAGTAGTGAGAAGAACATTTATCTCGGTTTTTAAGGGTTGTGTTTTGGCTGTGCGAGACTATACTTGTTTTTACAGCTAATCTTGTACTTTTGAGACCTAGTTTGGTTGAGCGATGCTTGAAATTTTAATGTTCAGTGTTGGCGTTATTGCATAAAAATATAACATAGCTGCGGTTGGTATTTTCCATGTCATCAAGAAAGAAATGTGTGCGCAAGCTACCCTCATCTCCAACAGTGTCATATCAGCTAGCTATAAGGTTATAAGGATTTCAACTCATTCTTTTGCTTATGTGGAGGAGAGAAAAAGGGTGTGCTAGCTACTAACTTTCAGCTACTATCTATTACATGTGGATCCATATTCAATGTTAGTCAATGTTATAGCTAGTCTATTACAGAAACTAAATATATGTTATCTATAGATGATGTGGCACTGTTTATAGCCAGCAGCTAGCTGCATCATTGGAGATGCTCTTAAGGCTGAAGCTGCAGGGCTTTCCCCACTTGTCCTCGCCTCCAGAATCGACTCTGATACCCCCCACCCTCCCCTCACTCGTCCTCCTGTTCTTGAAGGATTATCTCTCAACTACTTTTTGGTGATTATTGCATTGGGGTACTCATCTCTCCACTTTTAACTCCCAAGCTTGCTAGCTGTTTGGGATCATCTCTTCTTCTTCCCCCACCTCTTTCGTTCTTAAATACCGCCCTAATCTAGCCCTTCACCTGCATGCCATGTATGGATTACTTGATTACTAGCACGATCCAAGCTTGATATTTCACTGACACTGACACACTCACCGGCTTCCTCGTTGCTCTCCTGCGCCGCCTGACCCGTCTGTACTCTGACTCTGTAGGGCGTGTGTTCTTGTAATCTGATTAGTTCTTGATTATGTGCTTGTGTTGTTGAATGGTTCTTCGCCTGCTAAGTACGCTGCCTGCCTCCATCGCTGATCCGCTCGCCTGCGCTCGGGAGCTCCTGCCGGATCCCAGACCTACTCTCTGGTTCTCTATTCTCTCCTCCCCCCACACCACTTCCTCCCTCTCCAAATCTCGCCTTTTGCTTTGCTTTGGGTTTTGAGTTCGGATTCGATCCAAATTCGACCGAGTTCTTTTCCTTTTTCGAACAATTCTCCATGGTAAACGCTTCGAAAACATTGGTAATTATTTTCAACATTTTTTTGGTGTTTCCCCCCAATTTTGGGTTTCAAACCCTAAATCGTTCGTTGGATCCCCAGCGCTGGATCCGCCACTGCCTGTCTCGTTTTCTTGTAGGCTGTAAAGGTTTGTGTTTGTGACAAATCCATTTACCGGATGGTTCCTCCTCGCAGGGTGATCTGGTCTCTCTGGTGGTTCTGTTCATCGTTGAAGCAAGCTGACTGCATCATGCTGCTCTGGGTGTAAAAAAGTTTTGATCTTGGAGCTGTGATTCGATCCGTGCTGGGCTTAGTTGCCGTGCTCATTACGACTATATGCAGTGTGTGTGTGGGATGAGGCCCGGGCACAACAGTGTCGATACGGTGAACGCAGCTGCCGCTGCCATTATCACGGCTGACAGCCGCACACAGCCTTCAGCAGAGCCGGTTTGTGATCCAACGCCTTTCTGTGTGCTTATGTTTAATCTATGTTAGTGCCTCCTAGCATGATTATGCTATCACTTAAGCAAGCAGTTTTTTTTTCTAACAAATTTATTGAAACATATGGAATTCAGTAAGTGCAGCACTATTTGAGTTCTGCTAGCAGATACAACTTCCAACATTTGCCGTAGATTTCTAAGTACCTTTTTGTACAATTCCTCATGAGTTGGAGAGTATAAATGAGTTACACTATAGACATCAGTACTTCTTTGTATGTACCAAATACTACACATAACACAAGAAAAAGCAATCAAATATCAAAATAAGTTGTGAACATATCATAGTATTCCAATATAAGTTTTTCAAACATTTCTAACTAGAAGTAAACTCCGGCTCAGTAACATACTTACAATCCAGATGTTGTCAACACCAGCAGGCCGTTGAGATCGGAAGGGGTTCCCAATACTGCCTGCGACTTTGTTTCCATCCCCATTCTCCTGTTAACAGTGTTAGCCTAAACGGTAAACGCTAAACAGTCGGCCACTCTTCGTTTAGCGAATAGTCGGACTACACGGCCGATTAAACGGGCCAAAAAATGGATTAAACGGAATTATACGGATTAAACGGCCTACACGGTTGACTACAAAGTAGCGTTTAAACGGTGTGTAAACGGTCTAAACGGCCGTGTAGGCGAACAGTGCCTGTTAATGACATAAGAATTGAGCATACTTTTTTTATGAAATGATGGAACATATTTTGAAGTGTATAAGTAACACAATGGTTATATTTCTGTCAAGAAGGGTACGGAGGCAACAGAAAGGGTTTTATATCAATGTTTGCCCTTAGCATGTTCTGATTTTGCCTGGAGGTCCTCCCTAATCTCTTTCTGCACTACGTGATGTGCTTGCCTATCTTTGTTCGCTTTAACCTCCATCTTGAGATGGTCCAAGTTACACACGGCTAGAATAGCGCTTTTAGTTGATGCTGGCAATGTGGATTCGAGGCGGCATAAGCAGAACAAATCTGCTTAGAATCTTCCAAAATCTGATCTTTGCTCATGGTTTATAGCTTCATGGAGCTTGAGTCTTCACATCGGGCTCTTGCTCTTTATCAATAGCCGGGTCTTGGTCTGGAATCTGATGACCACTGTCCATCCGGCCTTGTCCAGCTGGAGCCTTATCTAAGAACTCTGAAGGATCAAAGCCTAGTGTGGCCATCAAATCATCGGATAGGATGAAGGCATTTTCGTCGAGTCCAAGGGTTGGAGCAGGCGGCTTACAGGTAGGAGCCAGAGAGGAAAGCTGAAGACCAAAGAAGTAGTGAGTTTATGGAAAGTTGATTGTAGAGAATCGACTTATTCAGAAATATACTGGAGCAATTGGTGATTGAGATGACTACGATGCTGTGGGTGAAGTGACAGAAGTGATGTTAACATTTGTCTGTTGAATAATTCAAGTTAGACAAGGAAAGATGGATATTGGTTGTTTTACTAACTTACATTGCTCCGAGTTAACTCGGTGCTATGTTCACGCACCCTGGGAGCCTTCAAAGATCGACGTGTTGAGCCAGAAGTTGCGCCGGACTTATTTGGGGCATCTTGGCCTACAAAATACATGATTGAGTTTAGAAATGGTAAAGTTCCGATTAAGAGAAGTCTGTCAAAATAAGTGACCTACTCTTTCGCTTTTTTCTTCCACCGCCTTAGGAGGCTGCGTACTCCTCAAAACTGAGCGGAGGGGTTGGTACGGGCTGATATCTTTTAGATGAGAACTTATTTTTTTTTCCTGGTGGATTTTCTAGGAGCCAAGGATGCCTCGTAGAATAGAAAGTGATCTAACTATATGTTTAAGAAAGCTACATGTTCTCGATCGGTTACTTTACCTATTCTTTTTTGTGAGCAATATAACTCTTTTCAGGTGATGTTTCACAATTGAACATATTTTGAAGTGCATAAGCAACAATAGATCGAACAAACCATGAAAATTGACATAAGTTTGAGGTGACACAGAAATTAAAACAAAACAATACACAAACTTAGCGAGGTTATGGAACCCACATGCCAATGAATAATGGAGCGACAACTCCTCAAATGTCCATTTTTAGATGAGAAAATAGTTAAATTATTATAAAAGACCAGTGTGTCATTGACTTATGTAGTAAAATAAACGACTGTCAGGGATGTTAATTTATAACTATTGGAGAAAATTGTAATTAGACAATCATATTTCAAAGCCGAAATCAACTTATAGTTAACAAAAATAACAAATGTCTGAATAACAATACTGTAATATTTACCTTTGGAATTCCGAGATAATTAGCAAGCTTATATTTGGCGAAGGGTATAACACGGGGATATATTGCATGTGTATATATGAGTTTTTCTCGGAGCAAACTAATCGATTTTGTTTTATTAATCTTTTAAACAGAACATTGGCAGCCGAGCCACACATAAAAGTTTGGGATCATCTATTTATCTATTCTTTCCCCTACCTCTTTCGCTTTGAGATAACACCCTAATCTAACCCTCCACCTGCATTCCATGTATGGAATACTTTTATCACTAGCACAATTCAAGCTCGGTACTTCACTGGCAGTAGCTAGCTTGCTCATTGTTCTACTGCGCGCCAGACCCCGTTTGGACTCTCTGACTATGTACGGCGTGTGTTGTTGTAACCAGATTAGTTCTCAATTATGTGCTTGTGTTGAATTATTCGTCTGTTACGAGTAAGTCTAGACTGTACATCGTGAGCACAACAGAAATGCCATGCCACGTGGCTGCCCGAATGAGAATTCCATTGCGCACTCTGCGTTTGGATTTCTGTCATGTTGTTTTCTCTCAAGACATATGGCTGATGCTATCATGTAGTTTCTGTGTTACAACCCATGAATTTGTTCACGGTGACTGGTGAGTGTATTAAAAAGAAATATAAGTAGTTTTGCTGCTAAAAGTTAAATATTCAGCTCAACCGCTAGCTCTGTAGCAGAAACTTACCATATTCTTGTAGCATATCACTGCCCAATATTGAGCCAATGTTTTCTTTTGTTTTAGTTTTTTTGCTAACGTTTTATGTACGCTACAAACATTGTGGGCATTGCATTCTGTAAGATAAAGCATTGTTATGTGGCCTTCTGCGGTTCGTTTTTGGACTTTGATGGAAGGAGGATGGAGCCTGATCAGACTGCTACTGAGCAGACTTGTCCCCATGGGAATGACTGGGAACTTGTGCAACTTACTGCATCGACATATGCGTCTGCACCTGGTCCAAGAAGTTCTGATCTTTGTGAGGAGGCTGAAGGTAAGGAATATGGCGCAAAAATGGATGACTCAGCTGCAGCACTACTGATGTCTGGCCATTTCTCCATCTCTGAGGTTGAGACGCTCCTCAAGAGTACTGATAGCAAAGAACGACTGAAGGAGCTTTGCAGCCAAGATGAAGTTTCTAATGAATGTCATGATGAACAATACCAAGAAACCTGCAACCATAAAGCAAAAGATGATACTCACAGCATAGGGAAAAGCCTTTCCCTGGTTGGCATGGATTTTGATGAGAGCAAGGTTTTACACGGTTTGAATTTAGCTGGTGAAGAACCAGCTGGGTTCTTATCATCTGGTCACGGTGCAATTGATGCTGAAAAAGAGTTAAGCTGTTCAGCCACCAGGAGCAAAAACGAGAAGAAACCTGAGGAGCCAACTTTACAAAATATGAGTATTGTTACTGGTTCATCCAAGGATTCTGCATCTGGGGAACAAAACAAACTTGATGTGTGGTGGAGGAAGCAATTTTTGTCATTTTACAAGAATGCAAAAGAAAGTAACAAGTTCTGGCCTATTTTTGTGGCCACTACTGCATTGGTGGGGATGGCATATTTTGGACGATGCTGGCAAAAGGGCAGGTTGCGGGCCCGTTTGGTTGATGTTCTGAGTTTGCCAACAAGTGCTACATTTCGCCACATCTTAAGTTTTGCAAGAAAAGGTGGTAATATTAGGCAAAATGTGGCAAAGTTATCTTCCAACCAAACAAACCCTGCATCTTCAGCAGGCCAAATTGCAAGCTTCCAGTAGCAAGGAGGTAATTGACAAACACATTTTCTTTCAAATAAATTGTCCTTTTGTGGGTTTGATGCCTCATAGGTGCCCAACTGCCCATGATGGTCAAAAGTTGATATTAAATCATTCCATGATCATGGAAAGACTTTTTCTCTTGCTCACTTTCTTGTGCCCCCGTAGCTACATCTCATTAGTCCAATTGTAAACGGGAATACCTGTTTATTACGTTGGTCTAATGTAATTTTTTTTTTTTGCAAAAAATGTAGTTTTTGTTTTAGGAGGACTGGTTTCTATTTCAGGCCTCTGTGGGTTTTATATGTCGTTTTGTGGGCCCTGCCTGCTTGGAGTTGCTAGAAACTTGATGTTCCTCTATCGGCCTTTTTGGGTATATCATTATGCTGTTGTTGGCTGCATCCTAGGAGTGAAACTTTTGTTAATAGGTAGAGAAAATATTTTCATTACCATTGCTTTCAGTTAATTGTTTTATTATGCTATGCAATTCTTTTATTACTGATGACTGATGAGTACTCTGAAGTGGTACGTAAGAGAAGAAACACGATTTAAAGTAGCACCTTTCTGGGTTTTACCAATTGCTCATCCAAAGGTGCTATGATTTTCAAGAATTTTTATTTTCAGAGTTTTCTGGGTTGGTGTTTGTCGCAGTAGTCACGCCATACTTGTATTTTGCACTTGCAGGTTGCATCTGGTACCTGAGTTCTGATCAACTTTAAACTTCTGTCTGCTTTTCACAAAATCAATCATGTGGTTGGACCGTTAAACCGTATTGTGGGCATTCTTGTTTGCCAGCAATCACCCTTGCCCGGTGGTCCATGGACATTCGATTGAGCTGAATGTATTTGCATCCATATCGGAGCTACATCCTCAGTCTATGAATTGTATGCTAACACGTGTCCACTTGAGACATGGGCTGAAAATCAAGGCAGCAATGGGGCATGGTCTACCCAATACTGCAAAGCTTGTGGTTGTGGATGTTTAAGGGTTGTACAATTGATTTCAAACTCCCTTTGGGTATGTAAATACGAGTTCAGTGTGATGTTTTTCCTCCAAGGTCTCCCAGCAATGCTGCAATCAACTAATGTACCTACCAAAGACTCATCGCTACAGTTGTTTATAAGCCTGTTTCGGGTTGCTACAGGGAACATGCTTTGGTGGTCCACGTTGATGAATTGATTGATGATTCCAGTCTCTGTGATCTTCTTAAGATATCAGTTATGTTGATTGTTGGCCTCTCATTTAGTTTTTTGCCTCAACAGTAATCTGATTGGTTAGTTCTGTAGATATCTTGATAGCTTAGATCATAGGCTTTGTTGATAGCGAATCATAGTAGTGAAACTGGCTGTCTGCAGTGCAGGACATCTTAGAGGTGGTGAGGCCTAGAGCTCAACGAATAATTAGTGTTGCAGAAAACGAATAATCTTAGAGGTGGATCTTGCTCCCTCTGGCAACAAGGATGAAATCCACTGGGTGGCTTCCTCTCACCAGTCTTACACAGCCCGCTCTGCATACAGACTTCGATTCCTTGGAAGCACACGTTGGGACTTCCACAAGCTCATCTAGAAGGCCGACATAGAAAATAAGTGTCACTTCTTTGCCTGGTCTCTTGCCCATGGCAAAATCAACACAGCGGAGGTGTTTGCCAAAAAGGGTTGCCCTCACAACCCCATTTGCTGCCTTTATCAGGCCGACTTCGAAATGACAAGCCACCTAACCTCGTCGTGTTCCTTATCAAACAACATTTGGCTTCAGGTGTTAGCGCCCCACTTCGCCCTTATTCGCCCTCCAGAAGGAAACCTCACTGTTTGGTGGCTAGAAAATCATCAAGGGCTCAGCTCCTCGGATCGCAAGGTCTTTGGTGGATTGGTGATCACAACCATTTGGAACATTTGGAAGGAGAGCAATCGCCGTATTTTTAATGGGGAGTTTCTCCCTATTTTTGTGGTAGTCTCCCTCATTAGGGAGGAAATTCGTTGTTGGGGTCTTTCGACCCGCTTTGTAGGCATGGAGTAGTCCTGCTTGAGTCGGCCTCCTGTAAATATTTATCTTCTTCTTAATGAAATGGCAGAGCGCCTGCCCTTTTTCGATAAAAAAAACTTTGTTCCTCGTTGGTTTGTCCAGCCAGGCCTAGTACCTATAAACTCCTTTCTAGAAGGTTCTAGAATGCTTGCTAGTGTGTTTGCAATGCAGGTGTCGTGGTGTTGACCATGATTTGTGAACATCAAACACAAGGCAACATGCTGATCGCTGTATGAAACCCACTAGTCAGTAGTCACCATGCATGGAGCAGCACATACATGACATGCTCTGAAACTAAAAAACTGTGTGTTGACTGCCCATTGGCTGGCAGATGTGTAGATCAAAGAAAATTTTGCTGATGAAGACGATTAGAACAATCATGTTCCTACCCTAATTCCTAATCCAACACACGCGCTTTGAAATGATATACTGTACAGAATGCTCTGCAGGCTGATTCGGCCGTTTTAGCCTGCAGCCCAGGAGAGTTGGAGAAAAAAAGAGAGGGATAGCCAGCCAAATGATGCTGTCTCGCAGAGGCATTATTTTATTAAGGAAGTGGTTGCTGATTGATTAGGTGCCAATGGCACGCTAGGAAGGTTAAGAGGACGCCAAAAAACAGAGTTAGAGGTAGCACCAGCACATGTGGATGCTGATGGGGACTACCAACCAACCAAACCAACCTTCAAAGGAAAAAGAACCCCCACAAGGTCTCGTCCTAATCATTGTTTGTGTCCATTATCTTTCAATTATCACTCCCTTGTACAATTGCAACTAGTTTTTTTTTTTAAAAAAAAAAATAGTAATTGATAGTGAACTAGAACTGGTTGCAACGCAGGGTTACAAACCCATAATAATTAATTTTAGCTTAAACAACCTATAAAGACTGTAAGTTGAACATCGGTGAAAGCGTCTTATTGGTCCCTTTTAAATCCTGAAGCTGCTAGCTATTGGAAATGCGTGTGCTACTTTTAAAAGATCTTTTGAGTTCACATTTTTTAGCGAATAATTTCGGCTAACTACGCTACACTCCCCAAAACAAAGTCAACAAACTAACAAAGTCAACATACCACTTCTTTGAATCAGTACATCATTCACCCAGTGAACAATTTTGTAAGGACGAGAGAGTCAGAGATGAAATAAGCAGGCTCATGGGTTCGTCAAAGAAATATGTCAACGGAAGCAAGTCAAAACTGCGGTTCTTGAGACCAGCCATTGGAACAGCTTGCTTTGGAACCTAGCTGATCAAACGTACTAAAGCAATCCATATAAATCCATATGTGATATGTGTTATAGAGAGAACGAAAGAAAGAAACAAAAAAAAAAACGGAAAACGAAACCATCGGGAAGGGCAGGACAGCCGTTGTTAATTGTCATTAACACAAAACGGTATACGATGGACGACAAATACTAGGGCTAGGTTACATGGAAACAAAGAGCAGGACTGCGAGAGGCTGGGAAATATGGAAGCAACGAGTTTTTTTGTTTTTTGTTTTTTTTTTCTCTGAACATGCCCATCGACGGACTTTTTCCTGCAAATATGAACATCCATGTGAAAAATGGTTCCCAGTCCAACCCTACTTCGTAGTTTCCACCGTTTTTTCATGGCTTTTTTTTTACGTATTAGTAACACGTAGATAAAAAATGTAGGGATAAAAAAGAACAAACTGGAATATGAAAGCAACTAACCGCAACAGCGCCCCTGGCGCGCCCAAAACGTCGCGTCGCGCGCGGGAGGTGCGAGCCCGCGGGGCACGCACGCACGCTGGAACCTCGCGACGCGCGCAAAAAATAGCAAGAAAACGAAGCGAAGCAAGGAATCGAACTGCAGGCGGCTGGTTGAGAGCTGGCTCAGCTAGCCAGCTGGCCAAGCCGCCCGCGCTGCCGAGAGAAGGACGAAAAAATCGTTTTATAGATAAACAAACGAATGGACGGCTGGATCTCTTGACGCACGCTATCGGACGGCTGCAGTGACGGGGCGACGTGGGCTTCGCGAGGCAGGGAGGCACCACGTGGCGAGGTGGACGGGGGAACTCAGGTTTGTATATATTATTATTGATATTGATGCAGTGCAAAACAGTGGATCTGAAAACCATATGAATCTAAGAGAATATAGTGTTTGTTTTTTTTTTTAAAAATCGTTTGTAAGCTAGAGGAGAAAGATATAGTGTTTGTCTAATCATTCACTTTGGCTTGAAGTAATTATAAGTTTAGATAAAAATTCTATAAAGAAAAACAGGCACCCACATACCCTTTACATGTCACGTCACGGATAGACCTGACTATACAGGACTTTGTAGGAATAACCAAAATCAGGCGTCCCAAAATTGTTCATGGCTGGACCGACCTGGTTTCATTCCACATAACAAGCTCGGTTTGCAGCGGTTAACTTGGCTTTGCTACCTTTAGAGCATGAGGAGGAGCCTCCCTGTCCCTGGCCGGCATCAGCAAGGCACGACTGCGCAGGAGATTTTTTTTGAAATGGCAAGACTATGCAGGGCGCTGGAGCAGGGGAGCAACCGCATTAGGGCGTTGATGCAGGGGGCTTTAGCTCCCCTGCTAGGGATGCTCTTATAATCTATAACTATAACACATTTAGATTTTATTAGATTTTCTTGACCTGGAATTTTTTTTTTTAGAAAAATAGGTTTGCACGTGTGTGTGTAATGATGAGAGTGGTGTCACTGACCCGGTTCCCTGCTTGTCCCTAAACCGTTCCTACGCGAAGAGCCAAGACTCGGCACTCGGCGAGCAAAATTTCCCCAACGCTGCCTGCCTTGCCTCCCCTCCCCATCGCCGATCCGCTCGCCGGCGCTCGGGAGCTCCTGCCGGATCCCAGACGTACTCTCTGGTTCTCTCCTCACCTCATCCCACTTCCTCCCTCCCCTTTTGCTTTGCTTTTTGGGTTTTGAGTTCGGATTCGATCCAAATTCGACCGAGTACTTTTCCTTTTTCGAACAATTCTCCATGGTAAACGCTTCGAAAACATTGGTAATTATGTTCAGCATTTTTTTTGGGGTGTTTTCCCCCCAATTTTGGGCTTGGAACCCTAAATCGCTCGTTAATACACGGGATCCCGGGCGCTGGATCCGCCACTGCCTGTCTCGTTCTCGTGTAGGCTGTAAAGATTTGTGTTTGTGACAAATTTATTTACCGGATGGTTCCTCCTCGCAGGGTGATTTGGTGTCTCTGGTGGTCCAGTTCATCGGTGAAGCAAGCTGACTGCATCATGCTTCTCTGGGTGTAAAAAAGTTTGGATCTTGGGGCTGTGATTCGATCCGTGCTGGGCTAGTTGCCGTGCTCATTACGGCTATATGCAGAGTGGGAGCGAGATGAGGCCCGGGCACAACAGTGTCGATACGGTGAACGCAGCTGCCGCTGCCATTGTCACGGCTGACAGCCGCACACAGCCTCCTGCAGAGCCGGTTTGTGATCCAACGCCTTTCTGTGTGATTTTCTTTAATCTATGTTAGTGCCTCCTAGCATGATTATGTTGTGTTGTTTGATGTAGTTGACTGCTTACTGTAACTATTCTGTCATCCTGGCAGTTTTTGATTGTTTAGTAGATGTGTTGCTCAGTTATGCTTATTCATATATTTGGCTGCCTCTTTGTGTGATTCCTTTGATTTGTGCTCGTACAGAGCTAGATTTCATACAAACACGGTGCCACTCGGTAGCTTTGGTCACATAATCACGTTTACCTGTGGTAGCCTTTTGATTTATTAGTAGCTGTACCGAGTTCATGATTTGTGCCTTTTGCATAAACAGTCCCTAGAATTTTTTAGAGTTAGGATGGAAAACAAATATCACTTAGAATTTTAATGTTTTAATTGGTATAAGTAATGTTTCAATTGGTATATTTATTTCTACATATATTTTATGGGAAAAGCACATTAAACGATATGTGACAATAAGTTTGTTTGCTTCTTGTTCACTTAGTTGACCATTTCATTTATGACATAGATTTTTCATATATGAGTAAGTCCTGTTAGTCAGCACTTCTATTTTAAATACATAAGATAGAAAACTTTCGGCGGTTAGGAACCGGACTCCCTAGGTGCCGAGCTTACTTTGTTGAAATGGGGATAAACAGGCCCCTTTCCTCACCGTACTAGGGCATTCATGGGATAGAGGGCTCGCGGTGACCTTGGCTCGGGCCTCTTACTGCGGGCATATAAACCCTATGTCCAACCTTCCATTAAAATGGGGATAAAGTTACAAGGATGAGCTACCCGAGCAACATGGGACTCGTGTGAGCAGTCAAGTGTGTTACAATGGGGTGTGTGTGTGTGGAGAGAGCCTGCCTAGGCCGAGAGAGAGTGAGGAAGAAAAAATGAGGTAGAAATTGAGATCACCCTTGGATCACTTCTAGATGGCTGAGGTGGCTTCCGAGACAAGGCTCGTACCCAGGGTGGTCTTGGTCCACGGTAGCCCATGTGCCCAAATGACGCAAGGCAGATGCCATTCAATGCCCGACAAAAATCAATTCTAGTTCTTGCTCTAATTTTTTAGGGAACTGCAATAAATATATTTTTTTCCCTTCAGAAAGTCCTATATACGATTATGGGTACTACATCTGACATGCATGAATGGTGTATTGGACTTTTCATGAAACCTATATGCCAGCACTGAAAATGTGGATGGAAATTGTTGTTGTAAATAATGTGAGATCAGAGAGCCTTGGAGAAAAGGAACAGTTGAAACAGTCAGTTTTAATTCCTCAGTGACTAGGTGGAAGAGAAATATTCTTTCTGAGCTGGCCATACGCCACTGGCCACCAGCTATTTTTTCTATTTTAATCCCTGACCTTAGCTACTTTTTAATACATGGCCTGCCCTGTAGGCATTCATCCCGGTACATTTATTAGTTCCATCTTGCAGTTTGTCTGTTACTGAAAAAATAAGGCAATGTGGTACACACTAATGATTGCTAGTTTGCTGCTCCTCATTTTTGGTTTTGACCACTTAAAATCCATGATCATTCATGGATTATGCATGGCGTAGAATATAGTTTCTTGTAAAATTGCATTTATTTTCACAATAGCAATCGTGGCTGTACTGATGGAGATCTCAGTGTTGGAGCAGTATTTTCACCATATGGGCTACCCAAAAGGAAAAATCTGTGGGTCTATTTGTTATGATTTTTCGTGAAGTATAGTGTTCCTGTTGTTTCTTACTCCACCCAACCGTGGATATTTCTGATGATTTTGATGACATGTACTGATGTACGGTTTCATTTCCTCTCGTTTCAAATTTAGATGCAGCTAAATACCAGGATGATTTTTATTGTCTCATCTTATCGATCATGCTAAGGTTAGATGATTAAATATAGAATTTGTATTTATGAGAAATGTTAACCCGTAATAACTTCGTATAGCATACATTATACGAAGTTATACGATGAGCCTCCATCTCTTGTTCTTTTCCCTCACACTGTTCGGCAAAGAGAATATACGGAGAGGGCTAAGGTAAAAAGACTAAAGACAGCGTAGAGCTGCACAGAATAAAATCGCCCGAAGCAATTTGATCTACAAGATTGAAAAAAAAACAGAGAGAGAGAGAGAGAGAGAGAGGCTAAAGCAAAGTGCCATGGCTCCATCATTGTGGCCACGCAAAAGCAGAGCAAAGCATGGCTGCGTGCTTGCTTGCTGAGCTGCTGTAGATCATACGGCAACGCACAGTTACACGAGCCTGTTGAAAAGAGGGGAAATATGCCGAGTGATGACTGATGATACGCGAGAAGCCGGCCGTGAATGATGATGATGTACACAGCGAGTCAAACACAGGCTAGGTAAGGTTATACTGATGCATTGCTGCTCCTGTGAACTGTCCCATGATTTTTATTTTTCGTGTGTGTGCAGGGAGCAGGGTACGTACAGAACTACATATGGTTGTTCGTTGACAAAATCTTGGGTCAGGTCGCCAGGTTAGGTATGAGGATTGAGGCGTCGTTGTGGGGGGAGGCTCGTGAGGAGGACTGTGTCCGTGGTCAAGGCGGTTTCTTGGGCGTCAAATTTATGGCGTCAAGTAAGTGTGCGTGGGAGTGGGACACCTTGTTTTACCAAAGTTGGGCCAGGCACAGCGCCAGCTTGAATTAAAGGGTGCGTCCAAGGCAAGGTGAAATTTTGTAGCATATCCCCACCCCCAAAACAAAAATAAATAAATAAAACTCTGGCGTTTCAGTTTCGAATGTTTTGAGAATTTTGTATTTTGAAAGCTACATGCCGGCATGAGCTTTTCGGGTGACTTCTTTTTGCTGAAGCCAGATTCCAACATGGTTCAAGACAGTAGATAGATGCATGAAAATCGTGATTACTACACTTATCGCTAGGGTTCTATAGAGAAAACTGCATGATTTAGGGTTTTGAATCTGAACCAAGTTTTAAAACTCAAATTAAAATACAAAATGAAAAAACCATTAAATTCCAAAGAATGTATTAACATGCTTGAAGTGTTTGAAATGTTTTTTAACACGAAAATATTCATGCAATTTTTGTCAAATCCTTTCCTCCTTCATTCAAGCAATTCCTCGAACACCTTGCGGACATTGTGCCGTAATTTTTAGACAAACCCTAGCGATTTTTGTTGACATGCCATGCCGAGCAAATTTGTTGCAAATCCTTGCATTTTTTAGTTGAAATTGCTAGATTCCCAACAAAGATCGACCGATTTACGAGCTAGCTATGGTGAGGTTTGACCCCCAAATTATAAACGGCTGATTTCTATTGTCAGTATTATTATCCTTGCATACACCATGAACAAGTTGAAATTCAAATATGTACAGATGTTTTGTGTGTGCTAGGCAATCTATTTGAAACTTGACTTTCATATTCGTTAAACTTGCCGAACTGTCAAGTTTCATCAGGTTTAATGCAAGTTTCATCAAGTTTCAACAGGTCTCATACAAGTTTCTTCAAGTTTCATCAGGTCAATTCAAGTTTCAACAGGTTTCATCCAAGTTTCATCAGGTTACATCGAAGTTTCATCCAAGTTTCATCAAATTTCATCAGCACACGACCAAGTTTCACTTGTATAGATGTAAGTTTCATCGTAATAACTTCGTATAGCATACATTATACGAAGTTATACGATATATACATTTTGTAACTTTCAATAAAATTTGGAGTGTATGTTTTTTTATTGTCATTTAGTATGTATTGACTAATTTTGGATAGATAATTGTTAAATATGTAGAAAGTAACCGCCCGTCACTAAATCAGTTTTTGTTAATAGAAGAAAATTAGAGAAATTTGCTAGGAATGCCATTAAAACGTTTGCAAATGGCGTCCAAGGAGGCAAGGACAGGCGGGCGGTTGCTCGTGAGATGATTATCGTCCACATCCCCACACTACGTACAGCCGCGTGATTCATGTACACGAAAGTTACTTACTTTCTTTGCCTTGCAACTTAAGAGAAACCTCTAATGTCAAAAACCTTTAGCTCCATCGGTCCCTTCGCTTCAGCGCATCCGATTTCCAACTGGACGATGCACATGCATATGATCCGTTTGTGCATATGACATTATGACGCATTTGGTGATGTTTGAGCCAGCAACGTCAGAGAATCTGAATTTTTCCCGGCTCAAACCACATGCACTGGCTCATACTTTTCGTATAACTTCGTATAATGTATGCTATACGAAGTTATTACGAATTTGAAAAAAGTTAAACTTTTTAAGTTTTGAGTAGCAATAAGTAAAATTATATGTATCATTTGTGTACAAAATTATCTGTATATTCGATGTGAAATTATTTTCATACAATGTTATTTTGTAGCGATCAACAATAGATAGTAAGAGAAATTTAACTGTCAAACGTATTTTTAAAGTCTTTCTCGAGTAAAAATACGTCCTATAAAAATAAATGAAGGGAGTAATAACCAGCCAAAAGTACATAATTTAACAGCTATAAATAAAAAAGAGAGCTTCTATCTAGCCATATATTGTCCATTAGTATTTCTGATAGTAAAATACTTTACACATATCCTGATTCGTGTGATTGACTTGTGTCGTCGATCGACCCGTTTCCACATTTGACTGTGCAAACCGCCATACTGTCAGCGCCACCATGTAGCTGTTAGAGCCTTCGATCTCATAAATTCATGGTACTGTGACAGGAAATAACAACTTGGAATCATATGTATGCTAATCACATCCCAAATGACTATTTCTGCCCTCTCTGTCGGCGCAACTTAGAACCCCTGAGCACTTGTTCCAGTAGTGCGACTTCAGCGCCTTCATTTGGAGACAGCTGGCTGGTCGCCTCCACCTGGACCTCCTCAACCTCGATTGATGGCAGAACTCTCCCAGTCTTGTGGCACTCTGTTAGTCATTTTGGCGACCTTCTAGGCTTTGTGGCTCGAACGCAACTCCCGTATTTTTCGCTCGATGGATAGGCCGCAACCTATTTTCCTCCAACACCTGCTGGATGACCTGCGGCTTTGGGCGGTCATTGGGGCCCATTTTGTAATTAACTAATTTTTGTACGCCCTCTGGAGGGGAGGGGCGAATATTCTCCCCAACTTGTAAAACTCTTCTATTTTGATCAATAGATGGTAGTTCTTCTGTCCTTTGCTAAAAAAAAAACTTTACATGTCTCGATTCTCTACTATTGTCCCAAACATCCTAAATAAGACGGAAACTTTTTTTTAAAAAAGAATGTTGTGAATATCCCAATTCGGCAGTAGTTTTTTTAATCGGATTTAGTAAATAGTAGTCACCTGTTTTTGTTTTTGAGCATTCAACTACTTTTTCTAGTTTGTCTATACTACTAGGGTCCCCCTCTGTCAGGTGGGGCCCGCTCGGCAGGGAGCATTCCGAAAGGAGTCTTTTGATCGAAGGCTCCCCCTGCCGCGAAGGACGGAAGCATTAAATGCGACATCACGCGCGGATAGACAGATTAAGAGATGATTACCGCCACAGTGACCTCTGCGGGTCTGATCAACTGTCACTGTGGCGCGGCGGAATTGACCGGCAGAGAGAGATTGCCATCATCAGGCTGGCCGCCCGCGTCAGGAGGAGCAGGCTGGGCCCCGCGCGCAGTTTCACCGGCGTGTCTGCGCGGGTCAGAGGCCACTTGCGAAGCACGCGAGGACGGCGCCATACGGCACAGTAGCAGCACGTTTTCGTCTCTCCTGTCCCGTCCCTTTTTTGTTTTGTCAGTGTACTGAGAGCACTGTTCTGCCTACCCCCTCGGTTCTCTCCGCCAGTTCAAAGGCTTGTATAAAAGGGACGGAGAGAGAAGGGAGAGGGGGTTCGAGAGGTTCCAGTTCGGAGCTTTCGAAGCGTTCTGTAATCGCATTACACACAACCACAACACGAGAAGAGCTAAGGCTCGGCAGGAGTAGGACTGTTACCCGCGAGGGGGTCCGAACCTGGGTAAACCCTGAGAGTTGCTCCTCGTCGTGCCCAATGCTCAAATCGAACCGAGCTCGAGCTGATCGGCTAGCAGGATAGAAAATCTGACCGGGGTGTGATCCGCAGTGGTTGAGCGGTGATCACGCCGTCAAATGTACGTGGTCGCCTTTAATCCCTCTATAGTTGTAAGCTCAAGACCCCTAGCATCGTGGCGTATGGGAGACCTCAAGTGCTACTTTTTCTAATTTTTTATGAATTTTTTAAGTAATTTATGTGACATGGACGACCATGTCAGCGCCACGCTAGCTCTAGGGATGTCACAAGGCAGTTTTGCACCAGGATGAACCCAATTAAAAAGATTAGGGACCCAAAACTGCAGTTTTATAGATTGGGGATCTGAATGAGAATCGGCTAATAGTTTAGGGACCGCCCGTGCATTTTACTCTAAACAAAATGAATGGCTTGGATTGGTCATTTTAGTGTTGGATTTTGTGCATTTTACTCTAAACAAAATGAATGGCTTGGATTGGTCATTTTAGTGTTGGATTTTGCAAACTTAATGGGCAGCTTTGCAAAGCACCATAGCACAACTTTTTTATATATTTGTCAATTTCCCAAAAAAAACTAGACTTTGATCTCTCCTTAAAGAGGATTGGAACGCTTATCCATTTTGTTGGACTTTAACAGTGGCGCTAGCACTACTACTTGTTTCAAACCAGATGTACTACCAATTTTGGAACCAGTAGTCACTACAGGAATCAAACTCAGTGTCGGCGGCCAAAACCGACGTCATTGGTCCAAAAAACCGACGTTATAGGCATATGTCGGCAGCTGGCCGACGACAAAGATCCGCCGACACTGCTTGGACGACACTGCTCACTTTTGTTGGCGGCCAACAAAATCCCGACGTCATATCTCCCGTCCTCCTCCCTGCTCCCCTGCCCCAAGCCCCTCCTCTTTCACGTCGGCCATCAGTATACCGACGATACAGATTCCCCCCCGCTTGGCCGACGACAAAGCCCTTCCCCCCCACTGCCGCCCACTTGGCTTTGCTTGGCTTGGCTTGGCCTTGGCCTTGGCTAGGCTTTCCTATAACGTCGGCATCCCTGCTGCCGCCGACAAATATCCTTCCCCCCCTACGCCTGTTGTCTTTCGCCGGACTAAACTCTTTTGGCGGGAACTGAAATTTAGAAATCCGGAAACGTGCTCTCGGCAGGGCAGATAGTGTCGTTGGCCCAATGATAGCCGACGTCACTGATATCCACATATTGTCGTCTGGGTTAGAGCCGACGATACAACTTGTACGGCCGCGGGCAAAACCCATTTGGCTGGAACAAAAATTCATAAATCCAATGTCCTGCCCCCGGCTGGGCAGGTAGTGTCGTCGGCCCTCTGATGGCCGACGTCACTGGTGACCTGATGCTGGTTTTGACGTCGGAAATGTGTGTGGCCGCCGACATAGACTGTCGTCGGGATTCTGGCCGCCGACATTGCTTTTGTCGGCCGTCGACACAGATATAATTTCCTGTAGTGAGTAGGTAATTGGGAGTGATAGCCATGGGTATCACTACCAGTTGGCTAAACCGACAGTGGTAGCACTAGAAATGGTTTAAAAATAGGTTGGATTTTTTCAAATTAGAAAAGCAAATAAGCATGAATAATCCCTGTAGAAGAGAACCATATTTGAAAGTGTCATTAGACCTGAGAAAAACAAAACTTGAACCTGGGACCTCTTAATTCCAGTCTCACCCACCCATTGTTGCGTTGTGATATAGCTAGTATATGCATTTCATTTAACCCATCCACCAATCGAGACATCACTACTACCAGTTTATGGCTCAAACTGATAGTGATGTCTAAATATTACTACCTGTTCATGGCTCAAACTGATAGTGATGGTGCCCGAGGCATCATTGCCGGTTTGTGACTCAAAAAAATATCACTATCAGTTAGTGGTTCAAACCGTCAACCATCACTACAGGCATATAAATAGTACCGGTAGAAATGTATCAGTGGTAAAATCTACTCCTCTGATACCATAGCTAACATACCTACACACTGCATGCTCAAGACACAAGACAAAAGTAGCGTACTCACATCCACACATACACCCACGTACGAGGCCACGACACCACACAGGTTTCGGAGCTCTAGGCTAGCTCATTTTCTCCCCCTCTTTCCTGCATGCTGCATTCATACTGTTACACAACACTGTGAACACAAGTGCACGACTGCACACCGAAGCACACCCGGCCACACCCACACCCATTGTCCATTGATACACGCAGCAAGCGTCACTCACGCGCCACTACCAATCGATCGATGCATGCATGCAAAGCTGGCGCGTTGAAATGCCGGCGCTGGGGTAGCTAAAGCAATATTGCATGCAGCTGCTCGCGATTATGGGATCAGTCGCCGCCGCCACCAACCTCCGTAGGGCGCCTCGCTAAATGCCCTCACGAGAAGTAAATACGACCTCGATCGTCGCAGATGCAGGCCAAGCAATGGCCGTCGGCGATCGAAGAGGACCCTATGATTGACGAACGCCGTCGCATGATCCACCTGTACGGCCATGCACATGCATGCATGTAATTTTGCTTGCCGCGCGTGCATTGATAATCCGCATGAACCATACCGACCGGGCCGATCCCTGTACCGATTTCTTTGATTCCGCTTCTCTCTGATCTTTCTTTCTCTCTCTAGATGTGAAGCCACTGCTGCTACACTTCTGTGATACACCTTTGGAATGCGCGCAAGATATCACTCCGCTATCGGGGGAAAAAAATGACTTTGCTCAAATGCAACCTGCGATTGAGCATATTGCAGCGATTTTGTTGTGCGGGCTCATCTAACTCCGAAAAAATTAACAATTTGCCACTCTCAACGTTGGTTCTCGTTAAGTATGCCACTCTGTGTGTATTACACGTGGGACCATCTATGTGTATGACAGTGTACCAGAGTGGCAAATCGTCAAATCCCCCTCTAACGACCTCCATGTCATCTTCTTCATCTCCTCAGCCACCACCGCAACCACTACTTTAGGGTTTAGTTTTGGAGTGGGTTCCTCGTGCCTTCTGAGATTGGAGAGACTAGAGAGCCAGTGATCCGATGGTGGGAGATTGTTATCGTGGGGACGATAAGCGGTGGTGGCGCTACCAAAGTCATGAGACTGGTTGAAAGTGAACAGGCAGTAATGGTGTACGGATCTGACACACCACGATCAGATTAGGGTGGACAAAGCTGAGTTGGTGGCGAGAGGACAGTGGACGGAGCGACGAGGGTGCCACCGGCCGTAGGTAGATGGCCTGACGCCCAGCGATTGCAGTAGTGGAGGTGCGTGGAGTAACTCAGAAGGAGGGGGGTGTCGCCGGAGAATAAAGAAAGGTGGAGGGATGGCACTGCCGGAAAGTGAGAAAGGGGTAGCGGCAGGAAGGAGGCAGCGCAAAGTGATTGAGTTTTTTTTTATCTAAATGTAGTCGCTTGGTGGATGTAGGGTAAAAGGAATATATGATATAAGACGCATCTGTTTTGAGATGCAAGATATCACTAATCCATTGGATAGAGTAAAATGAATATTGGTCCACAAAATTGGGACATGTGTGATGTTATCCTGCTGCAGCAGAGATGGATCGACGCTTGAGCTCTCGGTCGTGCAGCTGCGCCATCAGTAGCTAGCTACCGGTCCTAATTTCGAAGCACACTGTTGCCACGCGATTGCTCGCTCTCTTCCTGAATTCTGACTTATATGTCACCACTATATCGCTGCAAGCTTGGCTTGTCTGCTTGCCATGGGAGGCTTGTAGGCAATGATTGACACAAAACACAAACACCAGTCACCGTTCCAAAGCGTCGATCGTAGCCATCAAAGTTATCAGGAAAAAGCCGCGGTTTTGACTTGCATGTATATATATGTGAAAGGGAGAAATCGAGGCGCACTAGTGGCCAGTGGCCTCGATCTCTGACTGATTTGTTCCCGGGATTGTTTCATGCATATGCGTCGCTCGTTCAAAATTTGTACGAGCATGCATAAGAAGCACGACAAAATAATCAGTATTAATCTATGAGGATATACGTTGCGTTTTTTTTTTAAAATTACAACGGGTGGATGTTTAATAACTGAGATTTCGAACAAACTTATTTGTTCTTTTTTTATTCTTGTGGAGTAGGTGCTTTATTTTTTTAATAGTGAAAGAAACTTCGATCCTCTGCAACGACCGTGGATAAACACGACTATTAAAAATACTTATTAAAAAGTTAAAACGAAACAACAAATAATTGTTATGCATGCTAAGGCAAGCAATAAAAGGAAAATAAAAGACAAAGCTTTCGTAGTATAATAACTAGGCAACCCTAACATTTTAACCGTTATAATTATTGTTGTAATAAATGAATTATTCACCCTTTCCTATCACTTTAGACTTTTAAAAGAACTGGTTGGTGCATACAGCTTAATATGATATTAGAGTCCAAAGTTGCGAGCTCGAATCCTAACCGACACAATTAAATAAGTCGTTTACTTCTATTGTACATCCAAGGCTTGAGGTAGCCTCCATGTGAGGGGTAGTGTTGGAACGTGTGAAAGTTATACTCTTTTCCATTAGTTTAGACTTTTGGGTAAACTAGTCGGTGCATGCAGCTTAATAATTACGAGCATTCTCATATATAAGATGATTACCAACCTTGTGAGATTTGTCTGCAATTACATAAGAACAATCAATTCTAAAATCTTCTTACAACACCCAAAAAAATTTAGTGAGGAAGAGTGCAACATAGTTGAATCAATAGTGTTCAACAACAATGCCAACAAAGTGCAATAACTTAAAATAAAACTGCTCATTAAATCAATAAGATAGCGCCAGTAAGCTGAATATATAACGACACCCACGGGCGTCCACTGCGGTTCATGTGTTTGGGTCAATGCTTCTCCATTGTTATGCAATGAGAATTGGAGTGTACTAGGACGCGCGCATACATCGACGGTTAAAAAAGTTGAAACTTTTTTACATTATTAAAAAAAATGGGTCCGAGCTGAGGCCGCTGTTGCAGGCTGCAACGCGCACGCACCGATAGCTCGACCCGGCTTTTGCTCTGTGTTTGTGCATCTGTGCCATGCATGTCATGTCACAGCCTTTCGAAGACTATGCAGGAACCTCTGCAATTAGATCACAGTCTTCAAAAGCAAATCTACATGCTTGATGCAGGGCTAATTAATCATGTCAGTGAATAGCTAGGTTCATGCAACTCTGCGAGCCACTTGTGGTGGTGAAAGAAAGTTGGGAACTGTTCAGAGCATGCATGCATGATTTGCGTTCAGAAATCACTCCACGGTCCACACAAGCAGCAGTGGCTGGTTTCAAGAGGTCGCTGCGTGCCACTTCAGCTGTACCCAGTAATTAAGCTAGCACAGCAAATAATTGGAACAGGTATCAAGGGGGAGAATTAGGTAAATCATGTGCCATGCATTTAGCAGAGCTGATTAGTCTGCTTTGTTTCTTTTTCTTTCTTAGAACAAGACGTACCGACGAACGCATGAGGTGTAGCAGTTACTACTTGATCCACCAAACCTGAGGACGAACCATAACTCGTAGAGTTTTTTTTTTTCGTCGCCAACGTGGCTGTTCCAACGCTAGGTCACGAGCCCTTTAAATCGATTTGCTGGAAGGGAGTTAACACGAGAAGGTGTGGTAGCAAAGCCGAATGGCCCATCGAATGAATACTAGCTGTTGGCAGGCATTAGGGAAAGCTACAAACTGGTTCCGATCATGGCGCCGTTCAGAATTCTCACGGCAGATATTTTAAATCACGAATTTTAGTTTCGAGTTTGGACGAAATATATATAGATAGATTTAAATTGTTACGGTCGGAAAAGCTCGCGAGCATTTTTAAATGGGCAGCGACGCCTGGCGCTCGGTCCGGACCAGCCCAGGCCGTCGGATCCCTAGCACCAAGCCAATCCAACGCGTTGCATGCGCCCACGCCCGCGCGCGCACGTTCCAGGGCAGCGCCAGAGCTAGCTAGTCGTCTTTTGATTAAACTTCCGATTAACTTCTGATTTTTGTATAAAATTCATTTTTAAATACTAAATTCTTCAGATCAAATAGATTTATAGTTTTTTTTTTGTGTTTGAAACTGAAATGACTATTTTTTGGAAATGGTACTCAATTCATCTTGCCTAGCACACACAAACATCTGTACATATTCGAATTTCAACTTGTTCATGGTGTCCGCAAGGATAATAATACTGACAATAGAAATCAGCCGTTTATATTTTAGGGGGAGAAAATTACACTATTAGTCCCCAAACTTGTCCCACCTGCACAAATAAATCCGTAAGTACAGAAACCGTTTATTTAGATACCCAAACTTGCAAAACCGTTGCAATCAGGTCCATTGGCTGGTTTTTTATTCTGTTTTGGTGATGTGTACTGCCATGTCAGTGTCTACATGGCATTTTTTTCTTAGTTTTAATATGGTACCTACTTGTCATCTCTCTCCCTCTCTCACCTATAACCTCTCTACCTCTGTGTCATAGAAAGAAAAATGACATGTAGACGCTGACATGGCAGTATACATCACCAAAACAGTCTAAAAACCAATCTATGGACCTGATTGCAATGATTACGCAAGTTTTGGTACCTAAATAAGCGGTTTTGATACTTACGGATTTATGTGCACAGATGGGACAAGTTTAGAGACTAATGGTGCAATTTTTTCTTTTAGGGGTCAAACCTCATTGGCAATCTAGCAATTTCAACTAAAAAACGCAAGGATTTGCTTCAAATTTGCTCGGCATGGCATGTCAACAAAAATCGCTAGGGTTTGTCTAAAAATTACGGCACAATGTCCGCAAGGTGTTCGAGGAATTGCTTGAATGAAGGAGGAAAGGATTTGACAAAAATTGCATGAATATTTTTGTGTTAAAAAACATTTCAAACACTTCAAGCATGTTAATACATTCTTTGGAATTTAATGGTTCTTTTCATTTTGAATTTTAATTTGAGTTTTAAAATTTGGGTCAAATTCAAAACCCTAAATCATGCAGTTTTCTCTATAGAACCCTAGCGATAAGTGTAGTAATCACGATTTTCATGCATCTATCTACTGTCTTGAACCATGTTGGAATCTGGCTTCAGCAAAAAGAAGTCACCCGAAAAGCTCATGCCGGCATGTAGCTTTCAAAATACAAAATTCTCAAAACATTCGAAACTGAAACGCCAGAGTTTTATTTATTTATTTTTGTTTTGGGGGTGGGGATATGCTACAAAATTTCACCTTGCCTTGGACGCACCCTTTAATTCAAGCTGGCGCTGTGCCTGGCCCAACTTCGGTAAAACAAGTGTCCCACTCCCACGCACACTTACTTGACGCCATAAATTTGACGCCCAAGAAACCGCCTTGACCACGGACACAGTGTCACAGTCCTCACGAGCCTCCCCCCACAACGACGCCTCAATCCTCATACCTAACCTGGCGACCTGACCCAAGATTTTGTCAACGAACAACCATATGTAGTTCTGTACGTACCCTGCTCCCTGCACACACACGAAAAATAAAAATCATGGGACAGTTCACAGGAGCAGCAATGCATCAGTATAACCTTACCTAGCCTGTGTTTGACTCGCTGTGTACATCATCATCATTCACGGCCGGCTTCTCGCGTATCATCAGTCATCACTCGGCATATTTCCCCTCTTTTCAACAGGCTCGTGTAACTGTGCGTTGCCGTATGATCTACAGTAGCTCAGCAAGCAAGCACGCAGCCATGCTTTGCTCTGCTTTTGCGTGGCCACAATGATGGAGCCATGGCACTTTGCTTTAGCCTCTCTCTCTCTCTCTCTCTCTGTGTTTTTGTTTTTGTTTTTTCAATCTTCTTGATGAAATTGCTTCGGGCGATTTTATTCTGTGCTGATCTACGCTGTCTTTAGTCTTTTTACCTTAGCCCTCTCCGTATATTCTCTTTGCCGAACAGTGTGAGGGAAAAGAACAAGACATGGAGGCTCATACAGACTCTGATACTCATACGCGTGGACCTGCTACAGCTGAGTGCTCACATGCCGGATGGCTTTGCTTCGAGCTCGATCCATTCACGGCGTGTCTGGTTCGGTGCGCCTCGCGGGCTCGATCGCAAGCAACAACGTATGTTCTTGTCAAGGGCACAAATCTCTTCTTTTTTCATCTTGTCTGATCTGCGTGAGCCGTCAGGGAGGAGCCAGGCCAGCCATGGCCGCAGGCCCACGCCGTGCAGACAAAAGGAAAGCTCGTTGCTTTCAGCTTTTCGGAATTTCGGCAGGACGGAGCGCCACCTGCTTGTCTGCTACGGGGTACGGGCACAGGAACAGCCAGCGATGAACGAACGATTCAGGGAGAATTCGGGCGAAAAAATTGAACTTTATTCGATGGCCGTATGATGAAGCGCGCGTAATTACATCGGCGAGGAAGACGAGGTAGTAGTAGTAGTACATGGGGATTGGGATGTTTGCAATGGCGGCTAGCCTCGGGTCCTGATGATGGTGATGGTGCCGCGGCCAGGGGTGTGCAGCCTCGTGAAGCCGGAGACTGTCTTGCCGGAGATGCCCGGTTTGTCCGCCGAGACGCGCGGCGCGCAGGCGAACTCGCCGACGGGGTGCCGCACGGGCCGCGCCGGCCGCATCAGGATACGCGCGTTGATGTCGGCCAGCGTCGCGCCGCCATCCAGCCCGTCCGGCTTCAGCACCGCGAACGGGCACACCACCCCGGCCGCCGGCGCCGCCGCAACCTTCCGCCGCTTGCCGCTGCTCTGGCTGCACTCCGCCTCCGCCTCTGCCATGGCAGACAACGCCCAACCAGCGTCAGATCACTCGTAAAATTTAATCGCGTGCGCGCCGTGTCGCAACGCGAGGTGATCGGTCGAGCTGCACCTTCCGCCCCCGGCGCCGGGGCCGCGCGCTTCAACGACGACGAGGAGGAGCGAGGCGGCGGCGCGCCGGCGGCGCCACTTTGCGTGGGCGGCCCGCTGACGTGGCCGATCCGTGGGCCCGCGTGGCAGTTGGAGGAGGACGACGAGCTGAGGAGGGGCTCCAGCTCCACCACCTCGGCCTTCTCTGGCAAGGTAGGCCCCGCCGAAAAAATCGATCCCGGAGGATCATCGTCTGCACAAAGAGAGAAGACGTCACCGAAACAATCAATTAACTGATCACTATCAGAATCACACTTGAGCTTAATTAATCGGCTAAAAAGATCGCAAAAGCTGCGACTTTGGCAAGAACAGTGCGGAAGAAGATTATAATCTGGGCAGTGCCAGTACAATCTAAACACGTAAAACCCAGATCTGTCTTTACTTAAAAAGAAGCGCCCTGTCCCGCCTCAGCGTTCGCTCCTAACAAGTCAGACGATCATACGCACACCAGAGTACCATTACACAAACTAGTAACCGTACTCTAATAGTATAATGTGCCCTGTCGATGATGCGCTAATCATGGGGTCGTGACAGTTACAGCATTGACAAAATGCCATTGTTAAATTGCGAGCTCGGCACCATTGTTTAAACGCCATTGTTTAATTTTGTCCTCGTCTGCTTGATGATTATGACGACGATGATGCAAGCCAAGGACGGAAGGAGACCTAAAATACCCAGAGTCCTAGCGACACAAAAAGCTGGGCAGAGTGGCCGATCGATCGATCGGACGGACGAGACGACCAAGGCCATGGATTCAAACGAAACCGAGCTTACAGAACAAAGAGTTGGTGGTAATGGCGGCGGCGGTGGTGCTGAGCTTCTCGCTCTGCAGGACGCAGCCTGAATTGAAGGCGAGCTGCTGCTGTTGCTGCTGCTGCTCGGCGAACACGTCGCCGTAGCTGCTCGCGTCCCAGAAATTCTGCAGGGAGCAGAGAGAAGCTGCCGTGTGAGAGAGAGATTCGCAGCAGCAGGGGGAGGAGGAGAGCAGAGTAGGGGTCGCAACTCGCACGCACCAGGAAGAGGTCGTCCAGCTCCTCGGGCATCGCCGCCGCCTGTGGAAGGGCCGGCGACGCGGCCGGCGACACGGGCGGCGCGTCCATGCCTGCAGAGCAAGAAGCAGCAAGAATTCAGTTCACTATTCAGCTGCGGAGCCGGAGGAACAAGAAACGCGGAACGCGCAATGCGGCGGCCCGCGCGCGGCCAGGTCGTTCGTACGCACACAGGGGGAAGAGGTCGTGGACGCCGGCACCGTAGCCGTCGCCGGCGGCGAACAGCCCGAAGCAGCTCGGTGGGGCGTCCCACTCCCACCCCAGCAGGACGCCGCCGCCGACGCCGCAACTGCTGCAGCTGCTGGTGTCCATGGTGGTGGCCGCCGTCGTGTGGAGGAACGGCCACGACCACGGCCACGCCTGCCTCCCCTGCAACTGCAGCTCCCTTTCTCGGGCTGTCTCCATGGCACAGCAGCAGCAGCAGCAGCAGCAGCAGCAGCAGCAGCAGCAGCAGCAGCAGCAGCAGCAGCAGCAGCAGCAGCAGCAGCAGCAGCAGCAGCAGCAGCAGCAGCAGCAGCAGCAGCAGCAGCAGCAGCAGCAGCAGCAGCAGCAGCAGCAGCAGCAGCAGCAGCAGCAGCAGCAGCAGCAGCAGCAGCAGCAGCAGCAGCAGCAGCAGCAGCAGCAGCAGCAGCAGCAGCAGCAGCAGCAGCAGCAGCAGCAGCAGCAGCAGCAGCAGCAGCAGCAGCAGCAGCAGCAGCAGCAGCAGCAGCAGCAGCAGCAGCAGCAGCAGCAGCAGCAGCAGCAGCAGCAGCAGCAGCAGCAGCAGCAGCAGCAGCAGCAGCAGCAGCAGCAGCAGCAGCAGCAGCAGCAGCAGCAGCAGCAGCAGCAGCAGCAGCAGCAGCAGCAGCAGCAGCAGCAGCAGCAGCAGCAGCAGCAGCAGCAGCAGCAGCAGCAGCAGCAGCAGCAGCAGCAGCAGCAGCAGCAGCAGCAGCAGCAGCAGCAGCAGCAGCAGCAGCAGCAGCAGCAGCAGCAGCAGCAGCAGCAGCAGCAGCAGCAGCAGCAGCAGCAGCAGCAGCAGCAGCAGCAGCAGCAGCAGCAGCAGCAGCAGCAGCAGCAGCAGCAGCAGCAGCAGCAGCAGCAGCAGCAGCAGCAGCAGCAGCAGCAGCAGCAGCAGCAGCAGCAGCAGCAGCAGCAGCAGCAGCAGCAGCAGCAGCAGCAGCAGCAGCAGCAGCAGCAGCAGCAGCAGCAGCAGCAGCAGCAGCAGCAGCAGCAGCAGCAGCAGCAGCAGCAGCAGCAGCAGCAGCAGCAGCAGCAGCAGCAGCAGCAGCAGCAGCAGCAGCAGCAGCAGCAGCAGCAGCAGCAGCAGCAGCAGCAGCAGCAGCAGCAGCAGCAGCAGCAGCAGCAGCAGCAGCAGCAGCAGCAGCAGCAGCAGCAGGAAAAAGAAAAGATCGACGACGTTGATTTTAGTGGGGCTAGATTACACTCTATACAATTGTAATTACAAATAACAGAAATAAGATAATTTAAAATATTAAAAGGAGTCCATATTAGCTCCAATAAAAATATATAAAAAAAATTTAGAATAAAAATAATAGAAATAAGAATCCATGTAGGATTAACAGAAAGAGATCATATCCGCAACAGTTAAAAATAAAATGCTTAAATTCAAAGTGAAAAATAATAGAAATATAATCCATGTTAGATTAATATAAAGAGTCCATATCAACTACAAATAGAAATTTAAAAAGAAGCCAACATATAGAGTTTATCTTTATCTCATAACTTTTGCGCTGCTAGATTTGTGTCAACATATAGAGTTTATCTTTATCTCATAACTTTTTTGGATAATCTCGAATTCATAATCTATCTCTAATATATCAGATTAGATTTAGATTTATCTCTAATACTCCCTCTATTTTTTGTTTGACGCATTTGACTTTTGTGCACACCTTTGACCATTCGTCTTATTAAAAATTTTAGTGCAAACATGCAAAAAAAAGTCATGTTTAAAGTACCTTTATTAATAAAACAAATCACAATAAAATAAATAATTTTGGAATAATTTTTTGAATAACACGAATGGTCAACGGAGTGATTAAAAGTCAATGGCGTAAAACAAAAAAAAGGTGGGAGTATATTAGATCAGCTTTAGTGGTTATCTGATTTGGTGTATATTGATCAGCGTATTGAATGGTGATCGGACGGGGGAGGTCTTTAAGCGCTACTATCTGTAATATATCATATCATATTTATAGTTTATCTCTAATATAGATCAGCTTTAGTAGTTATCTTTTTTATCTGATTTGGAGGATATTGATCGGCGTATTGAACGGTGATCGGACGGTGGTGGTTTTTTAGCCTATGCGACGCATTGTGATGGCCCTGTTTTCCTTTACTTTAATAATACTAGCGAGCGTGCAGTGCAAAGCATGTTGGAGAAAACTCAAGATTTTGCATCTTCTCTATAAGTTGAAATAAAACTATGAAATCAAAAAATTTGAAAAGTTTTGAAAATGGGTTCTTTAGGATTTTAGATGAATTACAAAATTTATTTCGTACAAATTGGACACTGTACGACATATTTATAGAAGTTATAATCTATTTTCAAGTCAAAATGCACACCGTGCTTTTATACTTACTACTGCAGGGATCCCGATTCGCGCCGATTTAGACCAACTGCTCAATTATAGAGTAGTTTAGATTTAGATTTAGATAATAGATAGATTCTATAAAATTCTATGTTAATCTCAGATAACAAATACAATCTCTATTGTCTATTATTATGGTCCCAAAATATAGCAAGTTAGATTAAAAGAATAGTTTATATTCATTACAGCAGTAAAATATAAGCTGTTCAAATGGAATCCATATCATCCACGATGAACGAGTATTTGTCGGACGAGTTGGCCCTAAAAAAACCTGAGCAATTGATTCGTCTTTCCGGTTTTCTCCCAGTGTTTTGAAGCCGAGCACGGATTAAAACAATCTGTTCCGAACAGGGCCAAGTCACTACGGATAAAAGAGCTGGGAAAAGGGATGGTTTACGAGCAGATAGATGCGAGTAGCCGAGTACAAAGTCCAAACGAAGCAGCGAAAGCAAAAGGTTGGGGTGGTTGGTTGCGCCTTGGGGCGGGGCGCTTTCTCGTGATTCGCCAAGTTCTTCGCTTCTTCTTCCGGTTCCATCTCATCTCGCCGCCCTCCTCGTCTGCCCGCGCTTTGGCCGCTGATGCTTCCTCTCGACCCCCCTTCCTTTTACGCCTTGCTCCTGTGCATCATTCTCTTTAACCCCTCTCTCTCTCGCTCTCTCTCTCTCTCTCTTAATCCTCGTCTGGCTTTCGTTTTACCTGCCGATTCGATCGGTTTGTTCCTGGGAATCGAATCCTCTCTCTCTCCTCAGGTTGCGCCTAATTCGAAATCTGTCGGCGAGCTGAGCTTGCTTTGTTTAATCGCTTTGACATCTTTTTCCTACCCGTCACGTGGCAGCCCTGATTTTTTTTTCCCTTTACACCTTTTGGCTCAAGGTCTTCGATTAGTTAGGCCTTGTTCTTTTCAGCGTATCGTTGCATTGGCGTGTTACTGTAGCAATTTTGAGAGCTCTCGAAATGAGGTCCAAATATTATAAAAAAATAATTAAAAAATAGTTTTATCATCTTTGAAAGGACTACTAAAAATCACGAAAAAATCGTTACAAATTATTACAACATGTAGGCTATATAAAAATAACAAAATTTGCTACAGTAATACGCAACGGTACGATACGTTGAAAAGAACAAGGCCTTAATATACCCCTACGTTTTGTTTTGGTGCCAAATTGAAGGCTTGTAAATTGTAGAAAATTGCTTTTTTGTTATTTTATTGGATAATCTTTTACCATTTTGTTGCTCTGTGTCTATGACATATAGGTCTATCTTTGTTTATGACAACATGTACATGGTGGAAAAATGGTAAGGCCTATGTCGAGGACAAAAAAAAAAGCAATCCTTCCAGTTTTTTTTTTCCGGTGAGTTAATTACTCCTAGTTGAGCATGGTACACCTAGAGAGAGAGGGTGGGCATCCACACATGTGTGCTGGTATGAGTTTGGAGCAATGCGCTGTAATCATCTCGACATAAGCCAAAATCTTCTGGACCACTCTACGAGGGTCCTAGGGCGAGCCGTTGTGCAGCTTCTCGTTTCTGGCTCCCCAGATGTGCCAAAGAGTAACTGCCATCACAGTGAGATTCGTGCCCGAAGCCCGCCCCAGGAAGTCAAAAATCCACTGTTTCATGTTGACCAGTTCGGCTCTGTGATTTTTTTTTTCCCTTTACACCTTTTGGCTCAAGGTCTTCGATTAGTTAATATACCCCTACGTTTGTTTTGGTGGCAAATTGAAGGCTTGTACATTGCAGAAAATTGTTTTTTTTTTTGCTATTTTATTGGATGATCTTTTACCATTTTGCACTATGTGTCTATGACATATATGTCCATCTGTATTTATAACAGTGCGGAAATAGTGGCAAAATGGTAAGGCCTACGTCGAGGACGGCAAAAAAAAAGCAATTGTTCCTAGTTTTTTTTTCCGGTGAGTTAATTACTCCAAGTTGATCATGGTACTGCATTTTCTTGGGTGTCTGATGCTCTGCTACAAGTAGGTGAGGTCAAAGCCATGCAGGTTGCTGTATTGCTTTAGTGTGGTCACTGGTCAGAGGGTAGCTTAGCTACCGGAGGGCATCAGCTAGACAGCTACCGAAGTCCGGCCGATGCTAGCAGTAAAAGAGGAAGTTGAAACGGCTTCTCTCACTGGCTATTTATTGAAATCTTCTTCGATATCATCTTTGTGAATTGTGATGTTCGGTCGAGCTAAATGGTTGCGGGGTTCTCCTGATTTTTTTATTTTTTTATTTTTTGCAAAAGGAGTCACACTCCTGTTTCCACTACTTAGAACGAAAACAACCAGTATTCTAGCAACCAGCACCACAAAATAAAGCTGAGGGGAGAGAAGGCAGGAACCCCATGCCCCACAATCCCCAAGTTGCGATCAAAAAACCTAACCAAAAAACAAAGTCTGATAACTTGTCCTAGGACAAAGATAGAGGAGGAGAGATTACATCCATACATCCAACAGAGATAGGAAAGGCTACAAAGAAAAGCTACTCCGACGGATTTCCAGCAGTGTCCTCCTCTCGCGACATGTCTGACTTGGCGTCCTCGATTACTTTGTAGATCATGCCAATCCCCATTTGCACCAGCTCCTTGTCACTTGCTTTCAAAAGACCTGACCAAAGTTGGAGAAATTAAGACACAAAAAGCAAACACAACAATAAAGTGACTGCGAGGACGTTTATGGTTAAACACATCATCATTTCTTCTGGTCCAGACCGTCCAACAGATTGCCGCTAAGATAAAAAAAATGCAAGTCTTTGTTATTGGGCATCGCTAGTTGCCCATCTCTCAAAATAGGCAAAATCATTGGGGACAACCTGTACCCCCAAGACAAACAGCAATCACATTCCAGATAGATTTAGACAAGGCACACCAAAAAAAAAAGATGATTGTTAGTCTTAACATTGTCACAGAACTCACAAACAAGATTACCCACCCAACCTTTCTTGCTAAGAGCAGATGTGGTAAGAATTTTTCCTTTCCAAGCCAGTCACAAGAAAGTTTTAATTTTGTAGGGAAGTTTAGTTTTCCAGATCTTCATAAGATGGTCATTTTTACTCTCTTCATAGAGCCTTTTTGTCGACGATTGGGATATCGACCCAAGTCAACCAAGGTTCTTCAAAGAGGAGATAGGAGACACGCCGAACAACCACGAACAGCAACGAACAGGAGACAGGGGTTTTTATCCTGGTTCAGGCCTCTCAGGAGAGATAATAGCCCTACGTCCAGCCTTTCTTTCGGGCCATGCCGATCCGAGCACGGCCCAATTGTTCTGGCCATGCCGGGCGGCCCGTTGTGCAGGCTTCTCAGGCCCGGCCCAACACGGCAATTGGGCCTGGCGGCCGGGCCGACACGGCCCAAATAATTTCATGCTGGGCCGTGCTTTGGGCCTGTAAAATCGGGCCGTGCTCGGGCCGGCCCATAAAAGCACGACCCAAGTCCCAGGACTAGATTTAGGGATGACACATGGTCATGTGTTGCAGTGACTAGGCAACCGACATCATCAAAATCACCCTCTTTATACTACTTTGGACATATTTGGAATGAAAGCACAACTTTATGTATCCAAATATCTGGTTTCTAAGTTTTGAACATGTGCAAAAGTTGTTTTAAAAATATGAACAATAGAATTTTTTTTAAAAATAGAAATCAGTAACAACACCAAGGCTGACACTATTTGAGCTTACCATTAATCCATTATCAATTTGAGGAGGAATCTTTGTCTATACAAATTTGTGAAATGTTTGACACAAAATCTAGCCATGCTGCCATGCATGTGCATCGGACACCCTGTTCTGCTAGTTTGACAAACGTCACAAACAGCTGCAGCTGGCAGTTCTTAATAAGCAACCTGAAACCTGCTTAATATGAACATGTTTGTTATCCTTACTATAAATTTATCTATGTTTCTGTGTTGAGTAATACTCAGACCGATATTTTATTTTATTTTGCGTGTTCTCTTTTGTGTTTATGTTTTTTCTTGCATGCTTTGTTGTGTGTTTATGTTTTTTCTTTCTTTCTTAAACGAATTTGCATCCTGGCCGCCGGGAAATGCCATGGCCGTGGCACTGGCACCCAAGGGCTCAAGGTGACAAAAAATGGAAGCGTACGCACCTGATTGCACTGGGAGAAGGCGTACGCTGTTTGGATTTGATCGTATAACTTCGTATAATGTATGCTATACGAAGTTATTACGCCTTTTATTAATTTAAAGTTTTTTCCACAAATTTTAGAATTTTTAAATGAATTTTAGGATATTGTTTGTATTTTATGTGAATTGTTTTTAAAAATTTTTATTTGCAAATTTTAGGATTTTACCTTAATTATTTGATTAGTTACGCTCAATTTTTTTATGGATTTAGGTAGTCCTGGGAATTGGGCCGTGCCGGGTCGGCAAGGCATGGGCCCGTCATGCCTCGAGCCGCCGTGTAACGGGCCTGCACAGCCCGGTCGACACTTCGGGCCGTGCCGGGCTGGCATGGACTGCCAAAAGCCAGGCATGGCACGGCCCAAAAGGCCGACGGCCGCGATCGAGCCGTGCGACCCGAGCACCGCACTCCCGACAAAACAGAGAGAGAAATGATTTTTTATAAATTTGTACGTTGCTCAAATGAAATGGTTGTCGATACAAAAAAGATGCGTCTCGAAATTCTCTACAACTTTGATGTAGAACATAAATTCATCTGAGCAGTGGAATATCTCGAAAAATGTGAATTACCAAAATGGGTGATGTGGGTTCTAAAACAGCAAGCGCACTAAATATTTTTTATAAATTCATGCATTGCTCAAATGAAAAAGTTGTCTACATGAAAAAGATGTCTCCAAATTCTCTACAACTTTCATATAGAAACAAAATTCATCCGAGCAACAAAAGACCACAAAAAATACAAATTACTAACTCGTGCCTCAGTTCGGGCCATGCCGATCCGAGCACGGCCCAATTGTTCTGGCCATGCCGGGCGGCCCGTTGTGCAGGCTTCTCAGGCCCGGCCCAACACGGCAATTGGGCCTGGCGGCCGGGCCGACACGGCCCAAATAATTTCATGCTGGGCCGTGCTTTGGGCCTGTAAAATCGGGCCGTGCTCGGGCCGGCCCATAAAAGCACGACCCAAGTCCCAGGACTAGATTTAGGGATGACACATGGTCATGTGTTGCAGTGACTAGGCAACCGACATCATCAAAATCACCCTCTTTATACTACTTTGGACATATTTGGAATGAAAGCACAACTTTATGTATCCAAATATCTGGTTTCTAAGTTTTGAACATGTGCAAAAGTTGTTTTAAAAATATGAACAATAGAATTTTTTTTAAAAATAGAAATCAGTAACAACACCAAGGCTGACACTATTTGAGCTTACCATTAATCCATTATCAATTTGAGGAGGAATCTTTGTCTATACAAATTTGTGAAATGTTTGACACAAAATCTAGCCATGCTGCCATGCATGTGCATCGGACACCCTGTTCTGCTAGTTTGACAAACGTCACAAACAGCTGCAGCTGGCAGTTCTTAATAAGCAACCTGAAACCTGCTTAATATGAACATGTTTGTTATCCTTACTATAAATTTATCTATGTTTCTGTGTTGAGTAATACTCAGACCGATATTTTATTTTATTTTGCGTGTTCTCTTTTGTGTTTATGTTTTTTCTTGCATGCTTTGTTGTGTGTTTATGTTTTTTCTTTCTTTCTTAAACGAATTTGCATCCTGGCCGCCGGGAAATGCCATGGCCGTGGCACTGGCACCCAAGGGCTCAAGGTGACAAAAAATGGAAGCGTACGCACCTGATTGCACTGGGAGAAGGCGTACGCTGTTTGGATTTGATGAGCTAGATATATATACCAAGTGTAATCATTACGGATAGGAGGACAGCTCCTGCCGGCCTCTGCTTCATGTGGTATTACGCATTAGGTGACGCGCTAGGCGCTGCATGGTCAAGAGAAGTGCAGCGGCAACGTTTGGCCAATGTTTGGCCTTTAACTGGGAGTGAGGCATCCTCACACGTCAGACGTATGGACCCGTGGACCGTGGTCAGACATTCAAGACTGTCAGGAAGTGTACAGCTGTTCATGAAAGTCATTAATCCTGTCTTGCTCAGGGTGCAGCGCCGACTCCAGTGTGCTCGAGGCAGTTCGATTGGACAACGGATGGGTACGACGATTTAACGGGATTACAAGTCGGGATTAAGTGCGACATTGCTCGCCCAGCCAGCCAGCGTTTGGGCCTGGGGCTCGGCAGCTGGTTCCTGGCGAGAATAATTGGGCACGCATATGTGTGTGGCGCACAAATAGACCTCTTCTAGTACCTTGTGTTGCATGTGGGATGGGTGTGAGTTTGTATGCGTCTGTTGTACCCCTAAAAACATCTTAGGATAACCTATACACGGGGACAGACGTTCTGTTCCATATCATGCAGAAATCTGTTTCATTTTTCTGGTTAGATATTAGTAGGTTACTTTTATGGGATGTGCTATTGTGCAGGCGCCTGTATTTTAGCACTTTTTGCAGGCGCAACATGCAACAACAGCTTTTAACGCGGTCCCCCACGCAATAGTCCCCCTCTCCTACTTCCAGAATTTTTTTCCACCATCTTAAAACGTTTCTTCCAGTGAATGAAAAGGTGAAAAAACAGTACAAATTTACTAAAACTTTTAGCGTCCGCACGATTTTGTAATTAGCACGGAGGACGACGATCGCCGACGACGCCACACACAGCAAAACGCGCAAACAACCCTCACGTTAAAAGTTTCACCTTCTCACAACGTTTCTTCCAGTGAATAGAAATGTGGAAAAACAGTACAAACTTACTGGAACTTTTAGCGCCTGCATGAAATTGCAAATTTCAGGTGCCTGCGAAATAGCAATAGCGTACTTTTATCGGTTCATCTGAAAAATTGTTGTTTGTTATTTAAACTTTTCTTTGGAGGGAGGTTTTGATTCAATTCATATATGTTGAAGGTCCACTAGTGATTAATAATTTAACTAACATGCTGTCGACGATTGGGATATCGACCCAAGTCAACCAAGGTTCTTCAAAGAGGAGATAGGAGACACGCCGAACAACCACGAACAGCAACGAACAGGAGACAGGGGTTTTTATCCTGGTTCAGGCCTCTCAGGAGAGATAATAGCCCTACGTCCAGCCTTTCTTATATATCAGAGATGAATACAAGAGATAGCTCGACAAGACGAACAAGTCTCGGCGAGATTATGGTGTAGCAAAGCGCTATGAGCAGGTGTCTAACAGATGCTAAAGCTAGATGCAGTCTAAGTCCCCCCCTCTACACGTCAGGGGGATTCGGTTTATATAGTACAGAGCAAACCGACCTACCGAGGAATATCGGGCCGGGCTAACTACGAGATCGTAACGAACTCAGTACATGCCAGATATTACCTACGGTAGATAAGGTAATCTCCTAATCTTGGGGATCACGACTCCTAATCCAATCCGGGAAACCACGTCCGGGTCTTCTCGTAGCCGCGCAGAACTCTGTTCGAGCCAGACTCAAACAGGAATCCTAGGCCGTTACGCACCGTGCCAGCCAGGAAGCTGTCCGGCAGGATGCACACGGGCCAGATAGAACCTTCCAGGGGGCTGGGCCCTGGTAGGCTGTTCGATTGGGCCGTCAGGGAGTGGGCCATGGCAATGGGCCGTAATTTAATCCCCGACACTTTTATAAAGGGAGTTAATTGTAAAAATCGATTTTGTCCCTAATCTCCAACTGCTCAAATCCCCTTCATCAGTGGGATCCATCATGAGATGAGTCTTCAAGGAGTATCCATTTTTCCCTAGTTCTAGCCTTGACCCATCTACGGAAATGCAAGATACCCCATTAGCCTTCCAGCACTTAACTGTAATGTCCTTATCATCACAACAATCATATAAATCAGGCTAGCCATCTTTGAGAGAAACATCACCAACCCAAACATCCATCCAGAAGTTGGTTCTCTGTCCATCCCCAACCACCATTCTTCTATATCTAGTATACACATCCCTCACTTTCAGAAGAGCTCTCCAAACAGGAGAATCATATTGCTTTTTCTTCAAAAAAGAGATGGGACGATCTTTTACATACCTCCTTCTAACAATTTGTTGCCAGAGTCCAGTTTGACACTCCAACTTCCACCACCACTTACAAAGCAGGCTTACATTTAGAACTTGTAAATTTTGGATACCAAGGCCCCCTTTCTGTTTTGGTTTAGCAATATCATCACATCTAGCCAAATAGTATTTTCTTTTATCCTCTCCCCCACACCAGAGGAATCTTCTCCGAATCATGTCAATTTTCTTAGAATTAGATTTGGTCATCACGAACATAGATAAGGTATAGATGGGGATACTAGATAGACAGTTTTTAATTAGGACCATTCTCCCTTCCGAGGACAAGAACTTCCCCTCCAGGCAGCGAGCCTCTTCTGAATTTTATCCACTAGCCTTGTCCGGTTCGATCGAGCTAAATAGCCTTTTCTTTTAGCAAAATGGTTAGGGCTCTACCATAAAATTTATTAAAAAAGCCACCATACGATATTGCAAGATTAAAATTTTTACAGACACAAAACAACTACAAGCGGGAGCTGGAGCAAGGATCTAAATAGCTTGATAAATGGGTTGATTGAAGATCTGGGCAAACCCAATCCACTTCATTGGATTTGTTTTTAAGGGCTTTGATATTGTTGAGGGATGGGTCTTTTCTCCTTTAGAAAACAGCTATACAAAAAAAAAATACAATTCATGATTTAAGTTTTGGCAGGATCAATATACGAAAACACGTTTCGGCAGGATCAACATACGGAAACTCATCATCACCAAGGATACATAATCACTAAATTGGGAGACATCTCAAACCAAATAACCCGATACGAACCCATCATCATTATAAGATGACCCCCAAGTATAGAAGTCAACATATGATAGTATTTAGATACCAGTTGGTGATTTAACGTGACAGACTTGAGTTATCCCTCCACAACGAGTCATCCACTTACTTTTTTAAAAAAAACTGAGTCATCCACTTACTTGCCAAAAAGTCCAGAGTTCGGACCAGCTATATAAACCGCAGGTAGAGGTCACGAAGACAACACATTGAAAACACAACACAAAAATATACCACTCTCTCTTGTTAAAAAAAAATTCGTCTAAAATATTAGATCAATTCAACCATTGTAATAACTCGTATTATATAACATTCTTATTTCTAGCATGATCCCAACAACCATCGAACGTCACACTTGTAAATTCCCAGTCGTCTTGGTCTCTTCGCATGCTTAGTTGTTTCATATTTTTTCCGTGCAATCCCTTTTCCATGTAAACCATCGATATTTGCATCTAGTATATACACTGGATGGAAGGTTATTACTTGCTATTTTCTATAGTAGAGGAGACTCAAACTAGGATAGAACTCGTGCATGATCATACCATGTTAACTCTGCGACGTTCAGTTGCTTGGAGGCAAGGAGCGGAAAATCTGGTGGTCTCACAAATCTATAATAATTTACGGGTGGGTGGAAGATTTTCCTACGCCGCACCAGATATTTTTGGAGAAAGTACCAAAAAAAATAAATAATCATAAACTATAAGGTAAATCGGCTGTGATTAACTGGGAACAATTGCACCAAAGTAGCGCAGCTTTCATAGGTCAACAACGTCAGCAGACAGCAGTTTGATGCATTCCAGTTGCGCTTGCCGCGAATGAACAGCATGTGTCTTTTATTTTGTTCTGAAAATGTGAGAGGTAAGTTTTGAAAAAAAAAAGGGTATTCCGCATTTTAAGAAGTGTGCATGTCAAAATTTAAAATTTTATGAATGCGTCGTGCAAAGACATGCTGTCTAGTCTCGCCCTTTTTATATTAGAGCTGGAAACGCATACTCTAAACCACGATGAATGAGCTGAAGCAGTGGGCACCACAACATTCAACGCCCCCTCCAAGAGAGTATCCAAACAAAATCAATAAAAAAAATTTGAATACTTTCTCTAGTTCTAAAACAGATCGAGCACTTACGCAGATACCTATTTCAGGTACCCACTCTCACAATACATGTACTCGAGTATTCAATCTCTTCTGTCTATTACGACATATTAAAGTCTGACATGAGTCCTTTGTTCTTTTCCATCTAATAGTTTAGAACAATTATAATTTTTTATGCTTACACCAAATGGACCTAGATAGTATAATATATGCAGGGACAAGATAGCAATTGATACTTTGGTAATATAATTTAGAGAAAATTGCAATGTAGTTCTCGGAACTTGTAGCCGATTGTACGAAATCCCCTAAACTTTGAAATTGCCTTTTCTGCTCCTGAAACTTGTTGCCGTTAGCACCATTGCCCTCAATTCGTTATGGATCCGTTAAATGCTGAGGTGACGCCTATGTGTTTGTTAAGTGCTGACTTATGCGCTGGTGTATCGGTGACTAGGGCGGAAAACTTCTAGAAAATAAAAACTGATAAAATCTATAAAATCCAAAAAATAAAAAGGAAAATTCAAAAAAATAGAAAAAGAAAAGCCCAAAAACTAAAAAAAGAAATTAAAAAAAGTCTCAACAAATTGAGAAAAAACGAATGCTTGATTGTTTTTGCGTTTTCATGATTTTTTCTAGTATTTTCTGTATTATCCATTTTGGGATTTTTCTACATTATTTTTTTTGGAAAAAAGTCTATATTTAACCCTGAACTATGGCCCTATGTCTGCATAGCCCCCTGAACTACCAGGTATTCCAACCCACGAAACCAGGGAAAAAGTACAAATAACACCTTGCGGTGGTTTTTAGGGTGGTTTTGCCCATGTGGCAGATAAGGTGGCTGATTCGTTTGCACATGAACAAAAAATAATAACAATAAGAGTCCCTCTATCTCCATCGCACGGCATGGCTCTGCCCTCCTCTCTTGCACCGCGCTATGAAGGCCGCCTGCACCACGCCACCTCCACGGGCGCCGCTTCGCCCACCGCTGCACACCACCACGTCGCTTACCGCCACGCCCCTCGCCCCTTGCCACATGCCGCCAGCCGCCTCACCCTTCGTCGCGTGCCGCCTCGCCCTCACCACACCCCGCCAAGCCCCTACCACGCACCATGCCGCCTCCCCATTGCTCCTCCCCTCCTCGCCTCTTCTTTGTGCCGTGCCGCCGCCTCCCGGTCACGTTGCGCCGCCTACCTTGCTCCTCGCGCCACCTCTACCCGCGCCGACACGACGCTGGTGGGCGGAGGGGGCGAAGGTCGGGGTGGCGTTGTTGGACAGAGGAGCGGTGGGCCGCATGGGTGGACGAAGGCCATGTCGACATCGGCGAGTGCAAGGTCGGGCCGAGGCAATGGCGTCGGCGCATGGCTAGCACAAGGTGGAGGCTATCGAGGCACAGGTCTAGGAGAGGACAAGGTCGCGACGGCGTTGGCGGACGGAGGGTCGGGCTAAGGCAACGGCAGTGCAGGGGTTAACGAAGGCCACGTCGGTGCCGGCGGGTGCAATGTCAGGCCTAGGAAACGGCAGCGCCGGCTAGTGCCACGACAAGGCCACAGCCAGAAGCGAGAGAGTGGGAGGAGAATGAGAGATAGGAGAAGAGACGAGTGTAACATCCCAAATTTTCAAAACCAAATTTGGCACGTTAATAATTTCATTAAAATGCATAATTAAAATATTAAACTATTTAAGCGTTGAAAAAACATCATGGCATCATCATCGCATGTAACCTTTTGGAAATGGTTTGGGTCAATAAATTCTAAAGTAAAAATCATTGTCATGGGTGTCAGTTATTTAAAGGTATTTAAAATAAATATTGTCAAACTTTTGGAAAGAAGAAAAAAGAAAAACAATATTAGAAAATAAAAATCACTTCTTCTCCCCTTGGGCCGAGCCTTCCCCGGCCCAACTCTTTCCTTCCCGCCTCCTTTCTTCCCCGCACGTGGGCCGGCCCACCTTCTCCGGTCCTGCTTGCGCCGAGCCAGCCGCATGCCCCTCCTTGGATCCGTCGCTGACAACCGGGTCCCGCCTCCGTGGGTCCGCGCTGTCAGGTGCTTCTTCCCCCTCTTGTTCCTTCCCCGAGCCGCCCTTTTTCCCCGGATTCTCTCTCTCTCCCTCTTTCTCTCTCTCTTGCTCTCTTCCCCGTTCCCTACTCGTCGTCTTGCTCGCGCGCCCTTGACCTCTGCCGCGCCCGTCATCTCCATCCTGCACCCGGCCCCGCGCTTGCCTCGCCGACCGCCTCTGCTCCACGCAAGCCCGTTGCTGCCCCGCCATAACTCCCTCGTCGCGCCGTCGCCTAGCTTATTAATCCGCCGCCTATTCCCCCGGAGACCGCGCCCTTGACCTCTGCGGCGCAATCCCCTCAACCTCCAGTGTCTCTCTGCGGCGTCGTCGCCTCGCCGCCGCTATTGATCAATAGCAAAGGTCTATCGGTGTCTCCCCGCTCGCTGTGCTCACCGGTGGCATTAAAGATCGAGCCGTTCCCACCGAGCCACCCTCGCCTATAAGAATCCGCCCTGTGCTCCCATTTCCTCCTTGCCTAGCGCCATGTCGTGCCTTGCCTTCTCCTCGGTGAGCTCCTCTCGGCTATCCGATGTAGTACCGTCGTCTCTCCCTCACCATCTCTCTAAATAAAATGCATAAAAACATTTTGTGCCTGATGTACTGTTATTTTCATTTGTATGTTTGGACCGTGCTCGAGTAGGAGGCCAAGGTGTTGTAGACCCGTCCGACGTCGCTGGTTGTTCCTACCCGTCGTCCGACCAAGGCAAGTCCCCTTGACCATGCTGTGAGCCGTTTTGCTTTGTTTTAAAAATGATTTATTAGAGATTGAAAACCGGCATGCTAAATTAAAAAGTAAAAATGTCGTATTTACTAGTTATTAGTTAAGCAACCTAGATAATCATCGTAAGACTAGCGATAGGCTTAAACCATAAGGACTTACTATTAACCTTGTATATCTACTGCCATTCCATTGATATTAGGAAAAATGCCTAAACATGATTTTATCGCGATGACATTATAATGCTGATGTGTGAAAACAAATGTGTGATAAGAAATGGTTTGAGAAAGGTTTCGAGAAATAGTTTGAGAAAGTATGTGCATTGAGGGCAATGCCATGGGTGGGAAAATGATTTTATCTCTCTCCTCTAAAATCTTCCGACTAGGGAGAGACTTTTGCCGGTTGGGTGCAAGCAGGCACCCATTTTGAGAAATCGAGGCTAAAATATCGTCACTCTTCTAGTTTAAGGGCTGCTCATCATATGATCTTACGAACTGAGCCATACAGTACGACCTCGAGTCCTGTTATGGGACGGGAATCACCGCCACGCCAGCACACAAGTTAGCCCTTAACGGAAACATAGGCGCCACCTCAGCATTTAACGGTATTTTAACAGATTGGGAAAACGGTGCTAACAACAGCAAGTTCTAGAAGTGGAAAAAATAATTTTGAAGTTTAGCGGATTTCGTGGAGGGGATAAACCCTAGCTTTGCTCAGGTTGAGCTGTGTCTAAAGCATCCAGCAGCTACTGCTTATAACACAAGAGAGCAGAGGCAAGGAAGAAGAGAAGAGGAAATGGGGGTTTCGTTGCCCAGATTAGTTTGCCCTACGCAATTTTTGTTCTAGAGAAGATGTACTCAATTTGTACGCGTCATTGTTAATAGTGGGAAAAACGACCTGAATCTTACAGTGTGGTGCCCAAGCGGCACGACAGTCGCAGTGGGTGTGTTCTTGGAGTGCGATATTCGCAGCGGTAGTGCAACCCCTCTCGCTACGATCTTCCTCTACGTGGCAATACCATGCCCCTTGATGCCTTTGATTTGGTCCATTGCATCGCTGTTTGTCCGCTTTCTGCGAGGATATATGGCATTTGCAATTTTCCCTTGTTGGTGGAGCCGTGGCGGCCTGGTTCAGCGGCCTCGACTTCATGTCCCTTTTCTAGTGGCCTCCTGTCGGTGTGGTTTCAGTGGGTGCGTTGGACGAAAGCCCTACTTGTCTGACTGGCAATGCACCACTCTCCTCCTTGGAGGCATTGTCGCAGACGTTAAGCTCCTTTGAGGCTTCCTCGAGTGAAGAGCTAATCCATGTTGACGGGCAACGACGGCATGCGTGCTACTTCCTTGTTGAAGGCGTAGCCTCGAGGGTCGTCGGTTGGCTACTTGTTAAGCCTTTTTCTGGTCGTTGTGTTGTTAATATTGTAGCAGAAGTCTATTGTGAGTCGGCCATGTCATTTTGCCTGGTTATCCTCTGAGTCGAGCGAGTTGTCCGACCTTTAGCCGAGGTGGCAGAGGTTACGTTGCGATTGTACCCTGTATTTCGGATTGAGTAATTGTTTTTCTTATATTTTCTCTTTATGAATTGGACGTTTTTTTTAAAAAAATGCACAGATGAGCGGCGGCTGCTCCCCACGACGGCACGACCCCACCGTCCTCAACCCCACCACCAACACGCACACATGCGTGCTGTCGTGTTTTGTTTCCTTGTTACTAATCCAGTTTGTGCTTGATGTATGATAGACAAAGACGATTGATTGCTTAGGAATTGGAAGTTGTTCCATTATTCGATTTAGGAAGCACGTAAGCCCAAAGTGGAAAGGGCGTAAAGATAATTGAACATGTATGGTGGTCCCCTCGGTGGTCATAGGGTCTCTGACCATCGGATCAAACAAAGTGGCTAAAGAGGTTTAGATACGAAAACTTGAAGCCAAGCACTCGCATCAAATTAAACCACTGGATAAATTTGATTACAGCGTTTCTGACTTTTGCTGACACCACCACCGGCACCACGTGCGAAAGAGAACCTCCTTCTCTAGAGGGCCCAAGGTTACCGTGAGAAGAAGCTTTGGGCTTACTGCGCGCTCTCTAGCTTCTCTGCCTTTCTCTCCCTCTCCCCCTCTCTTTTCTTGAGGTGTATTTTGAAATCGTTTCTCCAATATTTTTTCTTGTCTTGCGGTGTATTTTGAAGCTGTTTCACCAATCACCATTACCATGAAACGACTTCACAAAACTTCTATAGACCAGCTGAACCATAAAATGAAACAGCTGGAAATATGCGCCAAACTCGCTTTGAAATGACATTGGGGGCAATGTCTATTGATATATTGGTTCAAAGCTCCTGTCAAAACATACCATGCTCCACCTTACGATGAATCGTGTATTGCCGCACCATTGGAAGCATGATCCTCATATAAGGAGGTCTGCCCAATGCCTATATATATATCCTAAGAAATGACTATACACACTCGCTAAAAACCTAGCGCACTAGGCCTCTGTGGGTCATGAAAATAGCCTCCAAACACCTTTATCTTGACTCCTAAAAACCTAGCACCTTAGATCTCTTGGGTCATCATCACAACCTATCATTGACCACGGTGCATCCTACCCAACCGAAAGGCTTCTCCCACATGCATGCATAGAACCATTCTCCTCTCATATGTAAACTTGTGTTCAGTGTTGGAATATATACCATGTCGTATGCCTATTTTGGGCCCACACACGTCATGTCACTGCAGAAAACGATATCAGGGTTGTCGACCGAAATTATTGTGTCAGCGAGCCAAGAATCGATGACACCAATTTGGACTTGTGTCGGTGGCTTCAACAGAAACCGACGACAAACAAACTCCCTGGCATGATCCTGGTCAGCCACATGAGCTGTGTCGACGGCTACAACTAGGCTAACGACACAGGACATACTAACCTATCGGCGCGGACATAATTTTGAATTTCGTTACCCTCCAAATTAAATTGTGTCGGCGGCCAAACAGATACCGACGGCACAGGCCCTCCACCCTCATGGAAACTTAACACCCCAGACGGGAGGGCTTGAAGGCGGTCCCACATAACAGACAGAGGACTTCTCAACTATTTAAGACCAACCTAGATGCTCCCGCACGACGAGCAAGCAGACTATGTGTCGCGGCCACGCCAAAGCCGTACGTCGACATAGGTCGACCTGTGTAGGCAGCTAACTTCAGGTTGATGCGACAAATTAACTTGTATCGGTGGTTTACCTGCGGCAGCCGACACATATTGCCGATTGTAATTCTGAATTGTTTTGGAAAAAAAATTAAAATGTTTTTGTTGTTCATAAAATTAACAAAAATTAAATAGACCTTTTACAATGGGTTGTTAGTCAACATAAATTAATTTATGTAGCGTGTGACACGCATATGCCTACGCCATGAAACCCACATGCGCACCCAAAACAAGGGATGACATACCATTTGTAACACCATGACTCAAATTCGTTTAAAGCCCAACCCACCTAAAACACTAGCTAACGCATGCATAACACTGTTATTGGGCTTTTGACCTCGCTTTGCCTAAAAGGTTTAACCCGAGCGCTATGTCTAATCCATCTAGCATTATATACTGGTGCAACTATCTCTAAACTATCAAGATAATAATAATCCACACCACAATCGATCCACATAGGTCACACAAGCCTCACACCACAATGGGTTGGATATTACAAGTACAACTCAAAGTCCTATCATATTATTAATTTGTATGCACATATTCAATACAAAACTCTAATAAGAAGCACTCAAATTTAAACATTACAACATCTCAGATGCAACTGCACAAAGCAAAGCCAATGACGCCGATGGCTTGCTTTCCATAGAAACTCGGCAATCTTTTATATGTCCACTATGTCTTAATGTTTCTTACTCGTGGTCGACTGCTACATAATAAATAATGTAACTCTCTTATCCTATGAACGGATGTCAATGTCAGCTTGTTGCGATACTATTGTACAAGGTCATAGAAGTTTGGCGTTCAATGAGTCTAGGTTAAGACCTTTTTGAGAATTTTGTTATTTTTGTGCAGATCATTCAGTGTCACATTTTAACATAATGTTTTTAAGCTTTGCAGAGTTCTATTAAAGACCTCAATTTTTTTAAGCGATTTGTTTTTTTAGACTTTTAAAATATTATATTTTTAATTACAGTAAAAACTAAATTACAATAGAAGAAAGTCAAAGAGGACCGAATTGTCTGCTAGCTCACCGTTACTTTCTTTTGGGTGGTGAGCTAAATTATTGATGCCCATCATGTGACTAGGTGAGACAAATCTTAGGGAAGGGCTCCACAAAATAAAACCAAAGGAACGGGTCACTCCAAATTTTGGGCGCCTAGAAGAGGACCCAACCAAAAGCGAGTTCCAAAGTCATCGGGTCAGCGAACGAAGCAAAGATTCTTTGTCATAATTTGTGTAGGTGGATGGCTCGAACCCTGCATGCATGCGTACGAACGTGCCGCATTTGTCTGCATCCTCTCTCGCGATTTTCACTGTGGAAAAATAAAAAAAGGCTTGCATTTCGGCAAAAAAAAACCCTAAGAATTTCGGTCCATTTGGCATGAGACAATTTTTTTTTAAGTTTACGAAAATCCAAGCATTAACCGTGCTTAGGATTTACTCCAGGAATTAAGTGAACCATATATACCTTATGGATTTCTGCTCCTCAAATTGTGAAATACACAATTTACCATTTGAAATATCAACGCCAGATAAAATTTTAAAAACTCAACATAAATAAAAAAATCATATAATATTACAAAAGTGTTGAGGTGCCAAATGAAATCGTGCTTTACTAATGAAATTCTAAACCAAACGATTCAACGTTTAAAATACAGGTGTCAAACAAATTTTATGATTCTATGATTTTTTTGTATTGAAAATTTCAAATACCAAAATACAGATCTTAGAATTTGATGTGATGAGTACAATTGTGTGGCACTTCAACATTCTTATTTTCTTTGAACTTTTTAAAAATAGATTGAATTTGGCATTTCAAATGCTAAATTGTGTATTCCACAATTTGAGAAGCAGAATACTGTTGTATTTAGAGATCTAAGTTTCAACCTGATCTGATTCGATAGCCGGTTTGGATTATCCTCCTCCTCTATCAGTCCCTAAATCTTTCAAGTTCGTTGGATTTTAATCATTCGATTCTTCCTGTCCCTCTCCATCGAACCCTAACTCCCCATCTCCCATGCCCCCACATGACCGCGTTTCACTCCATGCTGCCACCCCTCTCTAACTCAGTTTCTCTCACTCATATCGCTTCCGCTCTCTCTCACAGTCTCCATTAGATCTCCGTGTCTTCCTCCCATCAACGGCGGCAGCGGCAGGTTTGGCGTCAGGATCTCACCGCACCTCCCTTCCTTGGCTCATCCTCCTTCTTCCCCATGAGCCATGGAGGCAGCGGTGGAAGGTAGATGCGACACAGTCATCGACTGCTTCGATGCGGCTGGGGCCGATGATACACTCTTCCTTCTCTCGTCCTCCATGGCAACAGCGACGGGCAGATAGACGACGATGACGACAGCTTTGATACGGCTGGCGGATGCAGCGGACGGACGCGAGGACCGACGACGCCCTCTTCTTCCTCTCCTTCTCCATAGCATATCGGTCCGACGGCTCCCCCACGGTTATCTCCAGATATCCCTTCCTCTCCTCCCTGTGGCCAGGGCTAGCCGAGGACTCGATAGGTTGGGTCGGGTCTAGGGGGCAAGATTTTGGTTTACTCAATGCAGGTTGGATCGGGTTGGTCTAGGCGATACACTACCCGACTCGACCCATTTAGATCTCTACTTGTATTTTGCATCTCATTTTTTCAAACTTTTTATGATTTTTTCTATTTGTTTCAAATATTTTAGCCAACGACTATTTATCAAAGTGCTATATCATATACCATGAATTTGCAATGCCATATGGAAAAACCTCCAATTTTGTGCTAAATATCAAAACCACCAAATTTACAATGCTTTAGAGCAATTTTTGTTAGGTATACACCCTAGAAGAAATCATATGTCTATGTGCATATACTTAAAATAATATGTTAACAGATTCATGAATAAATGCCATTACTTTGTTCATCAAGTATGACTTGGTTGTGAGACGTCACTACAAGAAATATGGCCTTCTGTGACTTTTTTTTTATGACAACTAAGTAAAATGTCATTGGTTTATGACGTTTTTGAAATAAAACGTCATAAGAAATGACAGTAGGGTTGTGACCCAAATTTTTTGTGACAAATAGAAGAAACGTCACAAATAACGTAACTAATGGCAAGCAAAAACCGTCACAAACCAATACGCTGAAGTGTTGTGACGAAATAATTTTTCAGAAGAATTTTGAATTTTAAAATCTCACTGAATTCAAATATTTAAAATATGAGTTAACCAAAAAAGTGAAATCTTGCTAATTTTAAAATTGTCATATATGATTGAATTCAAAATATTTAAAAAATCAAATCTACAAAAAATTGAAATTTAATCAAATTTATTATTTTTAATCCTAGTTGAATCTAAAATTTGATGTTGACCAAATGTAAAATATTTATACGCAATTTGAATTTAACTTTTAAATTTAACTCTATTTGCATATTTTTAAACTTAACATAATTTTAAAATTTTGGAAATTTTTTAAATCAAGCCAAAATTCTGATGTCAAGCCAAATTTAATTTTTTTTGAATTGTTTGGCTTTCAAACAACAGTTTTTGAATCCTTTGACCTTCAAACAAAAAAATTAAAATCTAGCCAAATCTTTTTTTTGAAATTTTTATCTTTACCTAATAATAATGAGAACAGAGTTCCACCTTCCGTTTTATTCGTCCGTTCCCCCACCCCCGCCCTCCGTCGCGTGCCCCCGCCTGAACCCCAAACCCTAGCCGTCCCACACGACTACACGAGACGCCTCCGCCCCACCTCGGCACTGCCCTGCTCGCCGCCTGGAGCCGCCGCTCGGCCCGTCTCCCTCTCGTCCTCCTCGCCGTCGCCAATGGCCTTCGCCGGCGGCGCCCCAGCCGCAGCCGTCGCCGTCCTCCTCCTCGTCCTCCCCCCCGCCGCCGCCTCCGACTACGACCACAAGGTAACCAGCCAGTAACCCCACCTCTCTAAAAGCAAACGCGCTCGCGCCGGAGCCCGGCCCTGGGATGGAGCGGCCGCCTCGCCGGTTGGTTCCGCCCGCCGCTAGATCTGTGCTCGCTCGGCGTCAGATCTGCGTGTCGCGGGCTCCAGCATGCGGGATCTCTGGGTAGCACCCTTGCTGGGTCGGGTGGCCATCTGGTTGCTGGATCTTGCTCCAGTTGCCGAGCGATGGCGCCTTGGAGTTGGAATCACGTATGACATATGGTGTGTGAGCAAGAGCAACTCCAATGTGGAGGGACGGCCCTGCTAACCTTGAGAAATTCGGCGCCATCGATGTGGTAGCCTGCTCCCATGGTTAAAGAAATTGTCGAATGTGGTAGCCTACTCCTGACAAGGCCAAGCAATTGTCGAATGCGATTGAGAGCTCATATTGGTTTGAATTCTTCACTGGTAAGCTGCTTAGTTTATTTTTGTGACTTAATTGGTATGCACACTTACCATTTTTTATTGATTACCATTTTTCCCTTTTGTTGACATAATTGCAATCCTTTCCTGAATGCTCATCAATTTCGTGCTGCAATCAACATGATTGAACAAGGTTGGCCCGTACAACAACCCGCAGGAAACTTACAACTACTACAGCCTTCCTTTTTGCCATCCATTGGAGAACCCGGTGCATAAATGGGGAGGACTCGGGGAGCTACTAGGTGGGAATGAACTGATTGATAGTCAGATTGACATAAAATTCAAAAGTAAGTGAGCCCGTCGCTTGTAGGTCTGTGCATCCCCTATTAGCTTTTTTGCTATCTGTTTTCTCTCACTTGATCATAGGCTCTGCTTATACTATGTGCTGGGTACACTATGTAGGCTTTTCATCAAAGCCAGAACAACTAAGATGACCTTCAAACATTGCTGAGGTTTGGATTTCTTTTTATGATGTATCAATGTTCTGATTCCCACAATAGCCCTACTTACAAATAACTACATGCCAAGACTCTGGACCATGTTTTTCGACAAAATTGTTTCTGACATGTATATAATTTTCCTTTGTTTAATACTATACAGAAGGTTATTGAAGATAGAAGACATAGTAATCATTATTTGCAAAATACTGAATTCTTGGTAGACTTGGATGTCTTGTCTGAAACATCTCTTAGGTGCTGTCAAGGAGCAAGTTTAACTTATTTTGGTAATATGTACTAGGTTTGTTGCTATTGGAACAAATATTTGAGCAATACTAGCAGTTTGGTTCTTCGCCTTTCTAGGAATGAGCTGCATTGGAAGATGCAGTTTGTATTATGGAAAAAATATTGGATGATCATGTGGTGCAACTAAAACTGGTCATTGAAAGGCAATTGAAAGCTTACTTCTGTTAAAGACATACATATTATTTGGGTGTATTGGCCCCTTGATAGGCATAAGGGTTACAATTACTTAGGGCATGGTACTGCTATTATTCAGTCTAGGTCACTATTTTTATTCATTTCATTGTTGAAGAAAACTAAATTATTTTTGTTATTAAATTATTGTGTTTCTTTCTCATATCAAAATGCTAGCATGTTGTAATAGTTACCATTAGAAATTCTTGTGTTTCATTCATTTATTCTTTTTATGGTTATGTGCTTAAAAAGATGATTTCTTAATCCTATGTTCATTGGTTCCTTACCAATTTGCATTAACATGTTTAAATATCTTGTTTTATACAAACTGAAGGAAAATTGAGAGCTTATTAGTTGATATTTAAATGTCTTCTTTTTTTAAGGAAAATTGAAGGTTGGGGAGCATCTAATCGTGAAGCTATAGAAGTTGAGAGCTTATTAGTTTATTGCGTTGAAATTTATACTTAAACTGTGTTTTGGTGACACTGAAATCCAACTGTATTTATGTTGCTATGTACCATGTACTTGTGAATATTTATATAACTTGGTCACTTGTGAATTTATAATGAATTTATTTATGTAAATAATTGTGTGGTTTATTTATATGATGATGAATTGTGTTATAAATTATAACGATAAAATTCGTAACAACATTCCACTATGTCACATGCCACGTCATCTACCATGGCACATGCCATGTCATCTACCATGTGGCAGCATCCTAGTCACTTATTTGTGACGTTTTCTGTTCAAACAATGACGATTGATGCCGTCATAATTCTTTGTGACGTTGAAACATTCGTCATTAATTTTGTGACGTTTTTTCTTATTTTGTCACAAAAGGTCTTTAGAGACGCACCTTCTGTGACGGATGGGTTTTCGTCACAGGACCGTCACAGATAGCATACGGTGACAATAAAAACCCTCTTTTCGTCACAAAAAATTTGTCACAGAAGGCCATATTTCTTGTAGTGACGTCTATGTATCTTTCAAGAAAACTTGATTCTTGTGGGGTAACAACATCAATATTGAATTTATAATGACATTTCTGCTGTAACGGTATGTAAATAGGGAAAAATTGTCTAAATAGCACTGAATTGGGCATGTTTGGTTCATGGCCCTTCATGACCATGCCAAGGAATGGTCATGACCAATTGAAGGCATGACCATTTGTTGGTAATTTTTTGTTGTTTGGGTCAAAGCCAAAATAACGTTGCCAAAATTTGGTAAGGTTAGGTATATGTTTTGTTGGTTGCCAAAATAAATCTGTCAATTGTTTTCTTAGTTAAATAAAAAAATATAAAATCTCAAATAAAATTTATAAAACGCAAACAACAAGTAAAGAACCTAAAACAAATTAGAAAATTATAAATTTGGTAATAAAAACTGGAATTTTCAATTTTCAATTTAAAATTTAAAAGTACCAAAAATGGGTTGCTTAGGATTTTAGATGAATTATAATTTTTTTTCATGCTTTCATATATACATAAATCACAAGTTTGAAATATATACATAAATCACAAGTTTAAAATCAACTGCAAACAACAAGGTGACTAACAAGAATGTTGCCATAGTTCATGTAGTTGCTAGTGGGCTAGCGTGCCACAAGCGCAACGTTGCAATGGTGAGAAGGCACCGACGGCCGATTTGGTTGCCATTGCCATGGCATCGCTCGCAGTTGAGTTTTGATGGCACGTCAATTTTTTTTTGTTGGCACGCCAATCAAGGGATGCAAACCAAATGATGGCCAAATGGTGAGGGCACGTCAAATTTTGATAGGGCAATCGATAGCTGCGAACCAAACATACTCCGTGTGCCAATTTCTATGTGAGTATGACATGTAGCACTATCTGAATAAAAGTGATCACAACTCACAAGTGTAATTTAAACAATGCGAATTTTAAATAGTGTCATTTGAGCGATACCCTAGTTTAAGAAAATCCAATCGTCATGGCTTGTTATTGTTATCCTTCTCTCACTAGAAATCCCTCTCCCCAGGCCGACGGCAACGGCAAGCATGGCCACCGCGCCCGCCGCGCCGCCCCGCCGCGTGGTCATCTGCGGCGGCGGGGTCGTCGGCGCGTGCACAGCCTACTTCCTCTCCACCCACTCCGCCTATCCCGTCGTCCCGACCCTCGTCGAGAAGTCCTCCCCCGCGTGCGCCGCCTCCGGCAAGGCCGGCGGCTTCCTCGCCCTCGACTGGTGCGACTCCACCCCCGCGCTCTCCGCACTCGCGCGCGCCTCCTTCGCCCTCCACGGCCGCCTCGCCGCCTCCCTCAACGGCGCCGCCGCCTACGGCTTCCGCCCCGTCCACACCCTCTCCATCTCCGTCCCCTCCCAGCCCGACCCGGGAGCCCCCGCCTCCCCCCACCCGCTCCTCCCTTCTTGGGTCGACCGCTCCGCCGCCGCGGCGCCGCCGCGCGAGCTCGGCACGCCGGACACCACCGCGCAGGTCCACCCGGGCCTCTTCACCAGGGCCGTCCTCGCCGCGTCCGGCGCCGAGGTGGTCACCGGCGAGGTGGAGCGCGTGGTGGTCCGCGACGGTCGCGTCGCTGGCGTCGCCGTCAAGGGCCGCGGCGTGGTGGACGCCGACGCCGTGGTGCTCGCGCTCGGGCCATGGTCCGGGCGGTTCGAGGCGGTGAAGGAGGTGTTCGACGTGTCCGGGCTCAAGGCGCACAGCATCGTGCTCCGGCCCCGCGACCCCGACAAGATCACGCCGCACGCCCTCTTCCTCAGCTACCAGCCGGAGCCTGGCGCCAAGATGCTCGACCCCGAGGTGTACCCACGGCCCACCGGTACGCGGGCCGCCATCGCCACCATCCATTGTGAATTGAGCTGAATTGGACGCGTGCTTATCCAATCCATTGTAAATTGAGCTGAATTGGACACCTGCTTAGTTGCTTACACTGTTCTTGATTGTTCAGGGGAGGTGTACATATGTGGAATGACCAAGGATGAGGACGTGCCAGATGACCCGGCGACGATCACCGGTGAGCCTGATTCAATTGCAATGCTGCACAAGATTGCCGGGAGGGTGTCGAGCCAGCTGAAGACGGAGGACGGTGCGGAGGTGGTCGCCGAGCAGGCCTGCTACCTGCCGTGCACCACCGATGGGCTGCCGGTCATTGGGGAGATGCCCGGGGTGAAGGGGCTGTATGTGGCCACTGGGCACAGCTGCTGGGGCATCCTCAATGCTCCGGCCACCGGTGCAGCGCTAGCAGAACTCATCCTCGACGGCCGGCCAAAGATTGTCGACCTCGCGCCATTCAGCCCAGCAAGATTTCTCAAGAGGGGCAGGCGTTGAGGTTTCAGACTTGGCTACTTCATAAGACTACCTCACCCGTAATCCTTGCTCTTTATGAGTGAATAAATCATGAAAAATGGCTCTTTTGTTACATTACATGTTTCCAAATTGTCGGCAGGAAGTGTAGACGAATGTTCATTGAGGTGGCTGATGTTTAGTTTATACGACTCTGATACATCCAAAGTGTTCATTCTGATATGCGTGCTAACTGGTGTCAAGTGATGGTGTGGCACCATCTCCAAAAGGAAAATGTGATGTTACTATTATGAATCAAGCTAAATGCAAAGATGCCATATTTTCAGATAAACATCACCGAGTAGATCTCCATATTTGTCTTTTGAGTAACCTGGGATGCTTCAGCCAGGAGTCAGCTACTAGGAAACATGATGACAACTCTTTCCTACGAGAACAATCTCTTTACTATGAGAACATCTTTGAATGCAGACATGAACTGCAAATGCACTGCCTCACTTTTGCATGATCATAAGGGTCAAAATGTTAAGTTTCAGAAAAGTACAAAGCCCAGCACGCCACTCTCAAACAAAGTACATACATATCTACCAAAATGAACCGTACCCAATATGTTCGATACATTTTTTTTTTAAAGTTCTATGATCTTTCCAGCAAGGCCTTCATGGTTTCAATCCTTTAAATCCAAGTAAAGGATTGCCTTCTTCACTGCTTTAAATGAAGTTTGCAGCCTCCAGTCTCTTTGTTTCCTGTTCAATGGTCTTCCTTTCGCAGCTTCATCTCGGTTCTCCTTGACGTTAGCAAGCTTCCAAACACAGTGTTCTGCCTGAATGTCAACCGAGTCGAGCAAGAAGATACCATCCTTCTCCAGAATCTGCTCCGAAACAAGGCCATCCCCTTCATCAAGGTATTGCACCCTCATTGCCATATCTTTGAAGCGATCCAGATCCTCAGGCACCTTTAGAAGCCGCTCTGCTCCTGGTGAGGACACCTGCAATTACCGGGTCAGTTTATTGTAGGTAGCTCTGAAATGTAAAAGGAACCAGAATGAGAAATCTGGTATGGTAGCTGGCCTCAATTCCCAGGTCCAGTGGTATTTCTCCGCTTTCGATTAGCTCATCCAACTTCTTCCTGTAGAGTTTATTGAAACTCTCTAATGCGTCGATACCAGGGAACCCATATCTGTCAAGATTCCCAAGCAAGAGAAAGGGAAAGGAATAAGACTACTATCAAGATCAGGTTAGATGACATACATTTTGAAGGTATCTACATCTACTCAATATCCAAGATCAATAATGCAACAAGGCATAGCACAGAATTGAAGATAGGATGCAATCACACATTCACACTGTGAATCAGCAGTCTACAGCAAAAAAAAAGTAAGCTACTCCTATAACACATATGATGGACCTTTTGGCATGGCATTTTGTGGGGCATTAGCTAGTGCAAGAACAATGATACGAACCAAAAAAGTAGGCAACTTGATCTCCCTGTTCCGAAGCAACTTAAAACGTCATCGAACGCTTTAGAAATCTGGGCAACATCAAATTTAGCACAGCGCTTTCAAAGAACCAACTGCGAGTTTGTGAGTTATTATTCTAGATATTTGCTCAAGCACTCAGGCAACCATATTAGATGACCACATGTTAAACACATAATCCATTTACACAAACTGTAAACTCTCAATGCACAAGTTGCAGCATTGTAATGTCCAAGCGAGGCCAGGAGATGCCTCAAACGTAAGGGGGGAAAAATGCGATCTTTCCCAACCTGTTGCTCAGCTTGTCGAGCCGCACGTAGACGTATCCCTTGGGGGAGACCTTGAAGGCGAACATGGCGATGTCGTCGTCGGCGAAGAGCTCCGCAAGAACCTCCTCGGTCACCGCAAGAGCGCGCTGCCCCCACTCGACGTCCCCCAGGGCGACGCCGCCGCCGTCGCCGCCGTCACCGATCTGTAAACGCAGCGACAAACCGAAGGAGTCCATAGTGCCCGGCGCGCTGCCAAGGACGGGGCAATCGAAGGAAGCGAACTACCTCGGGCTCGGCCTCGTCTTCCTCCTCCTCCCACCCTTCGCCCTCCTCTTCCGAGCTCGCTTCGCCGCCCCGGACTTCGCTCGCAAGGGAGCGCGTCTGCGCCGCCGCCGCCGGGAGGAGGCGCCCTGAGTAGGCGGTGGCAAAGAAAGCGTTCGAGGGGACGGCGGTACGGAGGCAGGAGGACGCCGCGGCGGCGGCTGCGGCGTGGGGGCATTTCGTCGAGCACCTGGCGAGCAGCGCGCGGAGCACCTGGGCGCGAGCGTGCGCCATCATGGACCGTGTTTAGTAGGTTGTGCCCAGGGATGGATGTCGAATGTATATTGGGCTTTACTGGGCCTTGCTACCGCTGGAACGGAAGTGCTTCTCGACATCTCCGTGGTCGTCGCCCTTCGCGTTCGCGGCGTCGACGGCGACGGCGAGGCAATGGCGTCCGCCACCGTCAAGCTCATCGGCAAGTGCTCTTCTTGCTCTTACCAAAGATAATCTTAACCGTGTGGGACTGACTCGCCCTCCTCTCATCTTCTCCGCCGTCTCCGGCCAGACATCGCCGTCAACTTCACCGGTAACACCTCCCTTCCGCTCCACCTACCACCCAGTTCTTGTTTCCCCCGTATCACGTTGGTGATCGAGCTCTTGTTCTGTGCGTGTGCTGTCATCGCCGCCTCCGCCGCTGCGAAGATGGCATGTTCAAGGGCATGTACCATGGGAAGCAGTGCCACCCCGCCGACATCCCCGCCGTGCTCGCCCGAGCCTGGGCCGCCGGCGTCGACCGCATCATTGTAAGCCAGCCCTGACCCTGGCATTCTCTCTGTTTCCCTCACTTTGGTTTCTTGCACGCGAGCTGGGTGTGGTTAGTGATCTCTTGTGTCATTGCTTTGGCGCGGCGGAAGGTCACCGGTGGATCTCTGAAGGAGTCCAGGGAGGCGCTCGAGATCGCCGAGACGGACGGTGAGCTCAGCTACTTCCATGAGGTTCCTTTGGTGGATGTACTTGCTGTTGCCTGTAAGGTGTTTGATGTAACGCGCCTGAGGAGTTGCTTGTTTGTGTGCAATACAGGGAGGCTTTTCTGCACTGTAGGCGTCCATCCGACGAGATGTGGGGTAATGGCACATTGCCTAGTTCATAATTGACATTGAGGTTTTGGTATGTGCATTTGTTGGTTATTTTTTCCACAAGGGGCAGCCCCCGATTTCCATTAGCAATGCAAGCAGAAACAATGTCGCTAAAAAGTGTTTTTTACAGACAGACACCCCCTCCTTAAACCTCAGAACAAAAGATGCCAACTAAGTTTTCCACACTTCCACCACAGCACCATTACACAGCAAAACAGCTCCAAAAGAGCTCAGCAGACATCAGAACGAAAGTACACCACAAAGACACCAGGAACATTTAAAGTGAGAACATAACTCCTACTGTACATCTCAGGGTAGGAACAACCTCCTATCCCCACACACCCTGCAGATGCGACAAACTTTTCTTCAAAACGTTGGCCGAGAGTCAGGTTGCCTTAGCCATCATCAGGCGTTTGCGTTTCTGGAGAACTGAAGATCCCCCATCACCCCCACGCCATCTGTCGACAAAGATTTCATGCCTGCAGTTCCACCATGACTTTTAGTCAAACCTGCAAGGAAAGCACACAAATTGTTTTTGCAAATGGCCAGACACTCCCCCCAATCTCCTTTTTGGTGCTGAGCCCAGAACTTCAATTTTTGCACACACCATATGCAAAATTTGAAGAGGATTTTTTCGAACATACCCATCAATTACAGCCTTATTTTTAAAAAACAATACGCACCAACAAAGAGCACAAAGACAAACACACTCAAGTTGCTTGCCCTCTGGCCAAATTTTGATCACCTGCATTTGTTATGTGATTTGTTTTTTGGATGATCAGGAGTTTGAGGAGAGTGGAGACCCTGAAGGCCATTTTCAGGCACTGCTGGCTCTGGCAAATGAGGGAATCCAGAAAGGCAAGGTGTGTGTTGTTGCTTGTTCGAGCATTTACACGAGGATAGGCTTAACTTGTAGTAACTGATTTTCTTGCCATCTTTTGATAACCTGGTTCTTTGCATACAAAATAATATGGCTCACTTAATCTTTTCATGACTCCTATAAATCAACCACATATTAAATGCCCAACTCATTGTTCAGGAGGCATGCTGAAGGGCAAAACTGTTCTTGTCTACTCAACTGCCTTTGCAGTATCCAATGTACAGCACTGTACTTTACCAGCTCACAGCACAGTAATGTTTAGTTGCAAACATGCTTGATTGTATGTGTGGACCATGAAGTTCTGATCTTCTGTATAACAAGTAATTTGGTTGTTATTTCCCTTCTCTTTAGGCTGTTCTTTGGACCTGAAACTTCTAATATTCTACAGTTCTACATGACAATCAATTCCTGTCTTTCTGCAGGTTGTGGCAGTTGGCGAATGTGGTTTAGATTATGATAGACTTCACTTTTGTCCTTCAGATATACAGAAGAAGTACACTTTTTCCCACACAAGCTCATAGATAAATTAATCTGCATATTTCTGATGAGATATTTGTTTAGGTATTTTGAGAAACAATTTGAATTGGCTGAAGCAGTTAAACTACCAATGTTTCTCCACATGCGAGCTGCTGGTGAAGACTTATGTGAAATTGTATCACGGAATCTATCCAGGTGATGTTTAAACTGTATACTATAATGGCAATAAAGTTGACAACTAATGCTCTTGATAAGAAGCGCTGCTGCATAGTGTTTAAGATCAGAACATTTAATGAAACACTAAAAAAATATTATTCTTTAATAGCTGTCTCCCTTTCTGAATTCACCTAAACATGTTATATCCTATAATCTAGTCTGAGAACCACATTTCTCTTTTGCAGATTTCCTGGTGGGGTTGCCCATTCCTTCACTGGCACTGCGGAAGATCGTGACAGGCTCCTTTCTTTTGATAAGATGTTTATAGGTCATCACTTCCCTTAATGTCACAGACCTGTGTATGATGCAACATGATAATCATATAACAAAACTGGAGCCATCTAACTAAAAAAACTGGAGTACTATAAAATATTCTTTTGTTAGTTGCAAATGTCCATTTCAGCATTTGTCGTATTTGTGGTTGGCTTCTTGGTGATAAATTCCATTCTGCCAACATGCCTTTCCATTAGAAACTTATAATTATATAATCCAAATAGTCAGGTGTGCATAAATATTTCATGCACCATTGCAGGTATTAATGGCTGCTCTCTGAAGACTAATGAAAACCTTGAGGTTCTACGAGGCATTCCTGCCGAGAGGATGATGATAGAAACAGATTCTCCATATTGTGACATTAAAAATACTCATGCTGGAATCCAATTTGTGAAATCTGTCTGGTCATCCAAGAAGAAAGAAAAGTATGAGCCAGGCTCAACAGTTAAAGGTCGCAACGAGCCTTGTTTAGTCAGGTAGGTCGAGAAAGTTGTGCTTGAATTACATTCAATATATTGGTTCAGAAAATGGTTGGGCTTGGCCCATGTACCAAATTTTATGCCAAGCTTATGTGAACACCGCAAGTGATTCTTTGTATCATGCACCTCGTAGTCCATTCAAACCAAAACTTACGCTCCTCTTTCAAAGCATTCAGCCACTAAATTTGTTGTTACAAATAAGTTAAAGGCATTTTGTGTCCATACAGTTCTGAATTATTTATAATGCTAATATTGATTGATGCCATGCAGTCCATATAGCCTTGTGCCATGAGGCGCAAACCAATATAGTTCTTTTTGCTTTCCCTGCTCATTTAGGTAAAATTTTTTTGAAGCCTTTATCACATTTAATGTCATGATTAGTGGGCTGCAATTTGAGTTCATCGGTCTTTTCTTTTCTGCATATTTCTTGTTATTTTTTCCTTTAGAAATTTCAATTACTAGAAAACATACGATTCCAGGCAAGTTCTTGAGGTAATTGCTGGTTGCAAAGGAATTGCTGACATAGAAGGCCTGAGTAAAACCTTGTACCACAACACATGCAGGTAAACTATCATGCCATGTTGACAGTTATCACTAACCTGGAAGTACCCCATGACACACTAGCATAAATATTTACTCATCTAATACGACGAGTAGGGTTTATAAATGTCTAAACTAATACCAGGCTCCCAGCTCTATTGTGTCTCCAGTTCTCAAATAATGTGGTTAATGATATGCCTATATTGCAGGTTTTTCTTCCCACAGGACCTGGATGCTTCTGCCGATGCACAGCTCGAGAGTGGTTCTACAGTTCAAAACTGAGGCAGAGTGAATGGCTTGGACCCATTTTATTCTGTTTGCCATTTTGTTTGACTGACTGAAAATCATTTTGCTGTGCTAAAAATGCTTGTACATTGACAACTGCCGATCTACATGCCACCATATGGTCACCTCTCTGCAAGTTATGTACATTCTTACCATGTATATGCCAATATGGGCCATGACCTGATAGCATTCAAGTTGCTTTTTATTTGGAAACGAATTCGCAGGAAAAAAAGTGCTAAACATACAATTGTAAAATATTTCTTTCAACTTGCTTAAAAAAAGGACAACACATGAGCAATCAATATTCTGCAATACATAATATGGAGACATGAACTGAATTAACTATCAGATAGCAAACCGTTGCACTTTACACCAAATATTTCTGCACGATATACATTACAAGAGTAACCGGAACTTGGAGCACCTAGATATCTAATATTCTAGTATCTATAGCTGAAATCTCACTACATCTCTCGTGTCAAAAATGTATACTCAAACCAGTACAGCTTGGATTAGAATGGCATGATCAACAAAATCAGTGCATTTCACAACTCGTCGTTTGCAACCACTGGCCAGGCATTAGTAACTGGCAGTTGTCTGCAAGTTGCTCTCCATCTCTGCTCCTGATAGTTCAGGAGTGCTGGTTGCTTCCAACTCTGCCTCAGGTGGTTCTGTAGCAGCTTCTTCCTGGTGTGCCTGCACAATACTAGGAGAACCAGGTGGTTCTGCCAGGCTTAGTCGAAGTGGCCTCCCTTCAAGTTCCTGCATTGCCGGGACATAACCATGTTAGTCACTGCTTTGCCAATGAACATTAACATATGAGTGTGAAATATCAAGGTATCATTTGTGCAACACCTATGGTTACAAAGTTATTGGTCTATTTATAGCACAAAGTGCATAAATAACTTAAAAACTAACTGTTAACACATGTAATCATCATCAGTATGACTCATTTGTCCAAAGAGTACTATTAACAAATCACACCTACTACCCTTGTTGCTCCATTTCAGAAATTAGATTTCAATTTTTGAGAGAGGATTTCAATTTGATGCATTTATAATTTTGTGTTAGTGGTATATTAGCCCATTATATCTTTTGACATTTGCAAATTCAATATGGTGACATGATGGGCAACTAGGCATCATTATTAAGGTTGACATTTGCTAATTCAATTCAATATGGTGGTATGATGGGCATCATTGCTAAGGTTGACAGTTGCTAATTCAGTGAACTAACACAAGGCATACCACTCCATCCATGGCCTCCAGGGTGGCCTGTGCATCCTCTGCGGTCCCGAAGGAGACGAACCCGAACCCCCTTGACCGACCACTGTCGCGCTCGAAGATGACCCTGGCACCAAGCAAGCCAGGCTGCCCCTCAAACGCGGCCTTCAATGTGTCGGCCCGCACACCCCACCCCAGGTTGCCGGCATAAATCTTGTAGGTGCCATCGTCGCGCCTGCCACCCCTTGCGATCGCCGGCACTGCCACTGACCTCTCCCCTCCCCGCGGCACCTCCGGGAAGTTCACCCTTGCCGTCCTGCCTCCCAACAGCTGCATTGGCACACCAGGGAGACATAATTTATAGAAATGAGATGAAACACCAACACAATCATTCATGACCAAGAACATAATTTTATGGATTGATCGAATTGGTGCTGAACTTACCGCCCCGTCGAACATCTGGATGGCCTTGGTGGCCTCCTCAGTGGTGGCCATGGTGACGAAGGCGAAGCCGCGGCTCCGGTCGGTGACTTTGTCATAGATTACCTGCACCGGTGTGAGCCATCAGACCGAGATGCTGTTTAAGAATTGATCCATGGAGACGAAGGGAACTTGGATTGGTTTGGTGCCAGTACTTGGACGTCGTCGACCCTGCCGGCCTCGGAGAAGGCCTCGGAGAGCTCGGCGGATGTCATGGAGTAGGGGAGGTTGCCGACGAAGAGGCGACCCGGCTCCTGGCCGGGCACCGGCCGGCTTCTTGGAGGGTAGTAACCGCGCGGCGCCTGGACCTCGGATGCTACCTCCACATACTCCTCTCCTTCCTCCACCCCCTCTTCGTCGTCTACGTACTCCTCTCCGTCGGAAGAAAACTCTTCTCCGGCGGCGGCGAAGGCGGCGGGGGGAAGGAGAATGCGGCGGTGGCGATGGGAGGGGTAGAGGCGGAGGCCGGCGCGGTGGTGCGGGAAGCTCTGGAAGCGGATGTGAGGAAGAGGAGGACTCACGGCGCCAGCGGCCGTGTGGAGGGAGCGGAAGGAGGCGGCGGCGGCGGCGGCAACGGCGGTGGCCATGGCCGAGGCGGCGGGAGCAGCGACGAGGCTGGAAACTTGGAGCGGTGGCAACCAGTGGCAATGGCGTCGTCTCGTTGCTGCTAATTTCTTATCCGCTTCTTATTGGGCCGCGTATAGGCCCAACTGGACCTCATATTCGCTGCCCATTGGAAACGCGTTGAGTGCCTGGCCCACGGCCCACTAGGAACCTCTCTTGAAGTTGAAGAACTTGCATCTCCGCGTGCTCATCAGGCGGCGGCGGGCGGCGGCAACGACGACGTCTTCTTCTTCTTCTTCTTCTCCAAGAAGCAGAGGAAGAAGCTTGGCAGCACACCACGAGGACACCACCTCTCCACGGATCGCGACCAGTGGCAATGGCCTCCGCCGCCGAGCAGCCGCGCTCCGTCGAGGAGTCGTCCTCCGGCGCGTCGGCCGGCCAAGAAGAGGCGGCGCGAGAAGTGGAGGTGGAGGTGGAGGTGGAGGTGGGGAAGGAGGGGGAGGAGGAGGAGGAGGAAGGGGAGTGCGGGTTCTGCCTATTCATGAAGGACGGGGGCTGCAAGGAGGCGTTCGTGGCGTGGGAGGAGTGCGTGGAGGCGGCGGAGAAGGAGGGCTCCGACATGGTTGAGCGCTGCTTCCAGGCCACCGCCAATCTCAAGAAGTGCATGGACGCCCACGCCGACTGCTACGCCCCCGTCCTCCAGGCCGAGCAGGCTGTCTCCGACCACGCCGAGGGCGCCATAGCCGCCATAGCCGACAAGAGCAAGCAAGACGAATCCGGGCCTTCCCCGCCCGCTGATGTGAAGGAGGAGTCGGGGATGTCGGAGGCGGCAGCGGCGGAGGTGGTGGCTTTGTGGAGTTCCCAACCGCGGTGGTTAGGTGTTAGTTACGCGGTTCATCCGTCTGAACCCGTCGAGACGGACGTCCGTCCTGTAACATTTCTCTATTGGATAACATTAATGTTAAAGCCATCGTTGATGATTTTGCATCTAGAAATTTTGGAAGACATTTCTAAGAATCTACAAAATGTTTGAGATAAAAAATCTTACTTTTATATCTTTTTATTGGTAACAATTTCTATAATACATTGGATAATGTCTTTTAAATTAATATATAGTAATATAAAAAAATTGATACTTATGTTAGTATCTTCGTTTATAATTTCGCTTCGGTGTGGAGAAAAACACAAAGAACGGCCTGCCTCACGCGGCAGAGACGGGACGGCGCGCGAAGCGACCTGCCGTACCTGCCCCACCTTTCGGTCCCGAACGTTCTAACGCGGTGGCGCCCGTGGCATCGTCGTCCCCGGTCTCCATCCACGCGTGGCGAAGGCGCCCAGCCGCCCAACCCAACGCTGCGCCCATGCCAATCTGCCATTCGCTGCTCGAGGACGAGTGCGCGCGAGAATCCTGGCGTCGTTTCGCCTCCGCCGTGCGCGTCCGTCTCCTCTCGTGTCCGTCTCCTCTCGTGCGTCGGTTGCCGCCGGCCTGACCAGCATCCGCAGGGGCAGGTGCATCCCGGCGACGCCGTGCCACGTTCTCATCGGTCGGGACGTCTCTGCTGGTCGGTCCATTGATCGGCCGTGCTGCTGTTGGAAGTGGACGCGGCCAGAGTTTCGGGCTCGATGGGAAATTTGGGCCTGCCGGTCTGCTCGCTGGGCTAGACCTCAGTGGAATGAAGCAATCGGCGAATCTTCTCAAGGTGGCCGCGTAAAAGGCCGTCTGGAAGACGGTCCTCTTGGGCTTGGTTCCTGCAGCTGGTGCCGGTTGGAGTTTTGTGGACCTGGCCTATAATGCTAGTTTGCTGTTTACCTACGTGGGCACAAGGGCCATGGATGTTGAAACCCTACGTGTTGCTGTTGGGCCACATCTGATCGGGGGTTTTATCGTTATATAAAACGAGCGAGGTGGTCCGTGTGTTTGCGCGGCTAGATTTATTTTGTTATATAGTGCTTATCTCTAACATATCAGATCGGATTTAGAGTTTATATCTAATATATTATATGAATTTCTAATATTTTCTTTTAATCTAAGCCGCATAAATCTTTTATTTTTTGATTAATTTATCCCGTTATAATTTGGTCCCACAGTTGATTGAACGGATAAAATAACCATATTATATAATCTTTAGTATTTAATCCGAATTTCTAATATTCTTCTTTTAATTTAAGCCGTTATAATCCAACCCCACAAAATCAATGGCATAGATCTTTTTTTTTTATTTATTTATGTGAGAATTTCTTTGATCGATCTTAGCCGTTATAATTTGGTCCCACCGTTGATCGAACGGCTGAAATAATTTGGATGATGTGGACGAACGTGGTGGCTTCTTTTTCCCCTCCTTTATATATATAATAGATAGATAGATAGATAATAGATGCTCCGACTTCACATTTGCCTTACTTTCTCCTTGTGTCTTTAGAGAAAAAGAACTTTCATAAATAAGGATATACGTCGTTCTCCCCCTCTCTCTCAAAAAAGATGGCTTTACGTTTTTCTCTCTCAAAGAAGACGGCTTTAAGGACTCATGAGAGGCACATTGATCAAGAGATATAAGGCATATCAAAAGAGACTTATCTTACATCAGTCTAAAATTATAGAAAGTAAAATAAAAGAGAGAAATATAAATGAATAGTAAAAAAAGATACCTTACATCAGTCTAAAATTATAGAAGGTAAAATAAAAGAGAAAAATATAAATAAATAGTGAAAAAGGGATGTGAATAGTAGCTAAGTAGTGTCTAGATCAATTTCAGTCCTATTAGAGATGACCCGAGGTATGTGGGGAACTCTATCTAAGAGTATGTCAAGAATTGGTTTAATATGGTGTTTATACCAATCGTGAGCCGGGCCTTTCTTTAGGATGAAAACCAAACGCCTTATTTACATAGCTATGTGCACAGTAGGCATTTTTAAGATATTTATTTTATAGTATTTAAAAATTTTTGGGCATCTTTTGAACAGTCATAGCTAGTGGTGGGAGTTGGGCCGTGCCGTGCCGGCCCCGCCCCGCCCCGTCGTGCCTCGGGCCGGTGCAAAACGGGCCGGCATGGCCCTGTCAGCACTTCGGTGTCTGTTACATTGGAATCATGTCACTTGGTAAGCATGCGAGATATATATGTTACTCCTGGTGATTGGGGATGTCTAGTATAGTGGTCTTGAGTTGCATTGAAATTGCAATGTTGTGCAAGTCTGAGATAAGTATCAGTTTGTTATTGCATTGCTCTAACATAGACATTAATGTGTGCCTTTATTTACCTGAGATTAGCCTTTCATCAATTTTTTTTCTCTTTGTGCCAAATATTGGCTGGGGTCATAGCTAGTGACCTGGCCGGCTGTAGCAACTCAAGCAATTCAGACTGTTGTATTAGAAAAATCTCGAGCAATGGATTACTGTGATTGGACAAAAACATTGGCTGTTTAGATGCTCTTGTTATTCTACTGCTAATTTATTTTTCTGCTGGAGTTGGTTTGTTTCAGATTTCTAGTTTATGGTTGCCAAGAACTTTCGGACATCATTGTCTTGTTTTGATTGACCCTATTGTATGGATAGTGTGCTCTAGGTAAAAGCTGGAGAATACATCATTTTGTGATCAGTGGTATACTAAAATGTCACAGTGCCACAGGTTTTGTTTTATTGGATAAACTGCCTTGCAATGTCATTCATGGTAATGATTTATTACATGCTTGGTTAGCCGCAGGATCCTGTTCCTAGCTTTCAGTAATTTTGCAGTCTTCAGTATGTTTGCATAGTGTTTTCCCAGTGGGGATAGTTTCTTTTTTCAATCAAAAGCAGTCGAACCAAGGTTCAGAAATCCTGTGGTAACCAACCACGACTGTCCATTCTTCTTAAACTTTTCCCTGTGTTTTGGAAGGCACTAAGCACTAGTTGGGTGGCTTGACTGATGCCTGGCCATCGTGTAGGTCAGAGAAAGGTGGCCAAGACGAGCACCCGGCGCCTAGCTCCTAGCGCTGCCTAGGGCTTATTTTTATAGCACTGATTTTGCCCTATTCTTAACTTGTGATGGTTTATGGATTTTGTTTAGTTATTACAGCTTAGTAGTTTGAACTACCTATCTTTTTGATTTATGGATTTTGAGTAGATTTATGGTGGTTTACTAGATTAAACAACTTATTGTTCTTCTATTTCTGAAGTTTCCACATGATTCAGAATGTTCTTCCATATCATTGAAGAGATTCTCACAATCCATCAAACATTTTTCCCAGATTCAAACTGTACAACCAGATTATTAGCATGTCCAGACTACCTGGCTTTGGGTTATTTGTTACAGCTGTTACTAGTCATTCATTAGTGCTGATTTTATTTCCTTTTGAATTGCTTTCTATGGATTAAATTCAGTAGTTTAGATGAATTTCAGATTAACTTTATATGGTAAAAAAGCAATATGCGTGTGTTGTTGATGTCGGTTAATATTGTTGATCTGTTTGTTATAATTTTTTATTTGCTACCTAATATTAAAAAACAAACAAGAGCATACCTGCTTTGCCAAAAGTACACCTTTTTCTGGAGACCTTATCTGGATAGAATGCTGTAGGACTTGTACATGCAGTGAATGGTGGGAAAAATCATTTAAGGATTAGGAGTAGTATCAATCTGTCGTAGTTGAGTTTGGTTGTATATGCGGGTTTGCAATGTCATTTATGGTGATGATTTTTTACATGCTCAGTTAACTGCAGGATGTTAGTTTTCAGTAATTTGCAGTATTGTTTACTTTATCTATAGTCTTCTCCCAATGGGGATAGTGTTTGTTTTTCAGTAAAAACTCAATGGCGGTTATCCCATGGTAACCTGCCAGGGACTTTTTTTTAAAAATAATATCTTGCCTTGAACTTGAATTCTGATATTAACTGAACTGATCGTTTATGTATTTTTTGGTATAGCTATGGCAATTTACTAGTTTCAATAACTTATCGTTCTGATTTACAGCAATTTGCTAGTTTTAACAAATTATTATTCTTCTACTTCTACATCTGAAACCTTACTAAATTATTGAAGAGGCTCTCATAATCAATCAGGATTTTGTCCAGATTCGGACTAAGCGATCAGATCACTACCATGTCTAGACGGCAGAACTGTGGGTTATGTCATGATTGTGGTTAATAGGACTATGCTGTGGGTGCTAGGTTTGATTCCTTGGTCCTTCATTTGTTGATTTTAGATTGGCTTTCTGTATGCAAAAAAGAAAAAACAATATACATATATGTTGGTACGATATTGTTTGTATATAGATCCTGCTGGTAGCCAGTTTTTTTGGGTAAATTTTCTTTTGCTACCTAATAATCTGTAAATAACAGCAGTGCAGCAGAGGATATCTGTAAGTTGTGTATGGTAGGCATGATTGTTTTGATCCAACCATTAGTTCATTGCCCTGACCTGTCAAATAGCTAAAAAATAAAATGTTCGGGTTCAGACATTACGCCCTAACCAGCTTCAGCAGAAACTGACTGGCCAGACATACTTTCTCTGATCTGCATTGTCAGCAGCAATATCGTGAAAATGATCACCCAAGCACCATGGATCATCAAGCACCTGCACCATGATATGCTTGCATGGATTAACCTCTCCAAACCACACGAGATCTCAACCATGAGCAGCTAGCTTGCCTGCATGTGAAATCCCTTGAACAAGCACTTGATTTTTTTTACACATTCTACACAAGCACAAATGCACAATGGAGAGCAGCACCAAGGCATACGCCATGCATGCAGCTCGGTTTGGTAGAGAAGAAGAAGCCGCGTGGATCTCGCTGCGCTTCTCGTACAGCCAAGAATGATTTGCCGCCGGCTGCCCGCCCGCGGCGGCGCCGCTCCTCTCCGATGCTTGGCTGCCGGCGACGAACCCCGTACCTCCTCCTGGAAGGCTCACACCTTGAGGAGATCACAGCAGCCGCAGGTTGCCGCGGCGACCCAGCTGGCCTCGCTGCCGCCGCCGTCCACCGTGGTTGCCGGCGAGGGGAACGGCGAAGAGCCTGGGCGGCGAGCGGTGGAGGTGCGGCCATGGCGTCGGAGCTGGCCGGTGGCGGCGCCGCCACGGGCACGCTCGTCGTTGACCATCGCCGACGCCTTGCCCGGCCGGGGCTTGGCCTTCCACGGCGGCGGGCCACCGCCCGCGACTGGGAGCTCGCCGGAGGCACGCGTGGCGAGGAAGCGGCCGCCGCTGCCCCGCGCCCGGCGAATCGCGTGGAGGTGGCGCGACTCGTGGAGGTACGGCTGCGGCAAGGGCGAGTGGTGAGTGTGACGGTCGAGCTGCGACGTCGGCTCGGAGGAGCTCGCCGCCGGCGACGGGGTGAGATCGATGCCTCCCTCTCCTTAGTCCTTACCTTCCTCTTCTTGGGGAGCTTCTTCTCCGACCTGCCAGCCCTTGCGCGGGCGAGGCGGCGGCGGAAGATGCCGTTGAACTGCTTGGCGTTGACGTAGATGGGCACGTCGGTGGAGTTCACCGACGGCAGGAGCAACTTCGCGTGGTGCTGCTTCATTTGGAAGTTGTTCGTTAACCGAGTCAAGAACGTCCGATGCTCAAAACCAAAAGGTGCATTTTAGATATAACAAAATAAGCTATTAGTGTTTGTTACTTCGATGTTGTTATGTATGGCAGATTGGCATAGAGAAAATTGGACCTGTGGTCTCAACTTATTATATATGAGGGGTGTGCATTGACCGGGGAACATTGCAAAATGGATTTAGATTAGGCAGACTAAGAAGAAAACATGTACGGAAGAGGTGCGTGAGATGTGGAACGTTGGATCAATAACCAACGACTAGGAAAGATGATTTTTTTAAAAAAAAAAATCAGCTAATTATGCAACACTTAGCCCCGTGCGATAGCTAGATAACTGGTTTGAGCTAGTTTTTGTTTTGGTGTGTGTGTGTATGATCACTATGATCAATTTAGTCTTATATGAAGCTCAAAACTTGCTTACCATAAAATTTACAAAGGTTATAACATATTTCATTCCCGATACCTAAAAATTCATATTGAGTTGCTAGTGTGCACACGACTTTATATACGCACATAAACTGAAATTTTCAAACTTCAACAGACTCGAGAGATCAGAATGCATACCGTAGCTTGAGCTCCATAGGGCCAGCACAAACCATAGCCCTGATCAGCAAAGCCATAGTTGCGGGGCATTACCTTTAGCTGCGATGTCGTAGAAGAGAGTAACCAACATGTTTAAGAGCTAGAATACTTAACCAGCATTGCATTCATCGATCGGCAAAAGGTGTCTCTCACCAACTCGAAATGGGCTTGGTACTCCGTCAATACGGGGTATGCAGAGACGCTCGGCACAAGAGGATCATGGAATTTCAGATCGTCTCCGAGATCACAATCTCCTGAAAATTAATTAATCACCAGGTAGCTCAATCGTTAGCTATGGCGCCCTCTGCTTGCTTGGAGCTAGCTTGATGATCCCATATAATTGGGAAGGTCTTTTGCTTCCTAAAATTTTACTTTCGTGAAGTTCTAATTAATTATCTCACTAAGTAGCAAGGAATGTCAAGTGATCAAGGACGATTCTAAAATCTGAACAGAAGAAATGTGAATGTTGTTCAGACAAAAATACGGTGTCTTGAAATGACTTGCAATAAATAAAAAGAGGCGCCGTGTTCAGAGCACATGAATTTTCATAGATTTATATGCAAGAGCTATAATATTTTCTATTAAATAACTTAATTACGCCATCAGATAGATCCTTTTTCTCATATGAGTGATGTAAATAGGAACAAAGTTATACAGCCGGTTCACAATTCAAGGAATCTCGGAATGGTCTGTTAAGTGAAAATGTTCAGACAAAAAAAAAGTAAGAAGGAAAAGGTCACATTGAGAGACAGTTTTTTTCGAAAAAGGAAGCTTTGTATTAACGTCCAAGCACAATACATCAATATATACAGTAAAAGGATCTATCTGATATATACATCAATATAACGTCCATTGAAACAGTTTCCCTTACTCACTAAACAAGCTTAGGGCATGCGTGAAAAAATCATGCATTTATACAGTATATACTATATGGTGCTCAGAAAAAAAAACATATATAAATGAACACACATTTTGCGTATCCTTCGAAAGATAAACATACGGCGCAGATTTTATTTAGATTTTCACTTATGCTAATCATCAGCTGGGGCCATCATAAATATTCTTTTCTGTGCATGCATGGCACCAGATCTCTACATCTCCAGTATTTATAAACATCAACTTTTCTAAAGTACTATCTGAACTGGAGACCGTACATGTGATAAGCACCATGGTACGGCACTGGGCAGCAGTCTCTCACTCGTCTTTATAAGCAACCAGATGATTAGGAGCAAAACCAGATGATTAGGAGCAAAAACACCTAGGTCCAAAAGTGAGCGTGCCAACAGCTTCACCGATCCCTAAAGGTCTAAAACACCAGCCAAACATTCTGAGCTGTCAGGACCGCATGCGGCTCGCCGTCGTCCGAGGACCACGGCGGCGGTGGCGGCGACAGCTCGGCGGCGACACTGATGATATCATCGACCAATTAATGGCCGCCATTGCAAGCATCACAAGGTTCCATTTCATATCAATGGCTAGTGCACAATGGTGATGAAGAAGCTGAGAGGTTTTTGCATGCCTGAGATGACTGGGAACTTCACCGCGCCGCCCCCCTCGGGCGGCATCGCCGGGGCTCCGCTGGGGCTGGGGAAGATGGAGCAGTGCGGCTGATGGTCGGCGGCGAGGGCGCCGTCGACCTCCATAGCCACGGGGCTCGACTGTCCGAAGCATTCTCCTCCGAGAAGCAGCTGGGATCTGCAGGCTCCAGCCGGCCACCACGGCATTTCGCTTGCAGCATCGCCGGCGACGGCCGCGCCGCCACTGCCCCATCGGTTGGTGAGCACCTGCAGGCCTAGCCCTTGCTCTTGGAAGCTCATCGATGCCTGAAGAAATGGCGAAAAATCGTGTCACTCCTGCGAGCTTCAAAATCTTCTTCCCAAGAAGTTTCTTTCGATTGGAGCTAGCTCTTCCCTCTTGAGCACATTATGGAATTGAGTAGTTCATGAAATCTTGAAGGAATAAACGAAACAAGAGATTTCAAAGGGATTAGAGATAACTTCACGAGAGCCCAGAAGGCCCCAGGTAAGATCAGAACAGAAGTTGAGCAGCGATGAGCTAAACAAGACGTATATCTTATAAAGATACCTTTTTTTCGTACACATTTATGAGTTCAGAATCTATTAACAAAAAGTACAACAACCGCAGACCAAAAGCAAATGAAATGGGAAAATAACAAATTAATGGAACCAGGAAGACTTCGAGCTAGCTAGCTAGTAACTTGAGCTAAATTAACGAGGCGCACATCTTTTGTAGTCATTTTTTTTGTACATATTTATGCATCTTTAATCTTTTGGCCAAGAAAAGAACAACCACGGCAGACCAAAAAATGCAATGCAGACCAAAAGGAAATGAAATGGAAAATCATAATTAACAAAGTAATGGAACAGGAAGGCTTGGAGCTCGCAACATGAGCTGAGATTGAGCTAAATTAACAATATGTACACCTTTAGAATCCCCTTTTCCGTACATATTTATGAATTTTTTAGTCCCTTGACAAAGAGATCGAAGTACAGCAACTGCAGACCAAAAGCAAATGCAATAAAAATTGAACAAACTGATGGAACCAGTAAGCTATAACAATTCAAGCTAGCTCTATATATATATGGCTGATGAACAACACGCTCCACATCAAAGAGCAAAAGCTGCAGGAGGACATCAAAACATGGTCATCGATCATGCTCATGGTGTTTAGGATAAGCACTTACACTCATGCTCATGGTCGACTCCATGGAGAGAAAAGGTGAGAGGTACTAACGGGGCGTGCCTGCCCGTCCCTGTGCGTGTGCGTGTGTGTGTGTCTGCAGAGCTATTGCTGGCTTTGCAACAGAGGCTGTGTCCTTTGAGCTGTCGCAGCCAATGGCGGCCGGCTTTCGTGCGGCGACCGATGGAACCCTTTTGAGTAATCTTCGCATGCACACTTATAGCATAAGTGTTGTAGTTTGATCTCATCCAATCACCCTGTCCTTGCGCTTCTCTCGTGGCCAGTCATTTTATGTGTAGCCCCCGCTTGAACAGGGAAGCTGGCCTCATGATCACCCTCCCTGCAAATGAAACCAGCAGTACTGTTCATGTAGACATTCAGCGGCAGATCTGAAAGTGGCCACGCTTGATCCCGTCCCATCTTTGGCTCAATCTTATGTACATATTCACTTCCTAATGTTCTCTTGATTTGCTGCCTACATATATACGAGGTACTCCCGCCATACAAATATAGGCAAAATTGGCTATAGGGCTATAAATTTCTTGTATTAATTTATGGTACGATACGAGCTGTGTCAATGACATGCGGACCTAGGGATTACGTGCCCGTGACTCACCAGTGTCTTACAATAAATGATATCAAATCCTCCAAAAGTATGTGTATATATTTTATCTTATGGATAGATACCGAAAGCTTTTTCATATACGGATTGTACGCACCGTTCCTAATTATTACCTCTAAATACTATGTTGAGGGTGTATACCAATAGCCAATAGGGAATAAAAGTAGACTTAATTAGATGTTTGTTAGGGATATATATAGAAGGAACAATGCATTTATTTTACGATTACGACTTCATGGATTGAGCATTATTTGTTTAAATGATCAGACTTATTGGTTTATGTTTTAGTTTGAGTTGTACCTTTTGCTGTTGAGTGTTGACAAATAAAGGTCGGTTAGGAAAACCACCGCGAACAAGCATGCATGTAACTAGACCTAATCACTGGAAGCCTGGCCCGGCAACCCGGCCCGACCGATGCATCGGGCCGGGCTCGGGCCTTATTTCCAGAGCCCGGTGATCGGGCCAGGCCGGGCCCTTTTTTGCGATCTAAGCCATGGACGGGACGGGTTGCTGGGCTTCGGGTCGGGCTCAGGCCTGGCCCCTCGGGACCGAGCTTTTCCCGGCCCGGCCCGGCATTTGATTAGGTCTACCTGTAACACACACACCGTAATTAATGTAGGTTATTAATTCCAAACAGTACTCTTCGATGAACTCTGTCTTGTCTTTCAAGCTATTCCTAGATAGCAGCTATGAACAGGAAATAGTGGTGCATAGGTATGCATCAAAGGACAGCAAAAGGTGGCATCAGTACAAGGTAAAAAAAGAGTGAAGAGAAAGGTTTCACAGTAGAACTGTCCTTGGAATCTTGGATCCTGCATGCCAACAATGCCTGTTCCTCTTCCCAATGTTGCTGTTTCGTCGATCGTGTGGCTGCTATTTCGTGTGCAGCAGCGCAGATCGAAAATTGTGGCTGCTTGTCTCAGGTCTGAACATATGTTTACCCTGTCTCTAGCAAAAATAAAAATTGGCCCCTTGAGCTTGGGAAAAATGGGTTTTCTTTCTAGGTTTGAAATGAAATATATAGATATATTGATGTGCGAGGCATTGATTTGCACGTTAGTGTCAAGGCCATCTCTTGCGGCGCTTAATTAGACAAAAGGTGACCCCTCCATGTATGTTAAGCTTGCCAATCGGGTATGTTAAGGGTTTAGGTGACCCAACACACTGTTCATGTATTTGTCTAGTCTAATCATGCCTGTTGTTGATCAACTTATATATACTTTTTCGACGAGGTCGTTTTGTTGGAAAAATCTTAGGATCAATCCTTCCGAAAACTGATCGTTAATCGACGGGAACATGGGTAGCCGCAGCTGCACAGCTTCATGTAGTGCAGGATGTCACTGCCTGACCGAGGAACGTGAAGAGCATGAACAGCACCCACGTGCACGTCCACATGTTGTGCTCGTGTTTAGCCTAACTAATTAGCTCTACTAATCACACAACATAAAAAAACGTTGGCCCAATCTTTTCTCGGTGCTAAAGCTTTCACCTTTGCTTGGCCCTTGGCCATCTATTTATACTAGAAAAATTACAAGACTCCTACTCAAATTAGAACTACTAATTCTAAACAAACTCCAACTCTGATGCTTCTACTTTTAGATAAAACTAGTTCTACTCAAACTAGACAAACCATATCAAGATTAGATCCAACACGTTTGTCCTTTTTCCAGACGATGTTATATATTTTTTTGAGTCTGATCGAGATGTTCTTTTGACTACTACATTCATATATATGATTTTTTCAGACGTACGTATCTAAGCATTTTCTATTATTGATAATAATATGAAAGCATTTCAAACGATAATTAAAATCTAAGTATATAATTTTAATCATATATATACCCAGCGTTTCTTTCTTTCTTTTTTGACGGAAAGGCAGGAGATACCCAGTGTTTCTATACATATATGACGTTAACGTCATGCTTGCAGATAAAAGAAAAGGAAAAACTTAACGAAATTAAGCACTAGTCACACCACTCAGATCAATCTTAAGACAGTTGAACAACATCGATCCGGCACCTTTGTTGCCCAGACCCCAGAAAGAAACAACATCGGCCGCCTGATGTTCGTACAAAGCCTTCAGATCGATCGATTCACCAGTGAAATAGCCGCGTAAGCATTCTTTATAAGTACATACTAATTATAACATTCGACAGACATTTCCAAGATCGATCTGATTACAAGAACGTGCATGCGACCCTAGTGCAAGGACCCTACGTACCAGGCTACCACATCGTACCTGTTTTCGTTTTCTTTTTCTTTTTTTTGCCCCCTTTTAACCTCTCTCATTCATGTCCTACGCTAAACCTTCCTTCGATCTTTTCTTAAAAAATATTCCTTCAATGGCTGTTCTTCACTCGTGAAAACTGCAAAAATAATAATAAGCCACTTCAATCCACCATCGATCACTTTTGTAGTACAACTATCGCCCTCTTTGGTTCGTGGTTTGGTTTGATTTTATTTGGCTGAGCAAAAATTTATTACTTTCATATATTACTCGGTGTAACATTTTGTAATAATTTTCAGTGCTTCGTGGGGTTTCTCAAAGTTCTTAAATATTACAATTCGTAAAATAACTCATCCATTGCTCCCTCTCTTTCTTTCTCTCACCAGCCTTCTTGGATGTCTTAATCTCCATAGTTGCCACCATAGCATGGCTTGACCGCGCTACCTGGACCTGTCCTATTGCAACCATAGCTTGAGAACAAGACCATCATGAAGCATCCCAACAACATCTCTATATCTCCTCTCTAAAACACTATTTGCATCCCCTCTATCCATATTCCCATATATTTTTTTCACAATATACACAGCACTTTAAAATATTTCTTTCTTCTAGCGGTCCCTCTATATCTGCTACAGTATAATGGAAGGACTATTGGGGATGCTTAAGGGGCCCTCATGGGAAGGCATAGCCTTGGTAGCGTAGCGCTTAGGCACAATTGCAGGGTACGATGTTTAGTTGGGTGGCATCGTGGTCAGTAGTAGGGTGACTAATCGGAAGGCATTGTGGTTAGGGGAGACCATCCTACAACTTGGTCAAGGAAATGGGAGTTGGGTGGGGCAGCAAGTGGCGAGAGGGCGCCCATGTCAGGGAAGACAATCGCTAATTAAGGAGACACCATGGTTGGCGTCGTCAGCGCACCACAAATGATCGTTGAACAACCAAGATGAGGTGGTTGAGAAGAGAGGAGAACAGAGGGTCTAAATAGAAAAATTTGAGAAAAGGAGAGGTTTTTTCAGAAATTAAATCTTGCATCAAGATCAGTACATTTTGGATGATGTAGATCATGCGGATATATCGTTGTTGCGCGTGCTCACATGTACATATGCATATGACTAATATATATATGTGTGTGTGTGTGTCAGAGACATGGGTAGTTGATTATTTGATTCTTTCTATGAACAAGCAAGCGAGGCCGTAAATTAAATTCACCAGCTAGTCGCTACACTACAGAAAACACTAATCTCGACGGCCAAAACGTGTGATGATCTTCATAATTAGCTAGCTAGCACTATATGTATAGTATATATACTAGCCTCTGCGAATTCTTTAGGAAAACTTGATAGACTGCGTCATTAATTTTGCCAATGTGTTAATCAAGCCATACAAATAATTACTTGGATGAGTGCAAGCGAGCCGTACCCCGGCCTGCACGGGCATGCAGGTGTCAGCATGCAACTATGCAAGCAGTCAAGCTAGCCGTGAACCGAAGTAGTAGTGATTGTTGGGAAGAGAGCTCCCTACGCATGAAATGACGGGAAAAGGCGATCGATCATCGGCCTAATTAGCAGGTCTCGACATGGGACGGGAAAGAAAACAGTGGAGCAGTCCTGTGCTGCATCCCTGCAGAACCTAGCTTTATGTCAAGCGTCAACAATGCGTCCCCGCGTGTCTCAAATCGCCATGCATGTTTATGTATCGACGTAAAAGGAATAACTTTTTATATGTCGGGTTGCAAATATGCCCAGTACGAAATAACGAGTGGATTAATAACTGGCGACTGTTACGAGCCTAAGAGGATTAGCTGCTACATGCATGGCAACTAGAGGCAGTAGGCATGTGGGCTAGCGGCTACTTTCAGATATGTGTAAATACTAGCAATGTAAGCGCACAGGGCGCCATCCGATTGACCTTAGTAATAAAGAATCAACCTTAAAAAATAATAAAGTTTTATTTTAATCACTTTCTAATTATTAGTCCATTAAAGTACGGAGGCTAAAATTTAAAAGATTTTTCAGCAAAAGGCGAACAAATAAAATGATGTAATCTATTTTGTGAAACCTATTTATTTTTAATGTCTAAATATTTTGATGAACCCTTATCATGCAAACATGGTTATGGATCCATTTTTAAACCACTTTTTCATTTCTTTTTTATTCTATGAACCATTGATTTTCAACTTTATTTATATTTTTCAAAGTCATTTTTGTATTTAGCATCCGCATTATTTATTATTTTTAGTGTAATATTTAAATCTTTTCATGAAATCCTCGGATGAAATTACGGTTCAATTCTGTAATATTTCGGCTTTCTAGAATTTTTAAGCTAAGTACAAAAGGTAGAACGAAATGTTTAGGGTTTTTTATTTCTTCATTCAAAAGTATTATATGGTTTAGGGTTTAAAGTTTTGGGTTCATGTTCAAAACCCTTCATTCATTTTTTATTTCGTTCTAAACCCTAAATCATACAAAAGTATTATGCTCATCATACTTTAAAAAGTATCTGATGCTCACCAAAAGGTCAACAGGTAAAGCGATGTAATAAAGCATTTCCTAATTCATTTTTTGTGACAATTTTAAAAAATAAAAAATAGTAAAAATTTTTATACACTCAAAACAAAAAAATCACTCATTTTTAATTCATTATTCTTAATTCATTTTTCCTAAAACTTATTAATCTTTAACAACTAAATCAATTTATGGGACCTTTCACGAAACTACGGTTAAGGTTCCATATTTTGAAGGTTTTTTATTTTTATTTTAATGTTTAAATTTTTTATGACCTTTACCATGAAAGAATGGTTCTATATTGTAAAAGTTTGGGCTTCCCGAAGTCTTGATCAACACGCCAGCGGACAATGCTCACCACGCGAATCGCTGAAAATCTCGACAGCTAAAGCCGTCGATACAGAAACCAAAACCGTCGAGATAGACTAATATCGACGGCCGGCCGTCGAGATTTGGCCGTCGAGAAAGGCCGGTCGAGTGAGACAGTCTTTCTCGACGGCTCGGCCGTCGTTATTAGTATATCTCGACGGCCATACGAAAGCCGTCGAGATACCAGCACCGGGCAGGCACGACGTGGTGGGGAACGTTTCTCGACGGTCGTAAGCCGTCGAGATTATTCTTAAGCAGGCCGTAGGCCGGCCCAACCCACCTGTTACTAACGACGGCCAGATGCCGTCGAGATAGATGCAACGAAGGAAAGGACGGCGCTGACACGTGGGCCATGCATGTTAGTCACGACGGCTAATGGCCGTCGAGATAGATCCTCCTCTAATCCTGGAGAGCTCGACCTGGCATGTGGGCCCTGTGATCTTTCTCGACGGCCAGGTTGCAGCCGTCGAGAATATATAAAAACAGCAAAAAAAATTTTT